>CM053574.1:108140428-108192000 GCA_028646485.1 Cryptoprocta ferox | reverse complement strand
AAGAAATATAATAAAAACTAATCAGTTTCACATCAGCTGAAAGTATAACCTCAAATTCCTTGAATCTACACATGGTAAATCCAGTGCTTAGATGACAAATCCCAAACATTTCTTAAAACAAAATGTGCATATATGACACATATGTCACCCAGGGTTTGACAAGAAAATGAATTTAAAAGACTGGATTGTACACTATATTATTTGATTGTCACACTATGGCTGCTTTTGCTAAAATTCACACAGCTGTTAAGATTTTTAATATGTATTATCCACTTTAGATAAAAGGTGCTATATTTGGCAAGTGAATGTGAATAATATCAACATTCACAGAGTGTGAGCTTTCAAAACGGGCCATGTGAAAGAAAGAAAAACTCCTACTCCTACTTCATTCTGACAGAAAAAAACTCTGCTAGATAATTTAAATCGAATAGACATTTTATTTCCAAAGTGGCTCAATCAAGAAATAATAGATCCAAAATTACTAAAATATTTTATTTAATGCCAACTAGCACTTGAAACTGTTGCACTTTTTTCTCTGAAAAAAATCAAATAAAGTCATCTCTTTTTCTCTTTAGGATGCTTGGTTTCTGCTAGTATAAATGATTATCAAACTCTTGTCATTCCAGGAGCACTAGATGATCTAAAATAGTTATGGATGAGGGAGCATAACACAAGCTGAGGGCAAAGTACAAGCTAGCACTCCCCCCACCCACCCCAGCACGTGAAATATGTGTGATATTCCTCGGACACTCCTGGCTAACCAAAACAAAGGAAAGGGATTAAAGTGCTTGCCATGGTGATGTGGAAAACTAAGGCAAATGGAAAATCAAATTCCCTTAGCCTACAGCCCATTGACAAGTCCTTGAAACAGGCAGTGACCTTCCTCTAGGAGCTCAGCTGCCTTGATGACACTTTGCTGGGGCAAAAGGGAATCTTGGCTTAACATCATCCTGACCCCCACAGGATCCTGTAAATTTACTTCCTTTATTTCAGTTTCCCCAACATATATGCTGGCAATCATACTCCAGCTTCTGGCCCCCCTGAAAGGTTTCATTCTTGACTGAGGTTTTCTAAACAGTAATAAATGACAACAACTATCCCCTCAAGGGCCTGGAAACCTTGCTTCCCTAAACCCCTCCCAACCTGAGGGTATATAATCAGTCACACTTTACTCTTCACAACCCCAGCACAGCTCTTTCTGCCCACAGGTCCTGTCCCAGTGCTTTAATAAAATCGCCTTTTTGCATCAAAGACGTCTTCAAGAATTCTTTCTTGGCTGTCGGTTCCAAAACCCACCATCACCCCCAAACCCCATCAGTTATCCTGAAAGAAAATAAAATCAGTCAATATCGCCCTCTCTCCCTCCCTCTCTCTGTCTCTATCTCTCTCTCTCTCTCTCTCTCTCACACACACACACACACACACACCCTTTCCTAAAGGGATTTATTTATACTGCAGTCCACTAGTAATGCCAATTATCATAAATTTAGTTTAAAAGCCAAAATAATGTGTGATACCTAATCTTCACTGTGTCTCACTAATGTAATTACAGATGCTTGTGCTCTTCTCTCCAGTTCCCAGATTATTAGATCCTGAGTCTTGCTGTCAGTTTGGGATTGGAGTCAGCACTAGCTATTTATCTGAAAGTACAAACTATTTTTTCCTTTTGTTAATGTGATAATGTATACGGTATATTATATTGGCCAGTAAGATTTATTTGGTTAATATTTTTCTTCCTTTGTAGAAAAAAAGCTTTGAGGGGCACCTGGGTGGCTCAGTCGGTTAAGAGTCGTACTTCATTCACCTCAGGTCATGATCTCACTGTTTGAGAGTTCAAGCCCTGCATCAGGTTCTGTGTTAACAACTCAGAGCCTGGAGCCTGCTTTGGATTCTATATCTCCCTCTCTCTCTGCCCCTCCCCTACTTATGCTCTGTCTCTCCCTCTCTCTCAAAAAAAAATAAATAAATAAAAATAAATAAATAAATAAAAACAAAAAAAGCTTTGAAAGTCATGTTAATGCAAGCAATATTTAATTAAAATTCCTAAAATCAGATCAACATAGTAAATTACACAGATTATACTAATTACACAAGAAAAAAAATCTCAATGAAGTAACATGAATTACAAAATAGAAAGGATTGGACTCAAATGTCTAGTATATTAATCTTAAGTATATTTTTATATCTCTCATCTTTGATGTTGAAAAAAATGACTTTATAGTTCTTACTAACAGTAATATATTGTGGTTTTAACAGAAATTGGCTTATTTTAAAATTAGCATTTTCAGGTGTTTTATTTCTTAAACAACATTAATGATACATTTCAGTCACAATAAGTTACATGCATTATATTTAACACATTCAATCTGATGTGTTTTGATATATGCAAACACCTATGTAATCATCACTGCAATAGACATACACCCTTTACTGAACTGTGTATGTATACCATGTCATTTTTGGGAAATGACAATGGAGTTGAGTTCTATTCTGTTTTTATCCCTCCTGTTCTGCGGGGGAAGGAAACACTGGACACATACATTTATGTATTCTACCTAACGCCTTTAACATAGTTTTTAAAAAAGATGGTCTACATTATCCATAGTTTTTAAAAAAGATGGTCTACATTATCCATAGTTTTTAAAAAAGATGGTTCACATGAAAAGAATAATAGCTCATTCTTTTCAATAATTTTGCTAGCATAGGCTTTGCTTAGATGTTCATAGTGAGGGATATTTATTGGATATTTAGTCATGTGAATACTATCAACAAAATCACAATTGCTGAATTCACAAACTATTTTTATAAAAAATAATTTCTAAAAGGAATTTGGGAAATAATTTCAAATCAAATCCCTCATTTCCATATCTGGGCAAACTAATATTGAGTAATTTCTCAAATTATAAGTATTTTTTCTATAAGCAAATCAAAGTAAAATACAACCTTCCTTTTACTCACTCCAAAATATTTTGTAATAAACTGCAAGTGTATATATTGTAATATTTTAAATCAAATAGATGAAAATTAATAGCGCTTTCCATAGTCTGAAAAATATGGATGGATAGTGTTAAGTGTGATAAAATTTAGTTCACATAAATCTTAATATTTATTTATTTATTCATTTATTTACTTTTAGTTAATGTTAGTCATTTGCTTTCTGAGGTTGCTGGTAGAATTCTCCTTCAATACTTAAGTCTGAGGGAATGGAAACTAAAAGTTAACTAAACATGAATAAGCTTTGAATGAAAAATTATTCAAATTTTACTCTCATTTATATGTGACTCTACTCAAAATGGATGATGATCTTTTTGTTCGGTATAATGTGACTTTAGTTTCTTTATGTAATAGAGAAGTAATAGGTTGTTCAGGTCATACTTTGGATTTTGATCACATTCATTACTAGATTTAAAATTCATTCTAGGATACAATTTTGTTTCATCATCTGTTTACTCTTATTAAGACCTATTAATTAAAGTAATTTATTTAAATTTCTTCTATTTAAATTTGTTAGACCAAAAATCACTGCATCAAGAAAGTAGGGCATACTTCTAAGATTCTACTTATTAGAATTCCACAAATTGCAAAATAATCAACAGTGACAAAAGCAATTCAGAGGTCTCCTGGGATTGGAGGTGGAACAGGAGAGGCAATAGGAATTATATAAAAAGGTGAAGAAACTTTTGGGGTTACAAGTATGTTCCCTACCTTACTTGAGGTGACTAGTTTCACAGGTATATGCATATGCCACGGGGAGACAATAGAGAAAATATTCTCACGTTTCTGCAGTGAGGATTTTCTGAATAAAGGAACCTGAAATCTTGGTTAAAGAATAAGCTGATTGAAAAGCCAAGAGCCCTAAAAAGGGATAAAAGAGCCCTAAAAAGGGATAACCTTATGTATATACTTTTTAAAGGAAGATCAGACTCCAGTTGGTTAACTGGGAGCCTCTCTTTTCTGCTCACTGTAGATGTTTCTTTATACTCCAAAGGACATAAAGTCATATTCCTTCTCTTCCCAAGGGGATTTGCTTATACTACAATGACTACAAATTTGAGGGTGATTTGTTACTCAGATTTTCAGCTGAGAAAAGAGTAAACGTAAGCCAATAAATTTTTCAAGGCAAACTAAATAAAGCCAGGAAGCCCACATCCTATATTAGCATTTAGTTTTAAAATTTTTAGTGTTTATTTATTTTATTTTTATTTTTAATTTACATCCAAGTTAGTTTGCATATAGTTTGCAATAATGATTTCAGGAGTAAAATACAGTGATTCATCCCCTGCATATAATACCCAGTGCTCATCCAACAAGGTTCTTCCTTCATTCCCCTTGCCCATTGAGCCCATCCCCTCACTCACAACTCCTCCAGCAACTCTCAGTTTGTTCTTTATGTTTAAGAGTCTTATGGGCCCCTGGGTAGCTCAGTCGGTTAAACGTCCAGCTTTGGCTCAGGGTCACGATCTCATGGGTCATGGGTTCCAGCCCTGTGTCGGGCTCTGTGCTGACAGCTTGGAGCTTGGAGCCTGTTTCGGATTCTGTGTCTCCCTCTCTCCCTGCCCCTCCCCTGCTTGTGCTCTCTCTCAAAAATAAAAACACATAAAAAAATTTTTTTAGGAAAGTCTCTTAAGTTTTGTCCCCCTC
Source organism: Cryptoprocta ferox (assembly GCA_028646485.1). Taxonomy (NCBI): domain Eukaryota; kingdom Metazoa; phylum Chordata; class Mammalia; order Carnivora; family Eupleridae; genus Cryptoprocta; species Cryptoprocta ferox. Next base: position 108,187,359 of record CM053574.1, on the reverse strand, counting down.
CCTGTTTTTATATTTTTGCATCCCTTCCCTTCTGTTCATTTGTTTTGTATCTTAAATTCCCCATATGAATGAAGTCATTTGATATTTGTCTTTCCTGACTAATTTTGCTTAGCATAATATCCTCTCCTTCCATCCATCTTGTTGCAAATGGCAAGATTACATTCTTTTTGATTGCCAAGTAATAATCCATTGCATATATAAACCACATCTTCTTTATCCATTCATCTGAATGGACATTTGGGCTCTTTCCATACTTTGGCTATTGTCGATAGCACCGCCTTAAACACTGGGGTGCATGTGCCCCTTCGAAACAACATACCTGTATCCTTTGGATAAATACCTAGTAGTGCAATTGTTGGGTCATAGGGTAGTCCTATTTTTTATCCTCTGAGGAACCTCCATAGCCACTCTCCAGAGTGGCTGCACCAGTCTGCATTCCCACCAGCAGTGCAAAAAGTTTCCTCTTTCTCGCCAGCATCTGTCATTGCCTGAGTTGTAACGTTTATTTTTGAGAGAGATACAGAGAGAAAGAGACAGAGAGAGAGACAGAGAGAGTGAGCACAAGTGGAGGAGGGGAAGAGAGAGAGGGAGACACAGAATCTGAAGCAGACTCCAGGCTCTGAGCTGTCAGCCCAGAGACTGATGATAGGCTCAAATCCACAAACCACAAGATCCTGACCTGAGCAGATGTCAGACGCTTAATCAATTGAGCCACCTAGGTGTCCCTATTAGCATTTAGTTTTAAATTTACTTTTACAATCCTTCACAGAAAGTCCAATTCTTCCTTGACCTATTTTTCTCTCATATATTCTAGGTGTACTTTACCAAAAATCATTGGTTGGAAACTTATCTATGAAAACAGATTATTTTTATAAGTCCAGTACCACTAACATTATCTGCTTTCCCTCTGTCCACTGATAGCTATGCCATCTTGGATTTTGTAACCCAAACTCTATTTGAGGCTTGGTCTAGCTATGACCAGATATAATGTACATTTGTTCATTAAAAATTTACTGAACCCATAAAACTTTCCAGGTAGGGTCACTAGTGTGTAATTTAGTTAAAGATGAAACAACAACAACAATAACAATAACAACGACTGTATTCCAATTTACAAGGTCTTCTGAGAATATTAGAATAATAACAAAAGTACATTATTACTAGAAAATAAATTCATAGGATAGTAAATATCAGAGTAATTTATAGGCCATCTAATCCCACTGTATTATTTTGCAGGTAAGGGAGCATTCCAACATATATTTTATGTATTTTTCTGTGTGAATGGTATTAGAAAACAGAATTATTGGTGGGAAGGCAGTTAGATGTGACTAAAAGGCTAAGCACTATTTAGGACCAGTCAAGATTAGACAGGTTACTACTACTTCACCCACAACAAGTACATTCATTCTTAAGTTAGAAACCGTATCTTATCTCCATACTATTATGTTGTTCATTTATCCAAAGGCTATTTGTCAATCACTAGTATCTATTTCCTCTTATTCCATTGCAACAGAAACCCTAATATATGGGTGCATGAATAGCGAGACTAATGAATCATTTCCAGTCCTCTTTTGTGTCATCTCAGTCCACAGAGTGGAATTTCAGTTAATGATATAGAAATATTACTTCTGGGAAACTTTCCTAAGATATCTAGTATGCTTCATTTGGTCACTTACTTTTTTTGAAGTTTATTCATTTATTTTGAAAGAGAGAGATGGAGAGAGAGAGAGAGAAGGCACACACCAGCAGGGGAGGGACTGAGAAAATCCCAAGCAAGCTCTGTGTTGTGAGTGCAGACTCTGAAATAGGGCTGTCTCTTATTTTTTATTTTCATCCTCATTCCTACTATTTGGGATACAGAGATGATATTTTGGGATTAAAGAACAATCTTAGGCAAGGAGTCAAAAGTCACAGTTTAGCTTGGTTGGGAACAAGACAGAATAAGCCTTTTTTTTTGGCAATGTTGGTGCTATAGACTACTCACACAGCTTTTATGCTAGAAATAAATACACTTCTATATAATATTTTGTATTTTGTATCATGGTCGGTTCAACTTAATTTCTGCCAACAGAAAATTTTGTATCTGAAAGTAGATTGTTGCATATAACAAAACCTGAAAATTTTGGCATTGGCTTAACAGAAGTGGACAGTATATAGGCTGCAAAAAGTTGGAGATGCTGGACAGGAAAACTGATGATTTACTTTATGAGCTAAAACAAAACAAAACAAAACAAAACAGAAACAAAAGAAAACATGTGTATGGAAGAATGACTTATTTTACTTGTTCTAAGAGCCAGAATATATTTCAACCAAAGCTATTATTGTCATTAAATTATAGAAAAATGTTTAATGCTTATAAATTGGCTGCTTTTAGCTTAATTCTCTGAAAGATATAAATTTGGGCTATACCTTTCCAGAATGTGACCAGAGAAAGGGACAGCTTAAAGTCCAAATAAGGGAGGAGTTTTTTGCCTGTGACCTATTAGCTGCGATTTCTGAGTCTAGCCTTTTGGAGTCCTGGGGTTGGAGAATCCAAAAGAAGTTAGCAATGAGTGTTATTTTTCAATTTGACAATGTTAGTTTGAAAATTCGGATGTTGTTGCAATGCAAAGACCTTGGCCTGGTGGATTTGAAGATATTCCTTTTTTGAAGAGGTTCATGTTACTAGATATACTTCAAATCACTAGTGATTTTGTGGGCAGTTAACCTGCCTAGGTTTCTTTCTAATAAATTATACAATTCAGTTTATGATATATTATCTATATTGACCTGTGAAAGCCCTTTATGCCTATATGTGTGAATATATTTGTGTGAATGTATTTATGCATATATGTGTGCATAAGTTATCTATTTTCTTTTCTTCCTAAATAATATGGAGAGGATCACTTAGGACCAAGAGGTTGTAGAGTTTGAAGTAGATACAGTTGAGTTTTCTTCAGGAAGTATATGTATGTTCTTTGTGCAAGAAGAATTGTGTGCACAGATCATTTAATGGTGAAAGGTTGAAGTTATTATAGAAATGCTTACTTTAGCTCCAATATCCAGACTCTCAAGCAGCTGATTTTAAAAGCATGAAAATATATATAGTCCTGTGGGACTGTAAGTATAAGCCTTGCCTTCCAGGCAATCTGGCAGTGCTCCTTGGGTGGCAGTGACAAAACCGGAGCTAAGTGGATAATTTTTTTTCTGGGAGATATTGGCAAGCCAAAGCAAGGCAGAGAGAGCATCCCAAGATGGTGTCCACAGCCTATACTCCTTGAGAAAAACTCGGTAGGCCACTAGGTGTGTGCCAAACATGAAGCCTGGCTCGCGGCAGAAAATACAAAATAAGCCAAGAGGCCTCCTGCACAGAAAGACAGGTGTGTGCCTCAGTCTGATGTCTGTGCAGTACTCTGGGAATGGAAGACTGCCAAGAACCACTTCTTTGATTGCCACAGTCCCATGGGACTCAAGAATGCAACCTCCTCTAGTCACCACAGCTAGGCACACAGTCAAAAGGGCATCCCCTGGGTGGCAACTGAAAAAAACTTGGGCACCAGATTAAAATCAAGATAGCAGCCACACATAAAATTTTCCTCCAGGAGACAATGGTGCTCTGGAGCAGGGTGAAAGAGTGGGAAAACAGGGTCTACCCTCTGAGGTCTCTGGAAAGGATTACAGTCAGCTCCTAGATGTGTGTTTAATTGGAAGCCTGGCCCTTAGGTCAGAGCCACGGTGATTAACTAATAGGTCTCCTTCACAGAAAGACTAAACTACTTGGTCTGTTGCCTCTTGCTGCACTCTATGGGGGGAGGGGAGGGTGCTAGATATTAAAGAACTCTTTGTCTGTTGGTTACAGTCCTCTGGAACCTACCAGCATAGATTCCACTGGCTGCCAGAGCCAGGTGATGTAGAGGTGTCCCTTGGCAGCAGCCACAAAAATTGCCAGATGGGTATAAACTTCTTTCTGCATGATACGCATATTACAATCCCATGGGACAAGGAACAGAAGCTCCCCTAGCCTTCAGAGCCAGGTAGACAAGAAGTGTCTCCTCGGTGGCAGCCACAAAATTGAGGCACCACATGCATGCAAAATCTTCCTTCTAGAAGATACTGTTGTTCTGAAACATGGCAAGAGAGTGCAAAGATGGCATCTGCTAGTCTGCATCCTCAGAGAGTGTTGGAACAGGCTCCCAGATGTGTATATCAAATTAGATGCCCGACCTTCAGGCTGACACTTTAATATAAGCAAGTGAGCCTCCTTCACTTTAAATCTGGACATGATCAGCTACCTCTGAACTGGGCCCTGGGGTGGGTAAGTGTGTGTGTGTGTGTCAGGGGTAGGGGTGGAAGAGAAGGGCTTTAAGAGCTGGCTCTCTGAATGCTACCATCTTGTGGGTCTAAGGACATGAGCTCTGTTGGTTTTCAAAGTGAAATGTTTGGGAGGGGGCACTCATCTCTCAGGTGCAGGTCTTAAAAGTTGAGGTGCCTGACCTGAGGTTTGAATCATTTGCTCCTTTGGGAGATGGTTCGGGTTTTGAATTTTCTCTCAATTGTGGGTCAATACTGAGGGTTGTTTTATTGCAAGATTGTGCCCCAGTTTGTCTTACGCACTTTGATGTGGTTTTCTTCTCATCTGCCCAATAGATAGTCATTACTTAGCCAGTCTTTATGTTTTATATATATTTTATTTAAATGGGAAATTGTTCCATGTATAGCTGTAGACAGTTTGTCCATGGGAGCAGGTGAGTTCATGATCTTCCTAGGTTGCCATCATGAGATGGAATAACCTCTTTAAATTTGGTTGTCTTCTTTACAATTGGTTTGTGTCAGCATTATAAAACTTAAAGCACACTCTCATCAGTGTCTAATTATTAAATAGGTAGCAATGGCAATATTATCAAGAATGTAAAGCATAGATGGTCACATTTAGTTTAAAAGAGAAAAACATGCCATTGTTTGGAGGATAGTTTGAATTTTACTTGCCTAAGGAAATTAGTAGATTTGTGATATTAATATATTTTTGGATGTTTCATGGTAGTTAATAAAGAACACTAAAAATGCAAAAAAAAATGTTAAACACTGTTGGAAAAATTTTAGGCAAATTACTACAGTACCTCTATTAAGTCAAAATGGAAATTATACCATGATGGATAAAATAATGATCACTAATCTTTATGTATTTATTTTCAATAAAATTACTTATTGTATAATAATGAAATTGTCACATACTGGTATTGAGTTTAGTTTCAAATCAGTCTACACCCTAATCTGCTACTCTCATTATTACATTTAGATTTAAATTTTACTTCTGCCATTTATAATTTGTCTAATATGTTGTTCATATTTAGCAAAACTAGAGGTTAAAATGTTAAAAAAAACCTTTTGCTGTATTATTTCATTATCTAATCAAATAGTTCTGCTGAGAAAATATGTACAAAGATGTTAATTATATCTATCTATCTATATCTATCTACCATCTGTCTATAATGGTGGAATGGAAAATAATGCAGATATTCAGCAAATATTATATAAATGGCCAATATATTGGAGTACTGACAGAATTGACTCATATACAATTATTAAAGTGTCATTTATTAAGAAAAACACATCTGGCACTTATAAGTTACTTGAGGTGAGGATTTGTGTTTCTGACAAAATTGGTGGGCTGCATTGATCTTTCCCTTTGTAGTTCCAAAGCAATATTACAAATCTCATCCAGAAGTTCCAGATCTCCTTTCTAATTCTTATCTATTGATCAGTTTCAATTACTTAATCATCACTTTACACCATCACAAACCCTCTGGGGTAATATGTTAAAACATCTGTATCACCCTAGATTTCTAAACTGAAAGCCCTGTATGGAAGTAATCTAAATTTTAGCCCTCATCCATTGCCATAGTTTCTTTTAAAGATCTGGTATCATGAGGAAGGAAAGAAGAGGTCTTAACAAAGGCTTCCCACACTTACCTCCTAGGAAGAGAAAATAGTATCTCTTACTCATTTTCAAATAATTCATGTCTGGAGGAGGTGGTATGACAAAACGAAATTCCCTACAGACGCTACATCAAATTTTAAAACAAATAAGCACTACATTAAAAAGCACATCAATTTAGATGCTATTTAAATCATTATCATTATTGATATATTCTATTCAAGGTCAAACAAATTATCTTGGGCTACTAGTAGAATTGGAACCTTCTAATCTTTATTACAGTGTACTATTATACAAATATTGATAAATATTTATATTGAAGTCTCAAAATCAGTTTTAGATGCTGTTCCTAAGTTTGTGTGGAAAACTTTAAGGGGAGGAGGGAGGAGGACACCATCTCATTAACTGAGTAGACTAATTCATTATGCTCTTTTAGAACCAATGTATGGAAGGTAGGTAACACCACTTAGTCACACTGTGTGTAGGAGGAATCAAAGTAGCAATTTGTATAAAACGCCCCCTGATCTTAATATCCACCCTCTGAGAAAGCTATTCTACTCATAGTGAAACACAGCAAATTGTGAGTCACTAGATCAGTTTTTCAGCATGACTTTCTGTTTGCTTATTTAAGGTTTTGAAGTTCAGTCAGTTATAAACATAAACATTCTTAGGATGTGTTTCTTTTTAAACTTAATGTGGTATAAAAAAAGCTACATATATTTTTATCTAAATAAAACATTGTAATGAATCTTTACTATGATAAAATTATTGACAAAAGTAAAAGACTTAGACTATTTCAAGTGAACTTTTGCATAAAATAATCCACCCAATATAGACAGGTAGTAAGCAAGAATACAGATAATCATAAACATGTAAAACTGACAGCCATAGGCAGTGGTTATAAACTATCTTCACACACACACACACACACACACACACACACACACACACACACGTTGAATAGAAAGCTTAGAAAAATGATGATGTTCTTGTATGAAAAATCAAAAGAATTTCATCTTAGCCTAAAGTAACAACCTGCTCTGAGTTTTGGTCAATGGTATATCCATCAATCATCTTACTTTGGAAACTTCTGTAAATGTGTCTTCTCAGCTTTTATCGTAAAAGACTTAACGTGGGGATCAATGAAAGATATACCATCAATCCATGCCACTTTTTCTTTTACTGCTTTAGTTTAGTGCTTTCCAGTAATTCTAATCTTTTCTTTTTCACCAAATAAGTAATTTAATTTCCTTTTTTTTTTCATTGAAAAATCTTCAGGTATTCACCAGAGAAAGTATAATTTTTGGTAAGAATACAGACATTGGATGGAATTAAAATAATTGAATACTAGTCTTGACAGTGAAAAACTGTAAACTTGCAAAGTTATTTAGCTTGATTCATTTTTCTCATGTGTAAAGTGAATTCAATCAGACATATCTAATATACATTTTAAAACAGATGTTTATTGAAGTATAATATACCTATGGAAAAATGCATAAATCATAAGTGCTTCGATCAGTGCATATCCATAATGTGAATTCATTGATACAACCATGATTCAGGCAGAGAAATGGAATATTAGCAGCATCCTAGTAGCGACCTCAGGCCCCTGACAAGACATTTATCCCCTCTCCTCACAATGTAGTCACTATAATGGCTTATCACACATTAGATTAATTTTTCCTAATATTGAATTTGGTATATAGATACCACAGAGCATGGAGAATTTTTGCATCAGGCTTCTTGCTTAACATTATCTTTAATTAATGTGGTCTAAATAGTCTTAATATATATTAGTTAAGTCCTCCTACTTTGTTTTTCTTCTGTAAGCATTATACCAGTATCTGCATTTCTATATAATTTCTAGAAAGATATTTTAGTCTCCCTCAAAACAGCTAGCATTTTTAATTAGGATTGTATTGAATCCTAATACAGCTGTATTGATCAACTTAACTGACACCTTTAAATGTTAACTTCTTCTAGTAAATGAGCATGACATACTGTTCCAATAAATTAGATTTTCTTCATTTTTTTCAATCATGGTTTATAGTGAGTATAATGTTGACTTATTTTGCACATCTGCTATAAATGTATTCCTATGCATTTGATGTCTTTTGTTGGGAGCCATTTTCTGAACTCACTAAGTTGAGAAAACTTCTTGTGAGGTAAGGCGGGTTTGCAAGGCCTACCGCCATCAGATGGTGACTGATATCCACCCCCACTCAATTATTTTTGCTTGAGCACTGACCCCCAAGGCACCTTGTTGACTGGTATCGGGAGTGACTTGTCCCCTTATCCTAAAATATGCTGATCGCACCTTCTGAAGGAACTTATTATAGTAATTTCTTCTTTTGTGATTATGGGAGCAAATACTACATTTCCTGAGAAACCTGTTTTACTTCCCCACAAGAAAACAGGCAATTGACCCCTGCTTACAAAGAACTAACTTTTGACTTTACTATGCTCAAAGCATTGTCTTGTATTTGAATGCTGAAGATAACTTCCTTCCCCATATGATAAGCATCTAAATCACCTACATCAATCACTATTGATAAAGATTATGCATGAGTCTTCTACCAATCTATGTTCTGGGAAATTTTTACATGCCAAAAGAATTTGTCATCAGAAATCATAGTCTAAGGCAAATGCCACTTCTGTGCTGGCCCCATACATTTTTTTCCATAAATAACACTGACATTCAGGTCGGTGCAGAGATGCCTGCCTGGTGATCAGAAAGAAACTTGAGGCTCTCTCACTCTCTCTCGCCAACACCGTCCACCCTTCAGGGAAGCCTGGACCTGCTGGAGCTGGACTCCAGCAGTCTTTGATATAATTATTAATGATATTCTTTAATTTCTATTCTCTTCTGGGCTAGACTATGATAATACAAATTATATTTGCATATTTACCTAACATACCTGTGGACCTTGCTGAATCTATATCTGTGCAGTTTTTGTATTAATGTACACTCTTACTTTATCTATGAATAAGAGCAATTTTACTTAATCATATTTAAATGCTTATAACTTTACTTTCTTTTCCATATCTTATTAAACAGGTCCAGTCGCTATTACAATACACATTGTGTATTAAATACACATTGTGGTAGTATGTATTGACTTCTCAGTCTGACTCTCAAGCTTTCGATATTTCACCCAACAGCATGAGTTTCGCCAGAGATCATTTGAAACTACCTTTATCGGGTAAAGAGGTTACCTTCTCCTAATTTGCTAAGGGTCCTTACCACCTCTTACATCCAATGAACATAAGTTCTATATTACATGAACTTCAGTGATAACATTGATTGGTACAAATGTTGAATTAAAAGTTTAGTCCTGACAAGAATGGACATGGTACTGATGTCTTCTTTTTTATAAATCACTAGTTATAGGTGTGTGTGTGTGTGTGTGTGCATGTGTGTGTGTGTTATTTGCATCAATATGCAAAGAGATATTGGACTTCAATTTGCCTTTCTTATAATGGTCCTGTCAGGTTCTGGCATGTAGATCATATGACCTCATAAAACAAATTATGCAGTATTTACATAATACTGATATAACTTATTCTATAATTGTATGTACGAATTAACTAGTGAGGCCTGAGGCCATGGAATTTTTACTTTTTTCAAGTTTACTTATTTATTTTGAGAGATAGAGTGGGAGAGAGAAAGGAGGGCAGGGGTGGGGCAGAGAGAAGGGGAGAGAGAGAATCCCAAGCAGGCTCCACACCATCAGCACACATGGGGCTCAAACCCACGAGCTGTTGAGATCATGACCTGAGCAGAAACCAAGAGTCCAATGCTTAACTGACTGAGCCTCCTATGTGCCTTGGAATTCTGACTTTTTATAGGATTTAAATTCTTCACTGATTCTGCTACTGCTGAGTTTTTCTATTTCTTACGCGTGCTTTCATAGGTTGTGCTCTACACTAATTTGTATGTTTTATTATTTTTCAAATTTATTTTAATCTGTAGTGATATCAAATTTTCATTTCTGATATTGATTTTTGTGTCTTCTATTTCTTTTTTCCTTGATGAATTTCACAGTGGTTTATTAATCACACTAGTCTTTTCAGAAAACCAAGTAAGGTTTTTTTCTCTATTGTTTATGCATTATATCATTTTACTTTCTTCCCTTATATTTGTTAATGTACTCATTACTTTTCTTTGAATTTATTTTTTTAACTTCAAAAACTATATTTTTAGACCATTGATTTTAAGGCTTTGTTTTCTTTAATATGCATTTAAATTTAAAAATCACTCTCTGTATGGCTTTAGGTGCTTCCTACAATTTTTACATGGCATATCCTAATCATCACTCAGTTTGTTTTTAATTTAAGTGCCATTTATTCTTTACCTATGGAATATTTTAGGTGAATATTTTTCAGAGAGGATTTATTTATTTTAATTTGTTATTGATATCTAGCTCAGTCCCACTATAGTTAAAGAACATATATTCATTAATATAAGTACTTTGAATTTTGTTGATATCACTTGATGGATTAACATATGATCAATTAGGGTAAATATTCCATATGCCCTTGAAATGATTATCATTTCGTCATTTTGGGCACCTGGTTATTATTTTCTATATATTATTTTTTTAAACTATTGCTCTATCAGTTGTTAGATATGTTTGTTAGTACCCTTCAATATAATTGTGGATTTTGTCACTTACGGTTCTATCAGACTTAGAGCTCTTTAACTGTTACTTCTATTAAAATAGAAAACTTTAACTCTTATCAACCTTTCTTCTGCCATAAAAGACTATTTTCACCTTGCATTTTTATTTGACAAACATTTTAAATCATATGGTAATACTTTAGTATTATTATATTGATAAATATTCATTTAAATTTACTAAAATATTCTCATTGCTTTTTTTAAGTTTCATTTTTTCAGTTTAATTTCATTTTCATTTTATTGAATTTATGGTCTACTCAAAGGAACTTTTCTTATTTCTGAACAACACACTTTCATATGTGTTAGAATATAAATAAAGACAAATTAACGTCTTCTTTATGTTTGTAAGATATTTTATCTGACTGTCAAAGACTGGTAATTCTAAATTGGCAGTTTTCCTATTTCAGCATATTAGATAACATTCAACTGTTTTTAGACCATCATTATATCAAAAGTCAAGTAATAATCTGCATGTGACTTCTTTGAAGTTCATGAATATTTTTCTCTATCTGCTGTAACAGTTTTTTGCATAGTTTTACTAGGAGTTTTATGGAACTGCCCTATAGTTCAGGATGCAGGACCCTCAAAACATGGCTGCTTTCATGGCATTCTGAGTTTCAAAGAAGTTGGTTTTATATCTACTTTATAAGTCATCTGCAGTTTTCAGTGGGAGGGTTTTTGTTTTTAATTCTATGAAATTATGAGAAATACAACCTTCTTAAGGAGTTTGGAGAGGTAATATGTTTGTGTATGTAGACTCAGCATATTATTATAAAAAATAATAACAGTATTTTTGTCATTATTTTGACAAAATTATATCATTTAAATTATCGCTAACTAGAAATAATCTAAAAATTAGTTTATTGAGTGCTGTTACAATGGATATATTAATTTTTAATGATATTTTAATAAAAAATCATGTTTGTCTCCAAAATTTAAAGAGATATTGTTATGTACTTAGGATCATGAAGTTTTACATTTATTTAAAAAAAGAGTTATGGGGGCTCCTGGTGGCTCAGTAGGTTAAGCGGCTGACTCTCAATTTTGGCTCAGGTCATGATCTCAGGTCATGATCTCGCAGTTCATGCGAATGAGCCCCAAATGGAATACTGGGCTGACTGTGAGGGAGACTCTCTCCCTTCTCTCTGCCCCTCCTCTGCTCATGCACATGCTCTCTCTGTCTCTCTCTCTCAAAATGAATAAATATTTTAAAAATAGATGAAAAATAGTGAATAGTAAGAAAAACAAGATCAGAATTCCAATAACCTTAGTAAGAGTCCTGGTAGTTTTTATTTATTTTTTGTCATTTCTGATATTTAAAATACTATTTATCTAAAACAGAAAAAAAACATAGCAAAAAAATACATATTTTAAAACACCACTGATTTTAACATAGATACACCTATTAAGATATTTTCAAAATATTATTTTAAAATTGGACAAAACATCTATTTACACATGGGAGCCTTAAATAAGTATTTTTGTGTTAAATGAATACTTGAATTTAAAAATCAAATACTAGAAGAAGAAAAAAATAAAGGTGATACTAGTGAGTTTCACTAATTACCATGGGAGTCATATGTTTTGTTGTTTCATAAATTATGTCATATGTACTTTATTAAATTCATGTCTTCAAAACTACAAGATATAATTCTGTAGATATTTAAATAAAAGTGGAAAAATAAAGCAGGCAATTTGCATAATCAAAAAATTAGATCTTTTTGATATTCAATGTGTTTTTATAAGACTAATCTCATCAGTTTAAGTCAAAATATACATTGAAAATCAAAAATATTCTTTTTCAGTATTATTTAGAGTAATTGAGTAATCTAACAATAATCAGATTAGTTAATGTGTAAGTCATTAAGAAATATTTAATGATATTCAACATTTGGAATAATGCTTGAAGATATAAAAACAAAGTGTTTAATACCATTAAAGAGAGGGGAGACAGGAGCAGAGAAAGAGAGGAAGGGAGGGAGAGAGACAGAGACTGGAATAAAAAGAGCAGAAGGAAAAGGAAAAAGAGAAATTTTCAAGCACTTTTTTAATATCATTGACTCACAATACCAAATAAGATTCTTTGCACTTTAGAAAAGAAAAAAAAATTGCTAATGTCAGAAAAGGAACAGATGTTATCAAAATTTTGTCCTCATTCAAAAAAAGTAAAACCAAATGTGTTTATCCTTCTTTGGTAATTTAAATATTTCAAATGCATGTTATTCGTTTTTATTTTGAAAATCCTAGCTCACATTTCTTTAACTGTTCCCAGCTCTCCTCCTACAACAATTCTATATTTATTGTTACTCCTACTTGATAAACTATGCTAGCTTCCAAAGTATGTTTCTTTCCCATTTATGTTTCAGCTCCTCATGCTGTTTGTTAGTCATTAAAATTTGTTTTTCTTTTATACATACAAAAAATCACTTAAGGAAAATACATTACCATGCTTTTTAAAATAATTTTGGGTGAGAAAATAGCCAACTACATTTCTTAACAGTAATTTAAAAATAAATTATTGTTCCCTTAGGGAAAAAAATCAATCAAGTCAAGTTTTTGTACATGGAATGTTTCAATTAAAGAATTTTTGTTTTACTGTTTTTTTATGTTTTTTTTTTTTGTTTGTTCTGTATTGTTTTAATTTGGGCATCAAATTATATGTGTCCACAGTTTCATTAACAACAGTTACTTTGCATGTGACTTTAGGGAGAGAAAATAAACAGCGGTTACAATTTAGGTCTGGAAATAGTATTTTTGCTAGTATAATGCATAAGTAAAGGCAGAAATATCTTGAGAGTATATAGGAATAATAACCAAGAATGTTCGCAGCAAATAATCAATGCAGGAAATTAAGGATTACTTTTATTCTGTCTAGAATTTTCCCAATAGTTATGTAATATATTTATTGATCAACTTGAATTAAAATATGATGAATGAACTCTAATCACCAGTTTTGTTTTGTTTTGAGTGGGTCACTAGGCTGCAATTAAGCCAATAGCTATCATTAGTTCCTATTTGGTGGGATTATTAAAAAAGGCTTAATAATTTAAAATAAATGTTGCCTAGGGGCGCCTGGGTGGCTCAATCCTCCTACTCTTGATTTTGGCTTAGATTATGATCTCAGGGTTTGTGGGATCTAGCTCAAAGCAGAGCCTGCTTGGGATTCTCTCTAGCTCAAAGCAGAACCTGCTTGGGATCTCATTACAAATCACTGTAATGATTTCTCTCTCTGCCCCTCCCCCAGACGTGCATGCTTTCTCTCTCTTTTTCTCTAAATATACATTTTTTTAATTTAAAAAATTAAAAAACTAAAATCAACGTTTCTTAAAAACAATACAAAAGACTTAATGAAGAATATTCATAAAAACCTATATGCCAAATTAATGTTACTCAAATAATCATGATCCTTAAGTAATGGAACAGGTTCAGATTTTTAAAACATTTTTGCATCAAAATGAACTATTGGGACCTCATCAAGATAAAAAGATTCTGCACTGCAAAGGAAACAATGAACAAAACTAAAAGGCAACCGACGGAATGAGAAAAGATATTTGCAAATGACATATCAGATAAAGGGCTAGTATCCAAAAATCTATAAAGAACTTACCAAACTCCACCCCCAAAAGCAAATAATCCAGTTAAAAAATGGGCAGAGGACATGAATAGGCACTTTTCCAAGGAAGACATCCAGATGGTCAACAGACACATGAAAAGATGCTCAGCATCACTCATCATCAGGGAAATACAAATCAAAGCTATGCTGAGATACCACCTCACACCCATCAGAGTGGCTAAAATGAACAAATCAGGAAACTATAGATGCTGATGAGGATGTGGAGAGATGGGAACCCTCTTGCACTGTTGGTGGGAATGCAAACTGGTGTAGTCACTCTGGAAAACAGTGTGGAGGTGGCTCAAAAAATTAAAAATAGAACTACTCTAAGACTCAGCAATAGCACTAATAGGAATTTACCGAAGGGATACAGGAGAGCTGATGCATAGGGGCACATGTACTCCAATGTTTATAGCAGCACTTTCAACAATTAGCCAAATTATGGAATGAGCCTAAATGTCCATCAACTGAGAATGGATAAAGAAGATGTGGTTTATATATACTTGGCAATGAGAAAAAATGAAATCATGCCATTTGCAGCAATGTGGATGGAACTGGAAGGTAGTATGCTGACTGAAATAAGCCAGTCAGGGAAGGACAGGTATCATATATTTTCACTCATATGTGGATCTTGAGAAACTAACAGAAGTCCATGAGGAAGGGAAGGGGAAAAAAAAATAGTTACAGAGAGAGAGGGAGGCAAACTACAAGAGACTCTTAAGTACAGATAACGAACTGAGGGTGGAGGGGAAATGTGGGGGAGAGGGGGATATGGGGGATGGGCATTGAGGAGGGCACCTGTTAGGATGAGCACTGAGTGTTGTATGTAAACCAATTTGACAATAAATTATATTAAAAAATAATAAAACATTTTTGCATCTTTTCAAGTATTGTAATATGCAACCTTTGTTTAAAATCTGCTTTAAAAAACAAATGAAAAAATGTCCTTCATCGTACTTAGAAAAAATAAAATAGGAAGTATGATTAATAGTGTAACTGTAGTTAGTATAAATTAAGAATTTACTTTTTTATTCTAAAATATTGTTTGCCTGTACTCATAGTTCTTAGCTTAGAATTCATTGATTTCACTACTTTAAGTACCTTTGCCTCCTTTTGACAATTTCCTTGGGAATATGTCTGGTTATTTTGTAAAATTAATTTCCTTATCAAAATTAAAAATAGAACTACCATATCATCAAGCAATTCTATTTTTGAGTACTTATCCAAGGAAAATAAAAATAATTCAAAGAGATATATATACCCCATGTTCATTGAAGCCTTATTTACAATAGACATAATATAGAAGAAACCCAAGTGTCAATTGATAGATGAATGGATAAAAAAAAGATGTGGTAAATGTATACTACTCAGCCATAAAAAAGAATTAAATCTTGACATTTGCAACAACTACAGATGGACCTTGAGAGTAGTATAAGTGAAATAAGAAAGAGAAAGACAAATACCACTCATAAGTGGAATCTAAAAAACACCGAAACAAACAAAACAGGAACAGACTCATAGATACAAGAAGCAAAGTGTTGGTTTCCAGAAGGGGATGGCATGGGGGCAGGTATCATAGGTGAAGGGGATTAAGAGGCACAACTACCAGTTATAAAATAAATAAATCATGGTGATGTAATATATACTTCAGGGAATATAGTAAATAATACTCTAATAACAAATGGTAACTAGATTTATTGTGGAAATCGTTTCCTAATATATAAAAATATTGAACACTACAATGTATACCTGAGACTAATAGGATATTATATAGTATATCAGTTATATTCTAATAAAACAAATGTAAGTAAAGCAGAACTTTCCTCAGAGACATGTGGAATGGGCTCCTAGGTGGCTCAGTCAATAGAGCCTCCAACTTCAGCTCAGTTCATGATCTTGTGTTTTGTGAGTTCGAGCCCCACATCAGGCTCACTGCTGTCAACACAGAGCCTGTTTCAGATCCTCTGTCTCCCGCTCTCTCTGCTTTCTGTGCTTTCTGTCATAAATAAATAAAACATTAAAAAAAAGACATGTGGAATCAGTAACCTCTATTTAATATTTTAATTGTATGTATGTGTTATTTTTAAATATTTTAAAAAATGTTTATTAATTTTGAGAGGGAGAGAGAGAGAGAGAGAGAGAGAGAGCGAGCGCCTACACACAAGTAGGGGAGAGGCAGAGAGAGAGAGCGGGTGAGAGAGAATCCCAAGCAGGCTCTGTGCACTGTCAGCGTAGAGCCCAATATGGGGCGCAATCCCACAAACTGTAGGATCATGACCTCAGGTGAAATCAAGAGCCTGAGGCCTAAGCAAATGAGCCACCCAGGTGCCCCTGTGTGTATTTTAATGGGACTTTATTATCTTCTCTTTGTTGCTTTAGTAATTTCTTCTCACACAATTTCTCCTTTCTATCTACCAACAATTCCTATTAGATGATAGACAACTCTCCCTTCCTTTCAATTCTTTCCTTTCTCTCATCTGCTTCTTCATTTACTTTTTTTCCTTTTTCTGTTGAGGAGGGGCTCATCTCCATTTATGAAATAGCATTGACTGTGTCTTCCAACGTTATATGGAATATTTTTGTTTCTTTTTAAACAATCATGCTTTAATTTCTAATGTGTTTAGTTTTTGTTTTCTATTACCACACCCTCCTTATGTATGAATTTATATTACAAAATCTTTCTAAAAATGCAAATTATAATTCATTAAAATATTTAGTTATTTTAAAAATAGAAATATAGTTTATATGCCTCAGCATGCACTTCTTGACTATTATTTTCATGTTTTATATTTTCTTCAAACAGTTTAATTTTGGTGATCCATTCATATTTAAGGAGCTGACAGAATTAAGTGTACAAGATTTCTGATATGCCAGACTGTACTATAGGATGCTATAAAAAGTAATTAAATATTATTTGGTAAGGGAGGAGACAGGCAAATGCTAGGTTATGCTTGGTTTTATTTGGGTAATTACTCTTACCAGAAAAAAAAAAATCAATACACACACACACACATACATATACACAGAAAGGAAACTCAGGGAAAGGATGATCCAGTATGTGGAGTGATGTTGTATATGTTATAACAAATGTGTTTATGGTCATGGGCCCAGTGACAAACTTTTTCCTATCAAGCATGTCCCTTGGTATGAGGTTATATTCCAAAGAAATCTCAAATCAGCAAATGAGACACACTGAGCCATTGGAAATTAGTGCTGGTACAGGCATTTCAGGGAAAAGGCAAACTCTTACCAGGAATATCTGTCAATCGTAATCAAAATATTGATGCCCTTTCTAGATTTGAATGAATTGGACATAATCAAGTTGCCACCAAATGGCTCTTTATTCTCCTTGAGGCACTGTATAATATTGACTTCTTAGCTTCAGTGTCTTCTTCTGAGACTGCGGATTTTCATCAGTGGCAGTAAATTGTTTGGTAGATCTATTTTTTATTTTTATAAATCGAGTAGCCTTAAAGAATAAAATTGTTCAAGGTTAAGCGCACACATTGCCACCAACTCTACTTCAATGAATACCTCATTCATAGGTATATTGCACAGAAGCTTCAATGCCAGGGACAATGTCTGGGAATGCTTTTTTTATTTTTATTTTTTTGCAGGAAATTCTTTCACATAAAAACTACCCTTATATTACTACTACTGTAGGTCTGCCCATATATATCTTTCCTAGACCTGTGAAAAACATCTATCTCCTAATTTTTCTCATTTTTGATTACTGGCCAATAAGCCAAACTATTTAGATATATATATGATTCCATGCATATCTTTATTGAGGAATATTAAACACAAAATGGATGACCACATATAATCAAAGCAAAAAAAAAAAATCTTTTAGGGCCAGATATGAGTGGGAATATGGATTTTTTTTTCCTGACCAGGATAATAAAGGTACTATCTTCCTCTTAAATAAAGGCTATGTTTGCTAGCAGCCTCTCATAATACTGGTGTTTCCTAATCAATCTTCCTCACTATGACAAAAACAAAACATTGAATTTGCAATATCCAACTAGGTCTGCCTCTGTATAACCACCAGGGGACTTTGAGGGGCACAGGGAGTATTTATACACATGAATCTCAAGCTTCTTTCTATGCTGCAATAAAATCCTTTGTCTCTGAACCAAGAGTCTTATGTCCTCTGTCCGAATCTATGAAATTATGACAGGTTCATTTACTAACTTCAAAATGGTAAAATTTCGTGTACCTGTCTATTAAAACTATTTCTGATTTTTACCCTTGTCCATGTACTAGAAACAAACCTGATTATGCCACTACAATAGAGAAAGTGATTATTGAATTTGAAGGATTTTTTATAAGCCAAGGAAAGCTTTAACAATCCTTTTTTAAAATAAGTCAGCTAAAATAATCAAAAAGGATAAACTCAGAAACTATTTTCTGGTCTTATTCAAAAGCATTTTTAGTATTATTTATGAGGAAAATGGTCTTAATTTACCAACTTATATGTAGCTGTGTAAGAACCTGTATAACAAGTGTTTGAAAGAAAATGGAGAAACCAAAACTGTTTAGACTGTAAGGCATCATATAAATTATTGGAAATAGTTTGGGAACTAACTATATTAAGTCAAATATCTGATGTTACTGAATGACAATTAAACAAAAGCTCTCATTCCATTGGCCTCATACAGAAGAGTCTTTTTGGTACATAGAACTGTTGCACTTATTGTTTTCACACTAGAATAAACTGAACAGAAGCATCACAGGTATAAAGAAATCTCAAGAGTTTGGCCTAAAACTGAGTTACTAAAAATAGACTCTCTGCTAATTAATAAATATAATGGTGTTAAACATTTAGTAATAAATAATGTGTAAAAAATAGCCTGTTGGGGTGCCTGGGTGGCTCAGTGGGTTAAGCATCCAACTTCAGCTTAGATCATGATCTCATGGTTTGTGAGATCGAGCCTGGCATTGGGCTCTCTGCTGTCAGCATGGAGCCTGTTTTGGATCCTCTCTCAAAAATAAATAAAAACATTTTTTAAAAAGTAGCCTGTTGAAAGTCACTGAGGGATCTCAGTTAGTTTAGCATCCTAGTCTTGATTTCATCTCAGGTCATGGTCTCACAGTTCATGAAATTGAGCCATATGTGTGGCTCTGTGCTGACAGTGTGGAGCCTGCTTGGGATTCTCTCTCTCCCTCTCTACTACTCACATGCTTGTATGCCTTCTCTCTCTTTCAAATAAATTAATAAACATTTTTTTTAAAAGTAGCCTGTTGAGGTTTAAAAACCATTTTCTTTATTCAAAAAAATAATACGCTCATAACTTTTAGAAATTAAATCAAATTTGTAGAATGGAAACGTTTACAACTAATGTTAACTTATTCCTTAATTCTAAGTAGTGATAAATATTGAATGTATAATTTCAATTATTTGTGAAATAAATAATCCACATATTTAGGTGAGCAACATGATATAAAAATAATGATTGTCACATCCTACAAATCTGTGTGAGGTGACAACTCAACATAGTAGAGGACATTGGAATTCTGCAACAGATATTACGGATTTGAATGATGGCTACACATTTTATTTAGCTGTATAACCTTAGGCAATTCATTTTAAAACTCTGAGAAGTTGTGTCCTGATATATAAATTTGAAATAATAAAACATGTGCTTATATTTTCTACCATCAATCAACTAAGATGATGGATACAGACTCTTCCACATACATTGTTTATGACAGCTTTATAATAAATAACCTTGTGCCATAATTGCCTTATACTCTTCTACCTCCTTTACTAGCTCACAAAATCCCAGTACATAGATACATAATATTCAATTATATAACTCTCAAATACCTAGCACATTACCTCTGTATAATTGACTTTTTTTGATTAATCTTATTTTTTCAAAACATACTAAGGATCTTCTCACTGAACTTAGGTATAAGCTGTCTGTATAAAAGTATAGACCTATTCCTTGCATCAGGCTGGAAAAATAAAATGTGCCAGAACTGTTTTCAACTAGCGCTATGGATAATGCACCAACATTAGGTTTTAAAAGGCCTACTCTTAAATATTAGCTCTGTCCCTAATTAGGTATTTCAATTCTCTTATAGAGTTTCTAATTTGCCAAAATTAAATAGCTATGTTACTGTGTTCAGAACAGGACTAATTAAAAGCAATAAAAGTGTCAACCTTTGATATGATAAAGAGCATACACACATTCTAAATAATCAGTGGCGGTATTATAGCTGTATTGATAACAAATGCCAAATTTTAAGGAACTGTAGTTAACTACAGTATCCTGAGAAGTCATATATTATTTTCTTTTTACAAAAAAGGTTATTTATATCTATGATGAAAACAGAACATTAAATTAAAGATTGATAATTTTTGAAGATAGTTCAAGGAAAATTTAAATTTAACTACAGTATTAACAAAAAACTTTTCTCCCAATATTTTTATCATTTAAACATAGATGGAATGTTAAATATTGTGATAGGCTTTGGTAAGTGTGTTATGATTAAATAATTTAGTCAACAACAAATGGAATAAATTTTTTTTCTACAACAAGTAAAACTACAAGGTGGTTCCCTTAAAAGTAAGTTGGAAAAAAGAACATGATTACAGAGATCTGAATTGTAACTAAAATGTCAAGTAAGAAATGAGTAGTTCTTTAAAGAATATGTAGGTCAGTGTACATAAGCCTATTCAGTTACTGAAGAATCTACATATATAAAATAGCTATTGATGTAAATATAGATCACTTCTAGAGATTTATGCATTAAATTTTGAAAATTATATGATTCTTCGTGTTACAACTCATTGTATTTAGAAAGGCCTTTATCTAAAAATTGATTTTAAGATTAGATTCCAGGGGTGCCTGGGTGACTCAGATAGTTATGTGTCGGGCTTTGGCTAAGGCCATGATCTCACAGATTGTGAGTTGGAGCCCTGCATCAGGCTCTGTGCTGTCACTGCAAAGCCCACTTCAGATCCTCTGTCCTCCTCCCTCTCTGCCCCTCTGCCACTTGTGCAGTTTCTCTCTCTCTCTCTCTCAAAAATAAAGTTTTTATAAAAAAGATTAGAGTCCAACCAGTATAGGATATTTTGTATTTGTTCAGAAATACAAAGTTTGTTGAATTTTACTTGAACACTATGATCCTGGAAAACAGTGAAGGTTAGGAAATCCCTACACTCATTGTGTTCCAGAAGATGGCTTACTACAGAGAACCACCATTCTTATGTGAAATAGATAGGGTTGACACATGACTCCTCATTCCCTATGACAAGGCCAAACACAGACCTTCCAGATTCCTATTCTTTGCCTCATAAATGATTAGCTTCACTGCTTGTTTCCACTGATTAACTGGAACAAAATGTATTGCCCCTGATCAAATCTCTGTTCACACAGATTTCTCCCCACTTTCTCACACCTGGCTCTTTATAATTTTGTATTCTTCTCTCTATAAAAGAAAAACACTTGGGAGGGACTTTAACAATGACTAAATTAAGATGTCCCTCACACGAATCCCTCCCTAGGCAACAATAATTTGGCATCCACTCATAGGACAAAAGTGGTTTTATGAAAGCTGTGGGATCCAGGTATACATATGTATAATACAGGCAAAGTTTAGGTAGGGATGATTTTTATTTAAAAAAAGTAACATTTATGTTTTGAGAGACAGAGAGAGCTAGAGAGAGCATGAGTGGGGTAGGGCAGAGAGAGAGGAAGTCACAGATTCTGGGGCAGGCTCCAGGCTCTGAGCAGTCAGCACAGAGTCTGATATGGGGCTCAAACTCACAAACCACGAGATCATGACCTGAACCAAAGTCGGATGCTTAACTGACTGAGCCACCCAGGTACCCCAGGTAGGTATGATTAAAAAAAAATCCATAAAGTCTGAAATATAAAGCACTAGCAAGGGTAGAAAGGGAAAATGAAGGAAACTTAAAACTGAGTTAATGTGGATATCAGAGCAGTTCATATGAAAAGCTTAATAATGCATGCATATCTAGCACAAGGGTGGGCATATTAGGGACCACAGGCCAAGTCTAGCTTACTGCATGTCTTTGTTAACAAGTTACATTGGAGCACAGCCATGATCATTCACTTATGGCTATATTTGTGCTAAAAGAGCAGAGCTGAGTAGTAATGACAGGGGATGTAAAGCCCAGAAAGCCTAACATAGTTACTCTCTAGACCTTTATAGGAAACAATTGCTAGCCTCTGGTCTAGTATAATAGAGATTAGCAGATGTTTGTAAAAGATTTTGAGAAAGAGAAACAACCATAAATTAAAGAGAAAAATTACAAATAATTAGACAAAAATTATTTACCCAAGCTATAATTAAACCACAAGGGTACTATGGCTGAAATATTAAAAAACAAGAAGCAAAAGCTAAATAATTATAGGAAATATTGTATTGTAAGAGGCCATGTAAATTTTTATAACTTATTCTGCAATGGCCATATAGCCTGAAACTATATTTGAGCAAGAATATCATAGAAGTTAAACATTTCACTTAAGAAAATAGACCTTGGGGCACTTGGGTGGCTCATTAGGTTGAGCGTCCGACTTCGGCTCAGATCGTGATCTCACAGTTTGTGGGTTTGAACCCCACGTCGGGCTCTGTGCTGACAGCTCAGATCCTGGAACCTGCTTCAGATTCTGTGTCTCCCTCTCTCTCTCTCGTTCACTGCCCCTCCCCCACTCACACTCTGCCTCTCTCAAAAATAAACATTAAAAAAAGTTTAAAAAAATAAAGAACATAGATCTTAAAATATTAAATCAAATATTAGATAATCAAGTCTGATAGAATGTTAAAATAATCATATCTAATTACAATGTTAGTTAATTCTTAGCAGATAAGATCAGTTCAGCAGTTAAAAAAATATTTCCAGAAGACTTTTCTAGTAACAGTTTCTTATGCTTTCACACTTGAAGTATATTTGAGTATTTTAGAAAGAAGCTTTGCTTGATTCAATCTAACCAAATTGTTCTCCTGTACTGAATAACTTTAATACTATTTGAGTACTAAAATCAAGGAAGCCAATGTATCTTTGTTTCCATGGATATTTTTCCAGCAGTATCTGGGTTGGAGACTTCAGTTAAGAAAACAAATAGAGACTTCCTTTTCAGGGGCTGCAAAGCCTTGATCAGTCATTAGGAAACTATTTGACAGAGAATTTATGTCTTTTCACTTTACTAGAGAAATAGGAGATTTATTGAAATATACATATCAATATCAATGTATCAATATAAATCAATTGATATAATATATCTACATAAATGTACTGATATTTTAATATATAATACAACTTAAATAGGGACAGGAAGAGAGAAAAGTTGAAGCATTATCCAATTAAAATTTCCTAAAACACAATCTCAGCACATATAGAAAATCAGGCCATACTTCTTATAAAAGACACTTAAGTACTAAATATTCTTCATGGTGATCTTTCCAGATCTTATCTCCAAACTATCCCCCTTACTCCCTTAATATGCACTAATTTTCTAAACAAAATCTCCTAAATTTTGATTCAAGTCTTACTGTTTTTATATCCTGCTACATGATTAACACAAAGTACTTTCCCCCCACGTCCTTCTGAATAGTGAGATTCTCAGAACAAAACGGAAACTAAATGCTGTGCCTTGTGTATGTGTGCATGTTGTACGCACATGGTCACATGTATTTCTTTTACTTTTAATCTCAGAATTTAATTTTTCAAACATGTGCTATATATATGTAACCTTCAGGTTTGATTTACCTCTTTTCTAGGAGTAATTATTATTGAATAGCAATTAAATAATCCCATATTTACTACTCTACTGTTATGTAAGGCTGTTTATACTGATCAATCTACTATACTGGGTTACTCAGAGTATAAATTAGAAATCATTGGCTCTACAGATTATGAGGTCTATTCTTTGTCTTGTAATGATAATGAAATGAGAGGGGAATATGGGAATTATTTTTTAGAGAATACCGATATGCATACTATTGTGTGCTATTATCACTGTTGCTGTATAGACACTGATCTCAAAATGTAGTTATGAGAACAATATATGAATGAATTCATAATAATACCAAACTGGCCAACTCAATTTTGCTTAATTTTATTTGTTTATTTTTAAACATCACAAATAAGATTTTTTATTTGTCACCATTAAATGTCTGAATTTTAAACAGATTCTTGGACTGGTGGCTCATATCCATCAGCTCATTCAACTTTAGCACCTGTCTCATCCCAAGTAGCTTTTCTAGAACTACTACCTTCACCATGAAGCTCCATGAGCTTTCCCAATTCAAACTTGGGCTTCTTCAGCATTTTTACTTTTCTAACAAAGACATCATGGAGAGGATAAATAGAATGACAAGCCTCCTCTTTGCCTTTTCCAATGCTATCTGGAATCAATTTATTGACCACTTCTTTCAAGTCATTTGTCTGCACCTCTCGGGTCATGATTTCCATTGTATTTTTCCGAATTTGGTGGACTTGTTGATGCTGAGCATAAGAGGTGTTCCAAGTCTGACTGTTGCGTTTTTTAGTAAAACTGACACAAAAGAGGCAAAGCAAATACCCATCGGTAGTCTTGACATCAACATGAGCTTCAATCATGGTTTGCCATTTTTTGACCATGGAGCACATTTTGTCCCAGGTAAGATCCATGCCATGGATTATGTCAGGCACAGTTTTTGCCCTGAGCATCTATCTTCAGTAATCAGCTTGAAGCTCCTAAATACAACTTCATCATTATGCAGATCAGCAAGGCTTACTTCAAACACAGGATCCTTGAGGCCTTCAGAAGCGATTTTGGTTCCTTGAGTTCTTGTGACTAGTGTTTTCCAATATCTCTTACATTAAACATTGCTGGTGCTTTTATATCATACTAATCTTTCTTTGAAAGTGGATCAACCATTTTCTTCTTGGCTCCTTTTTTGCCGCCTTTTGTAAGGTGCTTGTTCTTGCTGATCGCCATGGCACTGCTCAGGGAGGCAAAGGGGCAATTTTGCTTATTTTTAAAGAGGCCCTAGCCTTTCAAATAAGTGTATTTTTGCTTGTTAGTGTATTTGGTAAATACACAAACATGAAAAGGGTTTGACATATAATTGAACATAAATGGATACTTTATATATTCATTTAAACTCTATATATGAGATCTTTATATTTTTGTTTAGTCATTGCATTAAGATAAACTCTAGTGTATACACAGATCTACCTATAGTCTAATTTTTCTTTCTAAAAATACTCATGCTAAATAGACAGCTTATTATTAGCAGCATTATCATTATGTGGAACCAGAAAAGTGAAAGGATAGAATAATATGTGGGTTAGAGACAACTATAAATATGTTTTAAATACAGTAATTAAAGAAATGATAGGCATCAATTAAACCATAGGTGACAAAAGAACAAGATAATACACTGCAATAATTTTCCGTACTGTTGGTTTATAACACTTTTGTGTATCTATTATAGCAAACAAGAATTTTCCAAGTGTGTAATTCTTAAGCAACAGCTTAGGCACTTCTCCAGGAAGTGAGTTGAGCAGATTGTAATGAGTTGTAAAACAGAATCCCTGCTGTAACTAATTTGTACTTAGCACTCCTTTCAGGAAAGAAAAATAAAGTTTTTTTTTCATTTGCAATATAATTGCATATAAAATTCAAGGATAATTGAATTTCATAAAACTGTCAATGTCAGTAAGTTACCAAAACATTTTTTGTAACACTGTATTCAACATGATTCACTTTCAGCAAATAATAGAAAAAGTATTTTGTCAGAGTTTCTAACAGGTACATAATGTCATCTATGTGATATTGTTCTTCCATATTTCATTAAAAGACATACAAAGACAAAGTCACTGGAATCGGGCCATTAAGTACTTTGCATATCCCAGCATTATGAACAATTTAAAAGGTAGCCCAACCTGGAACTACATTGATAGCACTATGTTTCTAGAAATAATTAGCAGGGACCCCAAAATGATAAGGATTGACCTAAAATTAATTTTTAATGACTCTGTTACATATTAGTATTATGATAGTGTTGGCTTTGTAAAATAAAGTTTCTGCTGTATATTTTTTTTATGTCCTGGTAAATTTTTTGTGATCATGATGCTATTTCTTTCTTAAATGTATGTGATAGTTCACTAGAAAATTCAAAAGGCCCTGGAGTTTCTTTTTTGGGAATAATTTCAATTAAAATGTTAATTTATTTAATAGGTATGGGACTATATTTTCTATCTTTATCAGTTTTTTCAGTGACTTCCATTTCATCTAAAATTTCAAATTTATTATCATAATGTTCATGAAATATTATTATGGGAGCTCATTGTCATAAAGTTGTTATTGAAATGCTGGTCTGGGAGTTCAAATGGGGATATTAAGTATCTGTTTAGTCTTGATTTCTCACTTAAATCCACTCTGCTGAGAGAATATTTTCATTATTTCAGTCTGTCCTTTGGTATTTGTCAAGACATTTTTTAATACAAAGAACAATCAATTTGTAAACTGTTCCATATGAACTTCTGTGAACATGTTATCTTGCTTTTTTTGGCATAATACTGAATATGCATCCTTTAAATCAATTTTGTTAATTGTGTGTTAAAATCTATGTGCTTCGTAGTTTTACATGTACAATTACTTACTGAGTGAGATTTATTACAATCTCACAGTGGTGTATCTGAATTTGTCTTTTTCCTCCTATTTTTTTCAATTTTTCTTTTTGTAATTTAGGTATGCTAATTAGGTGCATACGTTTATAGCATTGTATCATTGTTTGATATATCAGTTGGATTTTTGACTATTATAAAATACACATTTTGTCTGTTATAGCTTTATATATATATTTTTTTCCAGATATAAATATAGCTATACCAGTTTGCTTTGGGTAAGTTTCATTTGTATATATATTTTTTTCTTCCTGTTAATTTCAACATTTCTCTATCCTTGTATTAGTGCTTTCGTGTGGTATTTTAAGTGCTTTTCCACTTATAGCATCTCAATAAAAAATTATATTTTCGACAACAGTATTTTAAAATGGTGTTTTGTTTTTGTAGTTGATTAATATTTTATCCACTATTTTCATTGCTTTAAATCCTCCTTTATGGGAAACTGGAATTCTCTTCCTCTCTTCAGTCCTATCTGATCTGTACCTGTGGCCTACTGTTCCAATAAAATATTCCTCCTCTATTGTCACCAGTGATCTCCTGTTTTCCGTCCAAAGGGAACGTTTTATTCTCATAAAGTCTGATGGTTTATCACTATTTGAAACAATTATTATCTTTCCTTCATGAAAATTTCCTCTTTTGGTTTTTGCAACTTGATATCATAGCTTCACTTCTACATTTCGGCCACTACTCAATTAATTTTTATTCTTTTCATTTCACTTTTTCATAATTCTGCACATGTCCTTCAGATCAGTCAAAACAATCTATACTTGTTTTTTTTTAATGTCTTTTTTAATTTTTTTTTATTTTTGAGAGACAGCATGAGCAGGGGAGGATCAGAGAGAGAGGGAGACACAGAATCTGAAGCAGGCTCCAGGCTCTGAGCTAGCTGTCAGCACAGAGCGCGACACGTAGCTCGAACCCACAAACCATGAGATCATGACCTGAGCCGAAGCCGGACGCTTAACCGACTGAGCCACCCAGGTGCCCCAAAACAATCTATACTTGTGATGATTGTGTTAACACATGGTTAGTATTAGACTGTAATTACATGAATGGTAATGGCCTTGGCTATTTGTACATCACTATCAGTCCCAACTATATAATAAATAAATATTACATATCATGTTGATAATATCAAAAGTAAGGTGTCTTACCTCAGATTACATAACTAATTTGATTAGGTCATCTAATTATTAAGTATCATCTGAGATTCTAATCCTTGCTTTAAATTAAATTCAGGACAAAGCTACTCTCAGAATCCTTTTTACAACATCCGTAGTACTACAGCCCTAGTATAACCAAGAACAGAGGGAAATCTAGGGAAGAAACAAAAGGTGAAAAAGAAGCCAACCTGAAATTAAAATATAAAAAAAGTTTGCATAAAATATAGAAGGGGGAGGAAGTGAGGGCAGATTCACATTTTTAATTCATTTTTTGGCCCCAAAATATGTCTTGAGTGTAGTTATAAATGAAAAAGCTTACCTATTTAAAAAGCTACAAGATTCATGGCTATACTTTGAAATGCTCATAAAAAGATTACATCAGTTTGGATGACAAAATCACTGAATTCTACAGATAATTATTTTTAAGGGATTGTCCTGTGAAGTGAAAAGGGAATATCTAAAGATAGAATGCTGATTCATATTTACAATGAGCATAGTTTTAATTCTAGGTCTTATTGGCATATTTTAAGGAAAACATGATCCTATTGCTCTTTTCTTCTACAACATCCCTCAAAACACATATTTTTGGAAATTTCAAGAATTAGAATAAATCTTTGTGTTTGGAAATATTTAAAAGTTATTGAAATTCATGTATCAGAAATTTCATGCCAATTCTAAATGTAAAAATAAAAATCCTTCAGAAATGCTTGATAAAATATTGGAAAATTAGTCTTGCAACTAGAAGAGTCATGAATACTAAAAATCATGTGTATGTGTATGTATGTATGTATGTATGTATCATTTTTATTAGTTTGTCATAATGCTTTTAATTAAATATTCTTCTGTTAACCTTTCTCTTTTTCACTGTTCCTCTCTTATTCGTTCATGCTTCTACATATACACCTCATGCATTTGATGGAAATATTAGAGGATATCAATTAAGGCTGGCTGGTAAGTTCACCTTTGCTTATACCTAACATTATGATCCCATTGCTAATTTCCAGACCACTTACATTTATGATTGCTTATAAAATACTTAAGAAAGGAATTCTCAATTATGCTAAGTATTAGCAATGAACCATAGAAGTTTATGTTGCCCTAGAAATGACACCATCCCAGTTATCATGAGCCTCCTGTTTATTTCAGAAACATTGCAATTTAAATATTAGTAGATTTTAAGACTAAATGCACAAACATACAGTATGTGTGTTTATTAGTAAAACTAAATGCAATTTTAAAAGCTTTCACATAAAAATATATGTGTATAGCAACATAGTGATATTGTCGAAAAATCTTTGGACTGTGAAGAAATACACTCTAAGACCATCTTTACTATTTATTTTCATGACTTTTGGTATGCATTTAACTATGAGGAGACTCAACCTTCTAAGCTTTGACTCAAACCAGACAGTGGGACTACGCTGAGTATCTACTGTTTCACAAATATAAAATGCATTAATCATAGATTTTGTTCTTACAGTTACGCATTTCAGAATGGGTGCCCTTATCATCTTAAAATTTAATCATCGTTCAGATAGAATGCTGCTGTGAAAGTGTTAATTTAGAAAGGAAAAACATGCATGACATACAGGCAGAAGAATTATAATAAGCACTTTTTAAAATAAGGGCTAAAACATACTGCTCATGTCCCAATGATCTCTCAAGTTGAACGATGATTTAGATGCTTTACTTAGCTATCAGGATTCCAAAGTAAAGTTGGTCCAGAATTAGGCACCTTTTCCATGTCTGGCAATTTTGACTACCTTGTTTTGCTCTTCTGTCCTTTTGCACTTAATAACATGAGAATAACCTCTGATTCCACTACCTTTGAATGTCTTTTTCCCTGCTTCTCTACCTGATACACAGGATCTACTCCTTTCTCAAGATTTACCTTTTAAGCTTTTTGTGCTAGATAAAATACAAAGGTCAACAAGTCCAACGAAGGAATGTTAAGTAGGTTCTGATTACCATCACACACACTAATGGTCCAGAAAGAGAAGATAACAGAAGATATCTCAGGACAGGTTGTGAAGATGAAGACATAAGACTGCTTTACACACCGGAGTTCTTTACAATGCTAACTCCACTTGTATTTCAATAATATGCACACTAATCACACTATATGGGTGGAGGCTTATATGTAAAACATTGTTTAACACTGAGTGAAGGAAGCATTGCTAAATGTTAAACTTTCATTTGCCTCTTCTTAAGCTAATAAAAATATTCTCCAGCCTCTCATGTAGTTTAGAAAATCCATATAATTGAAATTGACCAAAAGAATAAGAGCAGAGAGACCTAAGTCACTTACAGGCCTGGGGTAGTTAGAGCCTGTGTGCTTACTCTGTGTTCTGTCTCTTTTCCAATCTATGAAGTGGAAGCAAAGTCACATAACAGGAGGAACTCACCTCCCTGAGAAAGCCTGAGAGAACCAACCAAACTTTTCACTGTGTTATGAATGAGAAATAAACTTATACAAAGCCATATTTCCTTTTCACTCTAAAATAAACATACTAAGTCCAAAGTATGCTACAAAAAACACCTGAGAAATAGAGGTAATGAAAATTAAGACCATCAGGAAAAATTCAACTTTTAATCCTGTGGTACTAATGAAGAAATGTCTACTTAATTATGCACTACATTTTGAGGTGGAGAAAGGTATTTTGTTATTATAATTTATTTTTATTTTTTAAATATAATGATCCCAGTTCCTTCCTTTTTAATTTTTAAATTCTGCATCACTTTTTATTCCCCCGAGGGGTCCCTTGAATACTTTCCTCTTCATTACCACAATCAATATCTGTTCTCAGAAAAATGTCTTGTGAAGTAATTTTTGTGTAGAAATGAGATGAATTATGCTTCAATTTATTTGATTTCAAATAAGTAGATATATCCACTGTCATATAATATCAGATAACATTACTGAGAGGGCTATTTTTTTCCAAAGAGAATGGTGGAAGTTATATTACTTACCCTACTACCAGAATGCCTATATGAATATTCCACACTTAGTAGAGTTGCTATGTGGTTGCTTACTACTTTGTACTACTCAAATTCCACTGTACCCCAAGTGACGAAATCCTACTTCGTTTCTTATTCCTGTTGCAATTTTCTAAGTTCAACCATTCAATATGGGAGTTATTTCTACAATATATTTGCATTTTGTCAGTAGGAAAATGCCTTATGAATTTCATATCAGTTAAAATACATAATTAAATGCATCATTATAGCCTTAAGGCAAAAATAATGATATGAAAGTTAAAATATGTAAATCCATTATGACGGATGAGCAAAGAGTCTTAGGTTCATCATATGCGCCATAAATATCTGCTACAAAATGGAATGAATGAAGGTCCAATTCTAGTCAGTCTATTGCAAGGTTAGGCCACCCAGCTGCTGCGGCACCTGTTATCTCCTTGTCAGCCATTTCTCCACAGCACAGCTCAATGAAGCTGCATCTCCCATGTGTATAACATGCAAATACTGTTCAGATGGAAATCCTTACATGATACACAAGCCCAGCATAAAATGACCTCTCATGCTTTCTCAGCATCATATGCTTACTCTGTTACCTTCTCTCTTCCTGTAGCAACCATGTCAGCCTTTTCATCTTCATCCACTAGTATCAGGAATCTTTTTTCATTCCATTCTCTCCTTAAAAAAAAGAGAGAGAGAAAACGTTCTTTGTATCTCTGACCATTCAAATTCATTCATTGAATGCCATCATGGTAAAATTAATTTCTCAGAAAATCTGGCATTCTTTCTCCCTCTGATCTTAAAATATTACATGGTCCTCACTCTTTGCCTTTCTTCTTTCTCAAACTCATCATATTTACTTATCTTTTTTCTCAGTCATTCACCATGTTTTTTTCAACATTTACCTTTCTTTCATATATTGAATATTTGTGTGTGTGTGTGTGTGTGTGCGCACATGTGAGAGACAAAGAAAGAGCTCAAGAATTATAAAAATCACAGGGAAAGAGAAGGAGAGACAAACTTGAGAGATTTATCTCAGTACACAATAACAAAAATAGTTATATTTTTACCATTCAGACTTAATTTATTATTATTTCATAAATATTGTGAACCAAATATCAATGTATATCTATTACTGTGTAGGGTAATAAAAACATGAAATCAAATTTTTGCTTAAAAATAAAAAGGTATGGGAAAGGAAATGTTTTGTCAAGTTTATTAATACAACTAGTGAAAAGATTTATTACACTATTATTTATGCTTTATTCAATTTATACAGTTTTCTAATCTAATTTTATTGTTTAAACATTTTAAACATATGCTTCATTTTGTTTCTGAAATAACATAGGGCATCATGTATAAGAAAAGGAGGGAAGGAAAGAAGATAAAACAAAATTATTATTTTTCCTTTTATTCTCCGTGTTCTAAGAGTTCATTTTTGAAGTTTCTCAAGTCATTTGAAAATTAAAAAATGAGGTATAATGACAGTATGTTCAGAAGCTCAGCAAAAATATGTCTTGATTTCCTACCTGAAAGAAATAACTGCTAGATTTGAAATGTACTAGCAATTGATACTGAATATAATTAATGTCATTCCCCACTCTGTAAATAATATAATCCAAACCAAAAGAAATCTATTTTAATAATTTCTATATGAAATATATGCATTATATAAATAGCATGGGCTACTTGATTTTTTTGCAATTATTGTCACTGACTAAGAGACACATACTTTGTATCCATGAGGTAGAATGTTAACCTGCATTGGTGAAATAAAAAATTTGAAAATTTTTGAGACAGTATTTAGGATCCTATATGTTCAATTAATTTACTCTATCAATTCTGCATATAGTTTAGTCAATATTTCGTTGTCTTGACTGTCTAAAAGTGGCTTGACAGTACCCACCTGATTTTATATAAAAATCTGAAACCAACTGAATTTCTTGTATTTATGGAAATACTAATATTCAATGTGATACTGGCTGCTCAAAATTTTGTCATTTTGTTAAAGGTAACAGACAGAAAATTATTTGAACCCATAAGAAAGATAACACAGACAATAAAATATTTTGTGTAAATAGAGTAAATTATATATGTAAATGCAACAACACAGAAATGGAAAAACTTGCATTCTAGTCATGACTTTGTCACTCACAGGCCAAGAAATCTGAGATAATTTAATTGCTGGATATCTCATTATTTTCATGTTTTTGTGTAAAATTTTGTCAATAATAGCAACTGTTCCTAGAAGATGAAATTTACATAGTTGATTGATTTTAAGGCTACGTAATCACTAATAGTTATATATGGGAATTTTAATAGAAGTATATTATAATAATAAAAGCAGTTATATATGTAAAAAATCTCTTTATTTTTTTTTAATGTTTATTTATTTTGGAGAGACAGAGAGAGACAGAGTGTGAGAAGGTGAGGGGCAGAGAGAGGGAGACACAGAATCCAAAGCAGGCTCCAGGCTCCAAACTTTCAGCACAGATCCTGAAGAGGCCGGGCTGGGAGTCAAGAGCTGTGAGATCATGACCTGAACTGAAGTCAGTCGCCCACCAACTGAGCCACCCAGGCACCTCCCAACCTCTTTCTTCTTAAATCTCATTTGGAAGATGGCTTTCAGTGATTATTTCACAAAAACTTAGTAAATAAATCTTTTTAATTTCATTTTGGAGC
Organism: Cryptoprocta ferox; assembly: GCA_028646485.1. Lineage (NCBI taxonomy): Eukaryota > Metazoa > Chordata > Mammalia > Carnivora > Eupleridae > Cryptoprocta > Cryptoprocta ferox. Next base: position 108,153,681 of record CM053574.1, on the reverse strand, counting down.
AATTATTTTCTTTCATTTTTTATAATTTTTTAAATGTTTATTTATTTTTGACAGAGACAGAGCATGAGCAGGGGAGGAACAGAGAGGTAGGGAGACACAGATTCTGAAGCAGGCTCCAGGTGCTAAGGTTTCAGAACAGAGCCTGATGTCAAACTTGAATTCATGGACCGTGAGATCATGACCTGAGCAGACACTGGCCACCTAACCAACTGAGCCACCCAGGCGCCACAGGAGCAATTATTTTCTTAAAAAATAATAACTATTTTTCTAAAACCTAAGTTAATTGCATTTCATTTTTGAATAACTAATCCAGTGATCTTGACAATTTCCATAACTTTATTTAGCACATTTTTATATTTGTAAAATATTTAATTTGGAATGCAATGTCTGAATGATTCTAAAGTTGCAGTATTCTAAATCATGTTTCTCAATATACACTAGTCTGATTCTGAAGGTGGATTTCATAATCTATATCAAAGATATTCTAAGTCTTGCCCCCAAGGTTAATTAAAGTGAAAGTGATTCTTTACAAGATTGAAGCAAAATTATGTAAAAGATTAATCTTTAAAAGCAAAGAACACTATGAGTCCTTAAAATAATTAAATGACTAAAATAATTGTTACCCATATTTTTTTTACCAGTAAGAAGACTTCCATTTATTAGACCATATGTTAGGAAATATGTGGTGGATAATTAGTTTTCATATTTGCGGACAGTTTTCATTTGAAGTCTCCTGAAGAGTTGTCTTTACCTACATTTGTTACTATTATTAAAATTTATTTCTTAACTTAAAAAATACAGCCTAAAGAATATTTTCTCATTAAGTCTTAGCAATTGTAAAATCAGGAAACTCATGAGACTGTAAGAAAAGTGACATCACAAAAGGGAAGGATGAACTGAGAAGTAAAATAATAAGAAAGAATTAATTAAGGACAAGCAGAACAGTTGCAAATAGGATAAACAATGTATATTTTAAAAAATTGGCTAAGTGAAGTTTATCTCAGAGAAGCTTAAAGAAATATGTCTCATAAAATATGCAAGAAAAGTGTGGGTTTCTTTTAATTTTTTTTTATTTTGTATTTTAGAGAGAGAGAGAGAGAGAGAGTATGAGCAGAAGAGGGGCACAGGGAGAGAGAGAGAATCCCAAGAAGGCTCCACACTCAGACCCGAGCTCCATGTGAGGCTTGATCCCATGACCATGAGCTGAAATCAATAATTGGATGCTCAACCAACTAGGCCACCCAGGCACCCCTGTTTTTTTTTTTAAGTTCAAACAAAAATATTTTAAAAAAAGGAGTAAGTTTGCTATTAATGACTATATAGCATCATGTATTCAAAATCCACATTAATATTGATAAATCCATTTCAAAACATACATACAAAAGTTGTTTACTTGAAAAGGAAGCACTGTGAAATCACTAATTTATATCCATTTAGAAACAAGATTCTTCTGGAAAAAATGGACTTACCACGGTGTGTACAAAAGAACTAAAGAGAAAAGAAAAGAAAAATAAGAAAAATATTATTTTGTTCTAGCTTTACTGTTGACTTAGAATAGGGAAGGCAATGTTCTCCAAGATAATAATTGAATCACAGCTTTTTCACAGGTTTTTACACATTAATGACTCTCAACAGGATCAACATCAAATAATAAATATAGGTATTAAATATAGTTTGCAAATTTAGTGAAAATATAAAATTTCAGACAACATAGACATAATATATGTTGCATTTAGCCTGCTATGAGCTGACCTGTTATTTGCACAATATATATAATTTATACCAAATTTACAGCTAAGGGAGTCATGTAACAATTAAAAGTAAATTGAGGGGCACTTGGGTGGCTCAGTCAGTTAAGCATCAGAATCTTGATTTCGGCTCAGCTCATGATCTCGGGGCCCCTGGATCAAGCCCCTTGTAGGGCTCTGTGCTAACAGTACAAAGCCTGTTTGGCATTCTCTCTCTCTCTCTCTCTCTCCCCCTCCCTTCCTCCCTCCCCTGCTCACTCTCTCTCCCTCTATCTCAAATAAATAAACATTAAAAAAATTTTTTTAAGTAAATTGAAACAAATTCTACTTGTTAATCTGTGCTTCTTAGATACATATGAGAAGCACACTTTCCTTCACTTCCCTCTTCATTATGGGCAGATATTGCACTTCTTTCTTCACCTTTCCTTAAGTTTCCCCTTCCAGCCCTACACCATTTTCATTGAGTTCTTCTCCTCTATTCCTTCTGCCACTTAATCACAAAAGCTCAGAAATACATATTTCATCATGATTGTCTGAAGCAAAGGAGGAGAAAAATCCAAGAAACCAGAAGTTCTTTCAGTAAGCATAGCAAACTTATTCAGAGAGTAGTTAACTTAATCCATGTTTAGAGTATTTCCATGCCTTTTACTGTGTCCAGGAGAGTTGCAATATATATTTTGAAAAACAGAACAACAACAAAGGAAGATGGAATGAGGAGAACAAGATAGAGAGACCAGATGGAAAGCTACATGAGTGGTACAGGAAAAAGAAGGTTGCTGGCCGTGGAGAAAGAGGGAGGAGAATGTGCAGGATCATACTAATCTGGATGTACAAATGAGTGAGGGGATCATCATGGCAGTACTCATCAGGTTTAATAATTGGTTGTGGTGACAGTTACTGATAGAACTAGAAGTAGAGGATGAGTAAATTTGGAGGAAGAAGTTTAGTAATACACAGATGAAACAAAGACTAGAATGGATATGGGAGAGAGAGTTGTTTCAGGTGAAATACAGACTTGATAAGTCTATATTTGTATAGAAAAGTTCAAGGGAGAGAGAGAGATCAGATAATTAGGGGAGAAGGTAACTTAAATATAGTTATTACCACAGAGAATGCTATATTTTAAAGATGAGAAGAGAGTTAAGTATAACAAGAATCAGTATAGGGAATTTTTTCTCTCTCCCTTTCTCTCTCTCTGTCTCCCTCCCAGCCCACACCCCTAATGCTCTTTTTTTTTTTTTCTCTCTCTCTCTCTCCTTTAAGCTATTGGCTGTTTTCTATCCATTCCAGCAAGCTTAATCCATCAATAAGGAAAACAAAAAGAGTAATGCTGAAGAGCCAAGACCTAAACATTGGGGGAGTCAAATCAGAAATGTAATCAAGTATTTGCATGAACACAATTCAGACAAGATAATTAGGTGCTGAGGGAAAAAAATTAAAAACATAAAGTCTTCACTGTTCAAGTATAAAAGCCCAATTATTCCATTTTGCCGTGGCAATTAAAATGGTTTTTATTTTCCTTTTACTAATATCTCATCGGCATGAGTCTGATTTTTGGAAGAAAAATACTAATGTGGATTTCTTGTTATTGACTGGGAATTCAACAGGGTGTGAACTGATCCTGCTGGTAATACTGCAGTGATTCTCCTGCTCACAAATACCTGTATTTTGGCCTTTTTTTCTTCAGGTAGCAGACAACTTCTACTAAAAATTATGTTTCTAGTTTTATATTTTGTAATTTTTATTTTACATAAATATACTCTGCAAAGCACAGAGGTTCTTAAATCTGTTTTGTGTTAATGTCCATATTTCTAGTGGTAAAAATAGGAAAACAAATAGAATGCTTGTAAGAGCAGGAGAAATTCAAAATAGTCTTACCTTGTATCAAATCACAAAAATTTATAACTTATGTTCACTCAAGGACATTTTTGAGAATAAAAGAATACTGCTATTAACCATCCTAGAACAATTGGTAAAACCCGAGAATCTTGTGAACAAAACATTCTTTATCTTTAAAGTAACTAAAAGGGATTACAATACACCTAAACCTCAATTCAACACTATCTGAACAAATCTGATCTGGGGTCTTTTAATGTAGGGTTGCCAGATAAAATATGAGAAGTCAAATTAAATTTGAAACTCAAATAAACAATATATACATTTTTAGATGAGTAAGCCCCAACTATTACATGGGTATATTTATACTAATAGGAAGAAAGAAAGGAAGGAAGGAAGGAAGGAAGGAAGGAAGGAAGGAAGAAGGAAGAAAGGAAGGAAGGAAGGAAGGAAGGAAGGAAGGAAGGAAGAAAGAAAAAGAAAGAAAGAAAGAAAGAAAAAGAAAGAAAGAAAGAAAGAAAAGATCAGTTAAATGACTGAAATTAAAATTTAACTGGGTTTCTGTATTTTTATTTGCTAAATCTGGCAACTTTACTACAAGAAATCTCAAGAAAATAGCTTGCGTAGATCTAGTCTGTATTCAGATGAAATTGGAAATATTCCATGGCATTTTGTCTACCTTTTTAAAATGGTTTATATCATGAATATTTATAGATATAAGTTACTTACTAAAAAAGTAAAATTTACAACTCATAATAGTGGAATTTTCTTCATTGAAAATTCTTCCGTAAGTTTTCATTTGTTTTATTATGTATTCCCTGCATTATTGCCATTGTATTAATTCAAACCAGAAGTTAGGTTTTAATTATGATAAAAAGCTGGGCAGGATTAGTGAATATTTAATCATTTTATCTGGAATATCCCTTTGCAGAGAAATGTGTCTAAGTTTCCTAGACATTGGTGTCTTTTCTATTATTTAAATTATTATGTTTCTTAATCATACAGTATAAATTGGGCAAGGTTATTAAATATTAACTGATTGTTTGATTTTAATACTCTGGATTATGCCATGCCTGAGTAATTTAGTTGAAGGTCTCATGCTGTTCAAAGTAATACAGTTTCTTTATCTTCTATAAAAATGTAAGAATTTCTTTTAAAAACCTAAAGAATATAGATAAGGAAGGAAGGAAGGAAATAAATAAATTAATTAATAAAAACAGGACAAAGTCAAGTTTTTTGATGTGGTATTTTTCATCTTATTCCCCCATTTCCTCATATCTAAAAAAAGTGTACATTCGACCAATTCAAAAGGCATTTCTGTCTTGATAGTGTACTCTATCCATGAACTCAGGTGACTTAGCTTTTTCAATAGGTTTTATCTGAATATCCCAGGATCCTACTCTCTCATACTGTGGAATTCTAGATTGTTCAAAGTGCTAAAATAAATTTAGGAAGAACTCAGTTCTTCCAAATGTACTTTATTCTATTATCAGAGAAAATCTTTGCCTCAAGGGTCTTGTTTTATCAGAATTAATTTACAAATGATTTCAGTTTAGCCTTTCAGAATTAAATAGAGAGTGCACATACAACTGTGATTATGATAAGAGGCCACATTATTAAATTATTCCCTTACCATTTCATAGAATGTATCAAATACTACCTTGAACTCTGAATGAAATGTGTAAATTTTACTTTTTCAATATATTTAACCATGTAAGCATCATGCATTTAAGTTTTGCAAGTTTAGACAAAAATGTGTTTTATCACAAAATATCTCTTTTGATAATCTTTAATTACTTTGTGTTAATATAACTACTAAATTATCATGGAACATCTACAAAGTATAAATAAGAAATTATTTTGACCCTTCAGTGTTTTTTGGTTTATGCTTTTTAAAGACAACTTCATGCCTACATGAAATCTTTGTCTTATCTGCACAGAAAAACAGTATTTGCTGCATACTGCATATGCATATTCATATACTTATGTGTTTGCTGTATTGTAGTAGTGCAAAGAATTTTTCTGTCTCCAATAAGTTCTGCAAAATTATAGCTGCTCAATATGTTACTTACTAAAGTAAGTGTTCTCATTCTGTTTAAACTTTGCACAGAATCAGTAGATTAACTATATATATTCTAATCCCTTTTAAGCCTGCTAAATACTCATGATTCATATGTAAATATCTAGCGTATTTATATATATTTCTATATATATTTATGCACCTATCAAGAATCATTGGTGTTTTGGGGCGACTGGGTGGCTCAGTTGGTTGAGCGTCCGACTTCAGCTCAGGTCATGATCTCACAGTTCATGGGTTCGAGCCCCGCGTTGGGCTCTGTGCTGACAGCTCAGAGCCTGGAGCCTGCTTCAGATTCTGTGTATCCCTCTCTCTCTGCCCCTCCCCTGATCATGATCTGTCTCTCCCTGTCTCTCAAAAATAAATAAATGTTAAAAGAAAAAGAATCATTGGTCTTTTATTCCAAATTTACTTAATCCAGTTGTACTTGTTATTTTATTTACAGAATATTAATATAGATAACAGTATTTCTAGAAAAATAATATATATTTTGGAAAGAAATGATCAAGGAGTTCGGGAAGATGATGGAATTGGAGAACTCTGAGTAACTCCGTCCCGTGTTTACAACTAGATATCATCCATATTCAAGTCAATAAACTGAAGAGCAATCCAAAGACTGCTAGAACAAAGTCCACAACTAGATATAGAAAAGAAGCTGCACTTGAAAGGTGAAGAAGGTCAGAAAGTCAGAGGGAGGCTGCCTGCAGGAGGAGGGAGATAACAAGTGCAGATAGGGCAGAGAAATGGGCCCTTGCATCAGGGGCTCATATGGAGAAGACTAATCCCCAGAATGTTTGGCTTTTAAAATCAGAGGGGCTGAATTCTGTGAGTTTGTAAAAACAGTGGGATTTGGAGCCTGGAAACTTTATAAGTCAGCTGACTCAGCACTGGGCCAGCCTGGAGGGTCAATGATAACTGGGTCACTGCCCTTAAAGAGATAGCAGCCTGCATGGACAGGCAACATAAAAATGGCAGTTTACTCAATGCCAGGAGCAAGCCAGAGAAAGATCTGTTCATACTGATTTTGAAGTGTGTTGGGGGACTTCTCCAAAAATGAGGGAGCTGGCAGGTGAAATTTTCCTCCCCTCACCCCAGCACAAATACAGAGCTACCTGCTGGAGAGCCCTGCATAGACCCTTGCTACCTAATCTGCTAGCAATCATGCCCACAAGTTCTCCTGAAGACTCCCAACTCCAAGCCTGCTAGCCTTGACGCTGGATTCAGAAAAATTTTGTTAAGTTCTCATGCAGGTCACACTGAACTGCCAGGTGCACAGCTGCCACCTCACACTGTGTCTAGCCACCATGCAGTGCCCAACTGCTATGCACACCCATCTGTCAGGCAGCACTGAACCACAGTTGCTGGGCTCAGCTTCATGCCACACTCAGACTCACACCCCTAGCTGCCCAGTGCACAGCCACTGCAGCACTCAGCGAGATCAAGCTTAAGACTAGTGGCCCAGTGCAAAATTTTGCTAACAATGATGCCCTGCTCTCCCCTGGCACAGCCTCTCAGAGCTGGCCTGCTTGGATCCCACTAACGCCACAAAGAGGAAGCACAACTCACAACAGGCAGAGAGTCAGTGTAGGTGACTGCATTGAAAGGAAATGTGACTCACCCAACAGCAGTGTGGCAGCAAAACACATACAATACTTTCCTGAAGTGCCAGGTTCTGGTGAATAGGGAACACTACACTGCAGAGCACTACAGGATCTCTTCTTCATAAAGTCACTACTTTCAAGAGTGGAAGACATAGCTGACTTTCTTAACACAGAGAAACAGACAGAGGCAGACAAAATGAAGAGCCAAAGAAATTTATGCCAAATGAAAGAATAGGATAAGACCACAACCAGAGATCCAAGTAAAACAGATGTAAGTAATATGCCTGATAGATAATTTAAGCAATGATCATAAGGATACTCAATGGACTGAAGGAAAGAGTGGGAGACAAGGGTGACACCATGAAGACAGAGATAAGAAATAACATACAAGAGATAAAAAACTCAATAAATGAAAAGAAAAAATGCTGGATAGAATGAACAGCAGGACAGAGGATAGAGAAGAATAAATTCATGACCTAGAAGAGTAATGGAAAGTAATCAAGCTGAACAAAAGTGAGAAAAAATGATTATGCAAAACAAGAAAAGACTTAGGTAACTCAGTGACTCAGTCAAGTATAACAACATTTGTATTATCAGAGTTCCAGAAGAAGAACAGAGAAAAAAGTTTATGACAAGTAAATCAGCTCTATAAGAAATATTAAAAGAAATATAAAATATAAAAATATTATAAAAAATATTTTTGACTAGAAAGGGGAAACAAAAAGTGACAGTACAAAGGACACAAAGCAGTAAAAATGAATATTTAGTTAAATAGTCAAGGAACTCACAAAGGATATAAAGTATAATAACATATACCTAAAACTTGGGGAGCAGTGGAGAAAACAATGGGGCTAAGCTTAAGCAACAATATAGATTGTTATATACAGAAGAGGTTACACATAAACTTAATGGTACCCATCTATCAAAAACAACTAATAAATGTTCAAAGAATAAAGAGGAAGAAATCCAAATATATCACTAAAGAAAATAAGGAAAACATGAAAGAGTAAAAGGCCAGGAAGGATCAGAGAAAATCTTTAAAAACAACCACAAAAAAAATAATATAATCCATAGTACATATGTATCAATAGCTATTTTGAATGTAAATAGACTAAACATTCCAGTGAAAAGACATAGGGTGACAGAACGCATAAGAAAATAAGACCCATCTATGTGCTATTCACTTTAGACCTAAGAACACTTACAGATTGAAAGTAAGGTGATGTAGAAACATCTATCATTCAAATGGATGTCAAAAAAAAAAAAAAAAACAGAGTAGTAATACTTTAATCAGACAAAGATTAATCAGTCTATTTTAATAGAATTTAAAATAAAGACTACCAAGAGACAAAGAAGGACAGATATAATGATAAAGGAGACAATCCAACAAGAAGATATAACAATTATAAATATTTGTACACCCTACAAAGAAGCACCCAAATATATAAAACAGTTAATAAAAAATAAAATAATTAATCCATACTGATACAATATCAGTAGGGGACTTTAACACCTCATTTACATCAATGAATACATAATCTAAGCAGAAAATCCAAAGGGAAACAACGGCTTTGAATAACAGATTGAAACAAATGGACTTAACAGACATATTCAGAAAATTCCATCCTAAAACAATATAATACACATTTTTTTCAAGTGCACACGGAACACTCTCCAGAATAAGCCACAAATTAGCCCATAAAACCAGGCTCAATAAATTCAAGAAGATGGAAATCATATCGTGAAACTTTTCTGACAACAACACTGTGAAACTATAAGTCAACCACAAGAAAAAATCCAGAAAAACCACAAATACATGGAGGTTAATTAACATGCTACTCAACAATAAGTTGAAGACATCAAAGAAAGACATCAGAAAGTACAGGAAAACAAATGAAATTGAAAACACGATGGTCCAAAACCTTTTGAATGTAGCAAAAGCATTTCTAAGAGGGAAGTATATGGTAACAGAGGCCTACTTCAAGAAGCAACAAAAATCTCAAATAAATAACTTAATCCTACACCTAAAGGAGCTGGGTGGGGGGAGTGGGGGTGGTGAACAACAAATGAAATGTAAATCCAGCAGAAGGAAGGAAATAATAAAGATCAAAACAGAAATAAATAATATAGTAACTAAAAACATCAATAGAAGAGATCAATGGAACCAGTTAGTTCTTTGAAAAAAATCAGTAAAATTGATAAATCTCTAGTCAGACTGAGAGAGAGAGAGAGAGAAAGAGTACCCAAATAAGTAAAATCACAAATGAGAGAGGGAAATAACAACACCATATAATTACAAACGGTTATAAGAGAAAATTATGAACAACTATATGCCAACAAATTGAACAACCTAGAAGAACTGGATAATTTCCTATAACCTCCAAAAACTGAAACAGGAAGAAATAGAAAATTTGAGCAGACCTATTACCAGCAAAAAACTCCCAACAAGTGAAAGTACACAACCATTTGGTTTCACAGGTGAATTCTACCCAACATCTAAAGAAGCTTTAATACCTATTCTTTTCAAACTACTCCAAAAAATAGAAGAGGAAGGAAAAGTTCCAAATATACTCTTGAGGCTAGCATTATAGTGTTACCAAAAATAGAGAAAAACACCACTGAAAAAGAGAAATACAGGCCAATATCCATGATGAATATAGATGCAAAAATCCTCAATAAAGTACTAGCAAAACTAATCCCACAATACATTAAAAAAATCATACACCAGAGTCAAGTAGGATTTATTCCTGGGTTGCAAGGGTCGTTCAATATTCTCAAATCAATCAATGTGATACATCACATCAATAATAGAAAAAATAAGAACCATATGTTCACTTCAATTGGTATAAAAAAATGTTTGACAAAGTACACATCCATTCCTGATAAAAACCCTCACCTCAAAAAGGAGGTTTAGAGGGAACATATGTCACCATAATAAGGCTCTGTATGAAAAACCCATCATCCTCAATGGGGGGAATATGGAGTTTTTCCCATAAGGTCAGGAACAAGACAAAGATATCCACTATTACTACTTTAATTCAACATAGTACTAGGAGTCCTAGTCAGAGCATTCAGACAGCTTTTGCTGTCTGAAGTAAAAGGCATCCAAATTGTAAGGAAGAAGTAAAGATTTCATTAGTTGCAGATGACATGATACTATATATAGAAAACCATAAGGACCACCAAAAAACTGCCAGAGCTAATAAACGAATTCAGTAAAGGCACAGTATACAAAATCAATGTGCAGAAAAATGTTGCATTTCTATACACAATAATGAAGCAGCATAAAGAGAAATTAAGAAGACTATCCCATTTATAACTGCACCAGAAATAATGATACCTAGGAATAAATCTAACCAAAGAGGTGAAAGACCTGTACTCTGAAAAGTATAAAACATTGATGAAAGAAGCTGAAGAGTACACAAAGAAATGGAAACATATGCCATGCTCATGGACTGAAAGAATAAATATTATTAAAATGTCTATACTACCCAAAGCCATCTACACATTTAATGCCACCCTTATCAAAATACCAACAGCATTTTTCACAGAACTAGAACAATCCTAAAATTTGTATGTAACCACAAAAGACCCCCAGAAGCCAAAGCAATCTTGAAAAAGAAAAGCAAAGTTGGAGGCATCACAATTCTGGACTTCAAGTTATAATGCAAACCTGTAGTAATCAAACAAGTATGGTACTGGCACAAAAACAGACACACAAAATAATAGCACAGAAGAGAATATCCATAACTATATGGTCAAATAATCTTCAAAAAGCAGGAAAGAATATCCGGTGGAAAAAAGACTGTCTTTACAACCAGTAGTTTTGGGAAAACTGGACAGCAACATCCAAGAAAAAAAAAAGAAAGAAAAAGAAAAAAAACTAAACCACTTACACAACCATACACAAAAAGAAATTCAAAATGGATTGAACACCTAAATGTGAGACAAGAGGCCATGAAAATCCTGTAAGAAAATACAGGCAGTAATATCTTTGACAACAACCATAGCAACTTTTTCTAGATATATCTCCTGAGGCAAAGGAAACAAAAGCAAAAATAAACTATTGGGACTATATCAAAATAAAAAGTTCCTGCAGGACAAAGGAAATAATCAACCAACTAAAGGCAACCTATAGAATGGGAGAAGATATTTTCAAAGGACATATCTGATAGAAGAGTTAGCATCCAAAAATACAAAAAGAAGTTATAAAACTCAATATCCAAAAAAACAAATAATCCAATTAATAAATGGGTAGAAGACAAGAACAGATATTTCTCCAAAAATGGCATACAGATGACCAACAGACACATGAAATGATATTCATCATCACCATCAGGGAAACTGAAATTGAAACTACAATGAGATTATCACCTCACACCTTAGAATGACTAAAATCAACAATACAGGACATGACTGGTCCTGAGAAGGATGTAGAAGAAAAGGAACCCTCGTGGGCTGTTGGTGGGAATGCAAACTGGTGCAAACACTGTGGAAAACATGGAGGTTCCTCAAAAAGTTAGAAATCTACCCTAAGATCCAGCAATCGTACTACTAGATATTTACCCAAAGAATTCAAAAACACTGATTTTAGGGATATGTACACCATTATGTTTATAGCAACATTATTTATAATAGACAAATTATGGAAGTAGCCCAAGTGTCCGCTGACTGGTGCATGGATAAAGAAGACGTGGTATGAATACATCCACAATGAATATTCCATGTGTACATACAAGGGAATACTATTCAGTGATTAAAAAAAATAATAAAATCTTGCAATTTGCAATGACATGGATGGAGTTAGTATAATACTAAGTAAAATAAGTCAGTCCGAGAAAGACAGATACTACATGATTTCACTCCTGTGTGGAATTTAAGAAACAAAACAAATGAGCAAAGGGAAAAAAAGAAAGAGAGAGAAACCAGGAATATAGAGAAGAAACTGAAGGTTACCAGAGGGGAGGAGGAGATGTGTTAAATAGGTGGTGGGGATTAGGGGATGTACTTGTCATGATGAGCGCCAGGTGATGTATGGAAGTGTTGAATCACTAGGTTGTATACTCAAAACTAATACAGTACTATATGTTAACCCATGGTAATTAGAATTAAAACTCAAAAAATATGATAAAATCGTCATAAAAATACATAAAAAACAAGATTACTGTGTCAACTTAAAATAATAAATCTTAAACTTATGTTTTAAGTAAAAATACTGCACATTTTAAAAATTAAATCTTTAATTATGTACTTTAAACAATGTCTTCAATCAACAATCACCAAAAACAGTAGTGCCAAATGCCTTGAACAAAACAGTGTCAGGAAAGAACAAGTTACTTAATGCTGCCCTTCCTTTTCTGTTTTAGATTTTTTTCTAGTAAAGTTAATACATTTTAGCTCCAAAAAGTAGACTGCTAACAGATTATCATGGCATTAAAAAATAAAATGTGAGTTAAAGGAGGTCCATGACCTATTTATCATGTTATAGTACTGGAAAACCAGCAAGAAAAATAAATACCATAGAAAATGTATTTTATATAATGTCTAAGAATTCCCAGAAAATAAGTCTAAAACATCTTTACATCAGTGTCATGGTAAAATTATTTTACAAAATTATTTGTTCTTAATTTTATATTAAATCTGCCCATCATATGCATACTACAGAAGTTATTTGATTGATGGTTTTATAATATTTCTGACTTGTTTATATCCTTTCTTCCTTTTCTATAACAAAATTATTTCCCAGGTTGCCTTTTCCTTTTTTTTTTTTTTTTTTTTAACTTGAATATTTATTTATTTATTTATTTATTTATTTATTTATTTTTTTAACTTTATAGTTTATTGTCAGGTTAGTTTCCATATAACACCCAGTGCTCTTCCCCACAAGTGACCTCCACCAAGACCATCACCCCGCTTTACCTTTTCCCCTTCCCCTTCCCCCCTCAGTTTGTTTTCAGGATTCAAGAGTCTCTCGTGTTTTTTCTCCCTCCC
>CM053574.1:108000802-108139928 GCA_028646485.1 Cryptoprocta ferox | reverse complement strand
TTTGTATGTATATATGCATGTGTATATTCTGATGTAAACTATATGTCTTCATTACTGTGGTACTGCTGTGGGTCATGGTTAAAGACGTGAAAGCTCCTGCCTTAGAAGGTCTCAGATACTCTTACTTATCCCTGTCTTTAAACTCTCCAGAGGAGATTCATTTTTTGTCACTTTTGGCATTTTTTGTCATAAAATTTATTTTTTAAGTTAGGGCAATTTGAATGTGTTTGTTTTTGGAAGGGTAGCTACTAAATCAGTGACTAACATTACTGTGAGATATTACCTGTCTTTTTTCGTTGCTCTTCATTGCCAAACTACTACTGAAGGACTATTGTAAATAGTTTTTGGCAATATGTTTGAATTCTAAGATGAAATACCTTCTCATATGCTATATCACAGAAATAAAGTCACATGTATAATTAAAAAAAATAAAATAAAATAAAAAGTGATTAATGCTAGGGCCAATGTACTAAAAATATAATAATATTTTACCTTTATTTGTTACTATATTTGAAATATAGTCTTCACAGGATGCTTGGGTGGCTCAGTCAGTTAACCATCCAACTTGACTTCAACGCAGGTCATGATTTCACATTTAGGTGAGTTCAAGCCCACTGTTGGGCTCTGCACTGACAGCACAGCACCTGATCAGCACTGAGCCTGCTTGAGATTCTCTCTTTCCCACGCACATGCATGCATCTCTCTCCCTCACAAAATAAAACAAAATAAAAAAAATAAAAAGAAATATAATCTTCATTTTCTTTCTGTAATTAAAACATGATAAACATTACCAAGTATCCAAAGCCGATAACTAAAAATTGATTTTATTTTCATAGCAAATGGAACTATGGGAAATATTTATTTTCTAATTCTTTTCATTAGATGAACTGTTTTAATAAGAGAAATAACCCTGCTTTTTAAATATGTATTTATTTTTGTCTTTAGTTATTTTTAAGTCCTACATATCAATATAATGAAAACCCACAGGCAAATTAAAGAGGGCCATGAAATATTTATTTTTTTCATTAGTTATTTTTAAGTCACACATATCAATATAATTAAAATCCATATGCAAATTTAGAGGGCCTCAAAATTAAGTTTAAGATATATTGGTGCTCTTAAATATTAAAATATAATAAAGAAGGTTTCAACTCAATAGATATTAAACTTGTGAAAATCCAAATCTTAATGTTTAATACTCACAGCTTAGTATAAATTATAAACAAAAATTGTTGAGGATGGATGTTTGTAATAATATGCTTCTGCCTACACAGACAATACATCATTTTATCTTGTTCTCAGTTGTCACTATAAATTGAGGATGATAAAATTCATCTAAATTTTTGTTTAAAGCATTTGTTTTATAAATATTTCAGGATGATTTTTTTAAATTAACTTCCAGTAAGCAAAACACTGGATTTCTGAATCTACAAGGATGATAATTGAAAGAATAATAATTACTATTTTTGAGAAGAGAAATTACCTTGTATTTTTTAATTTATCTTGTCATGACTTGCCACAGTACTCTTGATTGCCACTTAATAGGATAACATTATTATTGGTTTGTGATGTTTACTGATTATTTTTAAAAATTTTTTCAGCTTTATTGAGATATGATTGGCATATATAATTGTGTAAGTTTAAGATGTATGCAGTGATTAGATGATCATATTCACTGCACATACTCTGGGCATTACCATATGTTCGCACTCATAGGTCTAACAGGAGAAACCCAATAGAGGACAATGGGGAGGGGAAGGAGGAAAAAGAGTTAGGGAGTGGGAGGGAAAAAAAACACGAGAGACTCTTGAATCCTGAAAACAAACTGAGGGGGGAAGGGGAAGGGGAAAAGGTAAAGCGGGGTGATGGTCTTGGTGGAGGTCACTTGTGGGGAAGAGCACTGGGTGTTATATGGAAACCAACCTGACAATAAACTATAAAGTTTAAAAAAATAATAATAATAATTTCATAGACTTTTCAACATAACATGTTATTTTTATTCATTTATTCTTTTTATTTTATGACTGGCAATAAGTTGTCATAACTTTGTTTCAGTACAAGTGATTATTGCATATACAACCTAATTCTTTTTTTGTTTATACTTCTTATAAATTAGTCTTTGTTCTCTTAATAATAGAGCTTTATAATATTGTATGTAAATTAAGTAGTGAAATAGGTAATGTTTATTTTTTAATGTTTTTTAAAAATTCATTTTGAGAGAGAGAGAGGGGAGCAAGAGGGGCAGAGAGAGAGAGAGAGAGAGAGAGGGAGACACAGAATCTGAAGGAGGCTCTGAGCTCTGAGCTGTCAGCTGTCTACTCACAGAGCCTTGAGATCCTGACCGGAGCCAACCGAAGTAGGACCCTCAACCGGCTGAGCCACCTAGATGCCCCAGGTAATGTTTACTTTAAAATGTATACTTACAGTATAGATGCTTAAAAATTTTTAGCATGTGTATGGAATAGGCATGGAATAATCTTTTGTTTATAGCATCCATTCACTCCTTATCCTATATTAAGTGATCCTAATTATGCTTGATTGTGAAAGTAATATAACCAGTTATAAATGCTTCTCCTAGTCTTTCTTACAAATTGTCTACAGTACAAATAATGTTGTCCAACAACAAGTACATCAACAACAATAAACACAAATGGAACTCTTCTAGTGGTTTATATGAAAGTTTACTTTTCTGAAATAGATTTCAAAGCTTTTATATATGTAGTTTCCACCTATTTTTTTTTCTTTCTGGAACATAACAATAATGGTTGGAACAGCAGCAATCACCTTACTTCTATGAGACAATGGCTGGGAGAATTACAGAGCCCATTTCCTTGATAAGTGAACTACTGAATGACATTAATACTGTGTTCACTTGGTTTGTTGCTGGGCAAAAGTATACACAAACATAAACACAAAATTCATTCAATTAATTTATTAAAGAAGAAAAGCTGATAACACCTATAATTAAAAAATATTTCAAATGTAGAAATTAAAGAAATATCTCCTCTTTATACTTTCATTTATAAGTTTTATATAAAAAACTATTCACAAGTTCTTCATATGAAATTTATATGCCTATAAGTAGGTTAGATAATGTTGAATATTATAACTATACACATATATGTTTAAATGTAATGTGCTTCCTTTATAAGATTCGTTTTTTTAAAAAGTCAAGTTTGAGAGTGCCTGGGTGGCTGTTGTTTAGCATCTGATTTCGGCTCAGGTCATCATCTCATGGTTTATGAGTTCAAGTCCACATTGGGTGAGCTCAAACCCCCCTTTGGGTGAGTTCAGGTCCCACTTCAGGTAAGCCCGACTTTTCTCTCTCTCTATCCTTCTGCCCTTCCCGGGATTCTCTCTCTCTCTGCTCCTCATTCACTTGCATCATCTCTCTCTCTCTCAAAAAAAATGTCGAGTTTGAAAATTAGGAATATTTTTTGTTACTCAGAGAAGATCAAACTCAATAAGACATAATATAACACATACTTAAGATGATATATATATTAAAATATTTTAGTGATATATATCACAGCCAATTAAATTGGAGAAGAAAAATATTTAAATGTTAAAAACATATGGCAAGGTAATAGAAAGGAAACAGTTTTCTGTTCCTGTTTGTTTTAGAAAAATTAGATTGAGACACTTTCTTTTGTCAAATGCTGCATTTATTATATGTTTATTAATGACACAATTAGTTACTAACCCACATCTTCATGCCACTTATACATATAAACACTTAGAGACAAAAATCTCCTGGACAAATATATTCAGCCATTTTACTAAATAATTCCCTTAAAACATTATTTTATTTATTTAAATACATTAGTTTTAATCATATATTCAGTTTTTGCCACTAAGTTTGGTGTTTTTTTTTGTTTTGTTTTTTAATGCTTATATATTTTGAGGCGGGGGGACACAATTAGAGGAGGGACAGAGAGTGTGAGAGAATCCCAAGCAAGCTCAGAGCCTAACACAGGGCTTGATCTCAAGAACCATGATATCATGACTGGAGCCAAATTCAAGAGTTGGACACTTAACTGACTGAGCCACCCAGGCATCCTTTGAGATAGAAAAAAATGACTATTAACAAATTCTGGCATTAAAGAGAATGTAATCTTCTGAGGAAATTTCTGTCCCTTGAATTTTAATGATTTCTTCCAGCAAATAAATTATGTAGCGAATGAAGATTCAATGGACTGTAATAAATATATTTCAATGGGTCTAGGAGATTTTTAGTTGACACAGTTATCTTTCCTGAATTGAACACCTTTGTCAGAGACTGATTGGGAGTCCTGATTTTGAATTTGCAGATTGGAGAGCAGAAAGGAATTCAGTTATCAAATGAAACATGAAGTGGAATGATAAAAGCAGACATTTCTAAAAATCAGTATATTGATTCCTGTGAAATAGAAAATACGTAGACTTGCTGATGTAATTAACTCTATCTTTTGGGCTACTTGGGTTTTCTTTCTATTCAAAATTGAACTATCATTAAATATAAATGAGAAAAATAATATGAAGTAAATATGAAGAAACCAAAAACATAATATTCATTAAAGATGATTCATTAAATAAAGATATTATTCAAAAATCAGGAGCATATATTTTATAAATAATTATTTTAACAAAGTATGGAAATTCTCAAATAGACCTCTATGTATTCAAAAACTATATATGTTGACTAAACTAACTGCATATATAAATTTTGTATTTTAAAGAATATATCAGAAAAAACTCACTTACAAAGATTGAGGTTTCCCAAAGAAAAAGAAATTCTAATCAAGAATCAAGACTGCAACATAAAAACCCTGCCTAAGCCTGCTGTCTTGTAGAATTCTGACACTGAACTGCAACATTAACTCTAACTCAAAAATCAGCCTGCTGGTCTGATCAATAAATTTTTGACTTGCCAGCAAATCGTTCAACAAACAAACAAACAAATTAATAAATTCAGATAGATAAAGAAGGAGGAGGAGGAGGAGAAGGAGGAGGAGTAAGCAGGGAAAAAGGGAAATGGAAGGAACGAAATAAGTATAGAAAGCAAAGAGCTAAGTAGATGGATAAATAAATCAGTATACATAGATGTAGATATTTTTATTGGATAGATACTTCATTATCTTGTTTCTCTGCAGAACCCTAGCTAATACAATTGTATAAACTGATTCACAAATATCGCAGTAGTGATGATTTTTCTGTGTTGCCAAAATAATTACATGTATTACCTTTTCCTAAAATCACAGAAAATCATTTGTACACTTCCCTTATTACATCTTCAATTATATTCACTCTCCATTGAATACCTCACAATTGTCTAACATTTCTGAGAGGACTGTCTTTTCTTTCAATTTCTTTAGAGAGTTTGATCTGCTTTTATTTCCCAACTTTCTATATTTGTCTAGTTCTGTCTGAGTTTTTAAATAAATGTGAGTAAATTTTCACAAATGTAAATGTTTATTTAATGCTATTTATTTTATTTAATGCTATTTAATCTAAGTTCGCTGTGGGTGAGTACATATATTTTCATTCTGGTTTTATATTTTTCAAATGTTCTTATTAAGTCTGTCTCAAGTTGTGTGCAATACCACTAGATTGAGAGCTCCAGTCTACAGCAATCACAGTCAGTTCTCTTTGAAGCCTCCAAATTTTCCTAAAGCCATGAACTCCTCTGTTATTTACTCAATCATTACAATGAGGGAGGCTACACATCAGGGAACCACAGTGTATCTCCCCAAAGAAAGGAAAAATAGAGATCTTACAAGATTTGGAGGGAGAGTCATTTAGTCAACACTTAAATGAAAGAGTGATTTGATAGGCTCAAACAAAGCAGGGCAGTAAGTAGTTACCATTAGATATGGACTGCAAATTAGACCTTGGACCCTGTTTCCTTGAAGACTTAAAGTTAAGGTGGATGTGGAGTGAGTGTTGTGGCCAGAAAGCTGGAAATATCTTGGGTTGTAAATCAAAACTGTTTAACTGTGTCAAAGGGACTTAGATTCTTCAGGCAGGAAGCAGTTCATTCTTACTGATGCAATTTCAAATGGCAAAGTTTCTGAGAGTCTACAGAGGATTTTAAAGGACAAGTTTCCTCAGTGAATCAGAAAGCAATGGTCTTTCTCAGAGAAAGAGATTGTTATGCTACTTTACAGTTACAGTGTGTCCTTCAGGGAGATACTGTTTCCTGTCAACTTTGCAACTGGTTTTGCTTGTCTTTTAAAATTTGGGTAATTTTTTACTTTCCCAGGAAGTAACTTAATGCCCTCCTAGATTCATTTGCAGAACTAAAGGGCAAAGAATTTCTGAAGGAAGGTATAATAATGTTCTGTAAAATATCTGGTATCTGGCTAAAGTCAGGAAAGTCTGAAAAACTTATACTGCAGCAAAAATGTACAGTATATTGTTAAAGAAGTTTTAAAGAAATTTACATATATATGATTAAAATGTATATTTATATATAAAACATATATAAAACCTATGTATATAAACATGGAAATTTAACATTATAAAAGAGAAATACTTAATATTAATTTGTCACATTACAGTGATAGGCAATGACAACTGAGTATACAAGAAGGGCAGAATTCAGGAAGTATTGGAATGACACTAAATAAATATTCTCATAAATTTTTACACTTATGCTAGACAAGCATGATGATAAGTATCAAAATAGCATTGTTATGATATCTAATTATTGCTTATAATTTATTGAATGTATGTTTAAAAACTATCATAAATTGTGTTTAGGTTAATGCCAAATCAAGATGGGAGTAAGACACTGACTTATTTACACTTGAAACTTCACAAATAAAAATCTGAGAGTTTCAAGTGTTGTATTGATGTGGAGCTGCTGCATATTCTCTACACTTCCGGTTAGAAGGATGAAAGCTCTTTGGACATTTGTTTTAGATTACTACTTAAATTTGAATATTCACCTATTCTGTGGCTTAACAATTCTACTCCTAAGAACATATTTAAAAAATTATTTAACATTTAAAACAGAAAATATATGAAAGAATATTTATAGCAGCCATATTCACAGCATTTACAAAAACGAAACAACATAAATATGAGTGGACAAACATATCATTTAGGAAATGAATTCAATACTCAATAGTTAGATATATGGGAAAATTAGGTTATCCTGAAAACTATATGTTTCAGATTATACATTTTTAAAAAGGTGATC
Organism: Cryptoprocta ferox; assembly: GCA_028646485.1. NCBI lineage: Eukaryota > Metazoa > Chordata > Mammalia > Carnivora > Eupleridae > Cryptoprocta > Cryptoprocta ferox. Next base: position 108,132,745 of record CM053574.1, on the reverse strand, counting down.
AATAAAGAAATCAATAATAAATATATAAATATAAAGGTTTTATTTAATACATGAAGATAAGACATAGTCATGCCCCTGAGCACTAAAGTCCCAGGTACGATTACAAGTGTTTGATTGATCTTTTCAATTTTCTTGCTGTTTGAGTCATTTATCTTTCACAGGGAAACCTCTGTTTTCACACCTGTTTGGTTTATAGTTTCATTAGAAAGGAGATGTTCCCAATTTGTTCTTTCCTGCCCAGGTATGGCCCTTCCTAATATAGTTTGAAAACCTAATTCCTGTACAACAATGGATGGGTCAAGGGTCAAACATGGGACGCATGCCAATAGTCCTTGTGTTGCAGTTACAATTCACATAAAAAAAGAGACAGCAAAGGTCAGGGCAGAAAGTGGACCCAGGGATTTTAATAGAAAAACTGTATTTAGCTACCTGAATTGGTAGTGTTATATAGGATAGGTCATTTTTTTCACCTGAAACAAAAGAAGTGATATATGTGGTATCTAATATTTGAAGTCAGCTTCAATATATTTATCTTGATGTATTTCTAAAAACATCTAGAAAGACAATATTCTCATACTGATAAATATGATTTATTAAAATAAAACTAATGTTTGTTCCCATCCTGTGGGTTGTGTTATCACTTTCTTGGTGTCTTTGAAGCACAAAGGTTATTAACTTTGATGTTGATCAATATATCAGTTTTTTTTCTTGTGAAGATTATAATTTTGTTGTTATATTAAAGAAGATTTTGCCTAACCCAAAGTAACTAAAATATAATCCTATATATATTCTAAGAGTATTTTACAGACTTAGTTCCTACATTTAGGCTGATGATACATTTGCATTATTTTGTGTTACTACATAAAAAACGAATTTAGCTTATTTATTTTGCATATGGATATTTAGCAGTACAGCACTATATTTTTATATATTTACAAGTATATATATTTACTTTGTTATGAAAGAACACTTAAAATAGGCAAGTGGAACTACACAGAGCAAAAACCTCCTACACAGCAAAGAAAATGACCTACAAAATGAAAGGTCAACTTGCATAATGGGAGAAAGTCTTAGCACACTCTGTATCTGATAAGAAGTTAATACACGGAACTCATATAGCTCAACAGCAAAATGAAATTAAAAATAAATAAATAAATAAATAATATATGATTAAAAAATAGAGGAAGGATTAGAATAGACATTTCTCCAAAGAAGGCATACAAATGGCCACAGGAACATTTATTGAAAAAAACTACTGATTTCACATTCTGTTACTTTGACACCGCTGTTGAGAAACAACTGGCTTTTTGATAATTTTAAGTCTTCCAACTGAACTTAGGATGTCTTTTATTTATTCAGATTTTCCTAATTTCTTTTAACAACATTTGTGTATTTCCACCTATACAATTTGCATTTCTTTTTGTAAACTTTCCCCTAATATTTTGTTTATATTGATGATATAGGGGGCAACTGGGGGGTTCAGTAGGTTAAGCATCTGACCTCTGTTAGGTCATTATCTCATGGTTCATGAGTTCAAGCCCCACTCAGGCTCTGTGCTGACAGCTCAGAGCCTGAACACTGCTTCTGATTCTGTGTCTCCCTCTCTATGTGCCCCTTCTCAACTCATTTTCTCTCTCTCTCTCAAAAGTAAAATAAACATTAAAAGAATTTACATTGATGTGTAGTATATGGAATGTAATTAATATAGCAGTGTATATAACTGAATAAATTTTCATACTGATCTTGTATCCTGATATTTGGTTGAACTTGTTTAATAGCTCAAATATATTTTTGTTATTTTTTTTATTTTCTGTATATAAAATCATGTCATATGTAAATAGAAATTGCTTTACATCTTCCTATCCAATCTGGATTCCTTTTATTTCTTTTTCACATGTAACTCTCTTAGCTAGTACTTCCAATAAAACGTCAAATAGTGGTGAGCATGGACATATCTGTCTTATTCTTGATTTTAGACTATCATTTAGAATAGAAGAAAAGATAAAGAGTTTCCCAGATAAGCAAAAACTAAAGGAGTTTATGACCACTAAACCAGTCCTGCAAGAAATACTAAAGGGGACTCTGAGAATGGAAAAATAAAAGACCAAAAACAACAAAGACTAGAAAGGAGCAGTCAACATCACCAGAAACACCAACTTTACAAGTAACATAATGGCATTAATTTCATGTCTATCAATAATCATTCTGAATAAATGGACTAAATTGTCCATTCAAAAGATAAGGGTGTCAGAACGCTGCAGAAGGCAGCTATATGCTACCTACAAGAAACTCATTTTAGCCCTAAGGACACCTGCAGACCAAAAGTGAGGGGATGGAGAACCATCTATCATGTTAATGGACATAAAAAGAAAGACAGAGTAGCCATATTTATGGCAGACAAACTAGATTTTAAACCCAAGACTGTAACAAGAGATGAAGAAAGCATTACATCATAATGAAGGGGCCTATCCATCAAGATGAACTAATATTTATAAAGTAAATATTTATACCCTCAACTTATAAGAATCCAAGTAGATAAATCAATTAATAGCAAGCATAAAGAAATTCATTGATAATCATATAATACTAGTAGGGGACTTTAACACTCCACTTACAGCAATGGACAGATAATCTAAGCAGAAAACCAACAAGGAAACAATGGCTTTAAATGATACACTGGACTAGATTGACTTCCTAAAGCAGCAGAATACACATTATTTTTGAGGGCACATGAACATCCTCCAGAATAGATCACATACTGGGTCACAAATCAGCCCTCAACAGGTACAAAAATATTAAGATCATACCATGCATATTTTCAGACCACATCATTGTGAAACTTGAAGTCAACCACAAGAAAAATTTTGAAAAGAATACAAATACATGGAGGTTAAAGAACATCCTATTAAATGGGAATTGTAGTCTTCCATTCCCACAAAGGTTTAGCCAAATATCAGGTCTTGAAGTTTCCAAAACTATAGTCTCACGGTCTCAGCTGTCCCCAGGGGCATCCCAGAGAGAGGATTGATTTGGTAGATCTTAATAAAAATAAAAAAGAAGAACACGACAGGGATGTCCACTCTCACCACCGTTGTTTAACATAGTGCTGGAAGTCCTAGCATAAGCAATCATACAACAAAAGCAAATAAAAGGCATTAGAATTGGCAAAGATGAAGTCAAACTTTCACTTTTTGCAGATGACATGATACTCTACATGGAAAACCTGACAGACTCCACCCGAAGTCTGCTAGAACTGATCCAGGAATTCAGCAAACTCGCAGGGTACAAAATCAATGTACTGAAATGGGTTGCATTTTTATACATCAATAATGAAGCAACAGAAAGAGAAATCAAGAAACTGATCCCATTCACAATTGCACAAAAAACCATAAAGTACCTAGGAATAAACCTAACCAAAGATGTAAAAGATCTGTATAATGAGAACTATAGAAAACTTATGAAGGAAATTGAAGAAGACACAAAGAAATGGAAGAACATTCCATGCTCATGGATTGGAAGAATAAATACTGTTAAAATGTCAATACTACCCAAAGCAGTCTACACATTCAATGCAATTCCAATCAAAATTTCACCAGCCTTCTTCTCAAAGCTAGAACAAACAATCCTAAAATTTGTATGGAACCACAAAAGACCCCAAATAGCCAAAGTAATATTGAAGAAGAAAACCAAAACGGGAGGCATCACAATCCCAGACTTTAGCTTCTCCTACTAAGCTGTAATAGTCAAGACAAAAACAAACACATAGACCAATGGAATAGAATAGAGAACCCAGAGGTGGACCCACAGATGTATGGCCAATTAATCTTTGACAAAGCAGGAAAGAGTATCCAATGGAAAAAAAAAGACAGCCTCTTTAACACTTGGTGCTGGGAGAACTGGACAGCAACATGCAAAAGAAAGAAACTAGACCACTTTTTTACACCATATACAAAAATAAACTCAAAATGGATAAAGGACCTGAATGTGAGACAGGAACCCATCAAAACCCTGGAGGAGAGAGCAGGAACCAACTTCCTCGACCTCAGCCGCTGCAATTTCTTACTCAACACAGCTCCAAAGGCAAGGGAATCAAGAGCAAAGATGACCTATTGGGAACTCATTAAGATAAAAAGCTTCTGCATGGCAAAGAAAACTATCAATAAAACTAATAGGCAACCAATGGAATGAGAAAAGATAGTTGCAAAAGACATTTCAGATAAGGGGTAGTATCCAAAGTATATAAGGAATTCACCAAACTCCATACCTGAAAAGCAAGCAATCCAGTGAAGATATGGGCAGAAGACATGAACAGACACTTCTCCAAAGAGGACACCCAGATGGCCAACAGACACATGAAACAATGCTCAACGTCACTCATCATCAGGGAAATACAAATCAAAATCACACTGAGATACCACCTCACGCCGGTCAGAGTGGCTAAAATGAACAAATCAGACTATAGATGCTGGCAAGGATGTGGGGAGAAACGGGCACCCTCCTACACTGCTGGTGGGAATGTAAACTGGTGGAGCCGCTATGGAAAACAGTGTGGAGGTTCCTCAAAAAATTAACAATAGAACTCCCCTATGACCCAGCAATAGCACTGCTAAGGATTTACCCAAGGGATACAGGAGTGCTGATGCATAGGGGCACATGTACCCCAATGTTCATAGCAGCACTTTCAACAATAGCCAAATCATGGAAACAGCCTAAATGTCCATCAACTGACGAATGGATCAGTAAGATGTGGTCTATGTATACGATGAAATACTACATGGCAATAAGAAAGAATGATATCTGGCCATATGTAGCAACGTGGATAGAACTCGAGGGTGTTATGCTAAGCAAAATAAGTCAGGGAGAAAAGGACAAATACTATATTTCACTTATAAGTGGAACAGGAGAAACTTAACAGAGGGCCATGGGGGAAAAATAGTTGGGAAGAGGGAGGGAGGCAAACCATGAGAGGCTCTTGAATACTGAGATCAAACTGAGGGCTGATGGGGGTGGGGGAGAGGGGAAGTGGGGTGATGGGCATGGAGGAGGGCACTTTTTGGGATGAGCACTGGGTGTTATATGGAAACCATCTTGACAATAAACTATAAATAAATATATAAATAAATAAATAAATAAAAAGAGTTACAGAATTAAAAAAAAAAAAGAACATCCTATTAAAGAATAAATGGGTTAACCAGGAAATTAATAAAATCTTAAAAATACATGGAAGCAAATCAATAGGAAACACAAAGGTCCATAACCTTTTGGATGCAGCTAAGGCAGTCCTAACAGGTAAGTAAGCATATTGCAATAGAGGCCCAACTCAAAGAGCAAGAAAAGTCTCAAATATACAACCTAAACTTAAAACTAAATGAGGCAGAAAAGAGGAAAGCTTTCATTCTTTTACCATTTAGCATGATTTTTTTCTGTGAAGGTTTGGAAGATACCTTTATCAAAATTTAGTAAGTTTTCTTCTATTCCTAGTTTGTTGAATGTTTTCAATCATGTAAATATGTTCGATCTTGTTCAATGTTTTTTTTTATATCAATACAGACGACATGTGGGTTGTGTATTTTATTTTAATAAAATGGTATATTGTTTTGCATATGTTGAAACAACTTACACACATGACACTTGGTTATGACATATAATTTTTTATTAATTTATTCATTTTAACTAGTATTTTGGTGAAAATTTCTGCATATATATTAATAAAGGATATTGGTCTGTAGTTGTTTCTCTTGTAATGTCTTTGGTTTTTGTGACACTAATGTCATAGATGTATTCTTTTCTATTGTTTTAGATGCAATTGTAAAAGATTGTTTATTCTGCTTTAAATAATTGGTAAGAATTACTGAGTAAAACTATCTGAGTCTTGTATATTTTTGCTTTACCAAAGGTTTTGTGACTAATATTTGATTTTCTCTCATTGTTATAAGTCTATTCAAATTTAGTATCAAGTCAGTTTCAGTAGTTTCCTTCCAGTAATTTGTCAATTTCTTTAGGCTTACCAATGTAATGGTAGTTGTGTGTTTATAATAGTGTTAATTATACCCCCTTTTTTTTCTGGAAGATGAGTTAATGCTCACTCTTTCATTTTTTGTTTTAGTTATTTGAGATTGTTCTGCTTTCATCTTCGTCAGTCAAGTTAAATATTTGTCAATTGTGTTGACAGTTTCAAAAGGCCAACTTTTTATTTCATTGATTTCTCTATTTTTTATATTCCCCAACTTCATTCACTTCCTTCTACATTTCATTTTTTACTTCATCCTGCTTCAGCTTAGTCTTTCTTTTTCTAGTTTCTTAAGATGGAAAGATAAGTTGTTGATTTGAGATCCTTCTTATTTTTAAAAATAGGAATTAAAGCGATAAAGTTTCCTTTAAGCACTACTTTTACTATATCCCTAAAGTTTTATGTTGTTTTCATTTACATTCATCTTGAAATATTTTCAAATTTCCTTTTTATTTCTTCTTTGATCTTGATTATTTAGACTTTTAATGCTTAATGTTTACATATTTGTGGGTTACCAAAATTTCCTTCTGTTAACTCCATATCTCAGAGAATAGAATTTTCTTTGCAATCCTTTATGTATAGTAAAGCTTGTTTTATATGTTTTATGGCCTAACACATTAGTCTTTCCTACAGAATCTTTCATGGGCACTTGAGAAGAATCTGTATTCTGCTGTTGTTGGGTGGAATGTACAGATATCTCATGTGTGTGTGTGTGTGTGTGTGTATATATATATATATATGTATGTATACATATATACAAATCTATTAAGTATATAGTGTTGTTCAGATATCTATTGTTCTTTTGTCTAGTTGTTATATTATTGATGTAAAAGGGGTCTCAAAAATCTCCAACCATTAGTTTGTCACTGTCTCTCTTCAATTCTATGATTTCCTTCATATGTATTTCTCCCCCACCAACCTCAGGCTGAGGTTAATCCTAGCACACTGTTTCATGTATTTGGGGTTCTATTATTAGGTACACATATTTTAATAATTTTTATACATTGTTGATATATTGACTTTATCTTTATATTGTCCTAATAAAATTAGTATTATAAAATGTTGCAAAGCTTCCCCTAAGGTCAGGAGCAGGGCAAGGATGTCACCTCTCACCACTTCTATTCAATATAGTACTGGAAGTCCTAGCAACAGCAATCAGAAAACATAAAGAAATAGGGGCTCCCGGGTGTCTTGGTGTTTCAGTCAACTGAGCAACTGACTCTTGATTTTAGTTAAGGTCATGGTGCCAGGGTCATGGGATTCAGTCCCACATCAGGTTATGCACTGAGCATGCAGCCTGCCTAAGATTCTCTCTCCCCCTCTCTCTGTCTCTTCCCTCCTTATGCTCTCTCTCTCTCAAAAAGAAAAAAAAGAAAAGAAAAGAAAAAAGAAAAGAAAAGAAAAAAACATAAAGAAATAAAAGGCATTCAAACTGGTAAGGAAGAAGTAAAACTCTCACTATTTGGAGATGACATGATGCTATAAAGAGAAAAGCCTGGATCAAAAAACTACTAGAAATGATGAATGAATTCAGTAAAGTTGCAGAATATAAAATCAATGTATAGAAATCTGTTGCATTCCTATCCACTATGAACTAATAATGAAGCAACAGAAAGTGAAATTAAGAAAACAATTTCAGGGGCACCTGGGTGGCTCAGTCGGTGAAGCATCTGACATCAGCTCAGGTCCTGATCTCAGGATTCAAGAATTTGAGCCCTGCATAGGGCTCTGTGTTGACGGCTTAGAGCCTGGAGCCTGCTGCAGATTCTGTGTCTCCCTCTCTCTCGTTCCTTCCCCGCTCATGCTCTGTCTGTCTCTATCTCTCAAAAGTAAACATTAAAAACTATTCCATTTATTCCATTTACGATTGCCAAACAATAAAATATGTGGGAATAAACTTAACCAAGACATGTACTCTAAAAACTATAAGACACTGAAAACAGAAATTCAGGACAACACAAAGAAATGGAAAGACATTCTCATGGGTTGGAATAATAAATATTGTTAAAATGTCTCTACTACAGAAGGCAATCTACAGATTTAATGCACTTCCTATTAAAATACTAATAGTATTTTTAACAGATCTAGAATAAGCAATCCTAAAAGACCTCAAATAATCAAAGCAATCTTGGAGGAAAACAAAATAAGACAAAACAAAACAGGTATCACAATTCCAGATTTCAAGTTACACTACACAGTGACACTAATACAGTATGTTACTGTATTACTGGCATAAAAAATAGACACATAGATCGATGAAAAAGAACAGAAAACCCAGAAATAAACCCATGATTATGTGGTTTATAAAACTTCAACAAAGGAGGAATTAAAATACAAAAAGAAAAAAGACAGTTTCTTCAACAAAAGAGAAAACTCACTAGCCACATGAAAAAGAATGAATTGGACTACTTCCTTTCATCGTATACAAAATAAAAACAAAATGGCTAAAGGCCTAAATGTGAGATAGGAAACCATAAAATTCCTAGAAGAGAGCAGAGACAGTAAATTCTCTGACATTAGACATGGCAAAATTTTTCTAGATATGTCTCCCAAGGCAACAGAAATAAAAGTAAAAATTATTAGAACTACAGAAAGTTTCTGCACAGTGAAGGAAGAAATCAACCAAAACTAAAAGGCAACTTAGAGACTGAGAGAAGATTTTTGCAAAGGGCATGGAGGATCAAAGGTTAGTAGACAGAGTATATAAAGAATTGATACTTGGGGCACCTGGGTGGCTCATTTGGCTGGGCATCCAACTTCAGCTCAGGTCATGATCTTATGGTTCATGAGGTCACTCCCTGTATTGGGCTCTGTGGTGACAGCTCAGAGCCTGGAGCCTGCACTGGATTCTGTGTCTCCCTCTCTCTATTCCCCTCCCCCATTGCACTAAAAAATGAGTAAGTGTTAAAAATTAAAAAAAAAAAAAAAAGAACTGATACAACTGAACACTCAAAAATGAAATAATCCAATTAAAAGTGGGCAAAAGACATGAACAGACATCTCTACAAAGAAGATATCCAGATGGCCAATAGACACAGGAAAAAATGCTCAATATCACTCAACATCAGGGAAATGAAAATCAAAACTCATTAATGAGATATTACTTCACACCCGTCAGAGTGTCTAAAATCAACAACCCAAGAAACTATAAGTGTTGGTGAGGATGGGGAGAAAAAGGAACCCTCTTGGACTGTTGGTGAGAATGCAAAGTGATGCAGCCAATGTGGAAAACAATATGGAGATTCTTCAAAAAAATAAAAAATAGAACTATCCTATGATTCAATAATCATACTACTAGGTATATACCTGAAAAGTATAAAAACACTAAATATAAGGGTTACATGCACCTTTATTTTTATTGCAGCATTATTTATGGTACCGAAATTATGGAAGCAGTCCAAGTGCTCATTTTTAAAAAAATTTTATTTATTTAAGTAACCTCTATATTCAATGTGGGTTTTGAACTCATGACTCCACAATCAAGAGTTACATGCTCTTCTGAGCCAGCCAGGTGCCTCCCAATTGTCTACTGACAGAGGAATGGATAAGAAGAGGCAGTGTGTGTGTGGGTCTGTGTGTGTGGGTGTGTGTGTACATACAATGGAATATTATTCAGCCATAAAAATAATGAAATCATAACATTGGTAATAACAGGGATGGAGCTAGAGAGTTTAATGCTAAAAGAAATGAGTCAGTCAGAGAAAGACAAATACCATATGATCACACTCATATGCTGAATTTAAGAAATGAAACAAATCAGGAATGGAAAAAGAGAGAGAGAGAGAAATTATGGAAAATAATTTTAAAAAAGAGGGGAAAAGAATTTGCAAAAATATTCAATCCCTTTTTGCTCAGAATATACTCCTGAGTTATACCTTGAAGATATCATTAAAAAAGACAAAAGTTTAGTCATGAAAATATGCATTACATTTTAAAATATATAAAAGTTGAAAATTAATAAGATATTACAGAAACTTTGAAATGAATCATTATGGCACCTCTTTAGAAAAATAGAAAATGTATATGAAAATATATAAAATAAACTGGAAAATAAACAAAAAAATCTGATGAATCTAGGTGAACAGTATACAAGTGCCTCTTTTATCATTGTTTCAAACATCTGACTAAACCACTGATGTATAATAAGTGATTATTCATAAGTACAAAATATTATAAGTAATGAGTAATAATGATAATAAAACAGATCATGTGTCATAATATAAATGAGTATAAAAATAATTCACTTCTTAGTGAAGATTAAAAAAATAAAGTAAAAAAATGCTACCATATTTTTGTTATTTTCTACAGTTCTGAAAATACTGATTCTAACAATTTTCGCCATTATTCTCATTGCTTTATGGAGATTTTCCCCAAGGTCTTTACTCCCTCATTCCCACTGATTAAACCAAAATACACCTACTTTAAAAGAGATGAGACATATTTTTTTTTTGTGATTTGCTTTGTTTTATTAGAAAAGAGATGAGACATATTTAACAATGAGTAGAAAATATGCGTCGGGAGAGTGAAAACACTACACACACTATCTCTATTCTAAAAAAAAATTTGGAGGGGGAAGCTAAGATGGCAGTGTAGTAGGAGGATGCTAGGCTTGTCTTGTCTTTTGAATACAACTAGGTAACTATCAATCATTCTACATACCAAAGAAATCAACCTGAGGACTGAAAGAATAAACGCCACAACTAGAGGGAGAGAAGAAGCCACACTGAGGAAGAAGTCGTGACTTAAGGGAGAAAGGAATCAGGGGTGCTGTGAAAGGGAGCGAGCCCTGGTTCCCTGGTTGCAAAGAAAGTTGACGGAGAGAGGGAGAGGGGGAGAGGGAGAGGGAGAGAGAGAGAGAGAGAGAGAGAGAGAGAGAGAGAGAGAGGAGGACACAGGAAAATGCATAAAGAAAACACTCCCCCAAAGCCATTGGCTGGTAAAACAAGAGGAGCTGATTTTTATGGTTTTTTTCTTTGCAACCAGAGGGGCTTGAAGACTGGAGTTTTAAAGGTTAGCAGGCATAGCTGGGATAGAGCCCAGATGGCGCTTCACTGCTCTTGGAGAGAAGGCAGGCAGTGGGCCAGAGGCAGTGTGAAGGAAGTGATTTGGGGGGCACCTGGGACACACAGTGGGGAGATTGTTCACTCTTCTCAGGTTGCTTGGAGACCCTTTTACAGGGAGAAAGGGGCTGGCTGACACCATTTCCCTCCCCCACCCCTGAGCTTTATAAACCCAGAACCATCTTTGGTTTCACAGCACTGACACTGGCTGCCTACCCTGCTTCCACCATGTCCCAAAATTTTACACTCTGCAAGTACTGCCCTTCTGGGTCAAGTTTGCCTCAGTCCCAGTGCAGAGGGCCCCTTCCCCAGAATGCTAGCAGAAACCTCTGCCCACAACTCGTCTCCCGACCAGAGTTCTACAGGGCTTCAGTTATAGTGGAAGTAGCATCAGGTCTCATTTAACAAGCCGACCACAGCACACCTAGTTAAAACTCACCACACTCTGGCCAAGGATCAAACACAGTCCACTGCAATCAAGGAGAGCCTCTGCAGATGGCTGGCCTGAAGGACAGAGCCGCCAAAACACAGCAGCATAGTGCACACAGCACACACCAAAGACATTCCATGAAGCGCAAGACCCTGGACATTATATGACCTCTTCTTCATAAAGCCATTACTCTCAGGAGCAGGAAACATACAGGCTTTTCTAACACAGAGATAATGACAGAGACTTAAACAAAATGCCAAGATGAAGGAATTCATCATAAGTGAAAGACCAAGATAAGGTCACGACCAGAGATCTAATTGAAATAGATATAAGTAACATGCTTAATGGAGAATTTAAAGCAACAATCATAAGGATACTTTCTGGGCTTGAGAAAAGAATAGAAAACTTCAGGGAGAAGTATACCCAAAGTTCTACTCAAAGGAATTTACAGATTCAATGCAATCCCTATCAAATTACCAACAATATTTTTCACAGAACTAGAACAAAGAATGTTAAAATTTGTATGGAACTGCAAAAGAACCCAAATAGCCAAAACAATCTTGAAAAAGTAAAACACAATTGGAAGTATGAAAATTCACATTATGCTACAAAGCTATAGTACTCAAAACTCTATGGTACTGACACTAAAACGAAGATAAATGGACAGAACAGAAAGCACAGAAATAACCCAGAATTATGTAAATTAATCTTTTACAAAGAAATCAGGAATATGCAATGGGAAAAAGACAGCCTCTTTATCAAGTAGTGTTGGAAAACTAGATACCTACATACAAAAGAATGAAACTGCACTATTTTCTTTCACCATACACAAAAATAAAATCAAAATGGATTAAAGAGTTAAATGTGAGACCTGAAACAATAAAATTCCTAGAAGAGAGTACAGACAGTAATTTCTGACTGTAGATAGAGGAATGGATAATGAAAAGGTGGTATATATAAACAGTGGAGTATTTTCAGAAAAAAAACTTGCCATTTGCAATGGCATGGATGAAGCTAGAGAGTACAATGCTAAGTGAAATAAGTCAGAGAAAGACAAGTACCATATGATTTCACTCACATGTGGAATATAAGAAGCAAAACAAATAAACAAATAAAAAAAGAGAGACAAACCAAAAAACAAACATTTAACTATAGAGAACAGATAGTTACTAGAGGGGAGACAGGTGGGAGGATGGGTGAAATAGGTGAAGGGGATTAAGAGTAACATTTAGGGGCTCCTGGGTGGCTCAGTCCATTAAATGTCTGACTTCAGCTCTGGTCATGATCTCACAGTTCGTGGGTTCGAGCCCCGCATCAGGCTCTGTGCTGAATGCTTGCTCAGAGTCTAGAGCCTGCTTCAGATCCTGTCTCCTTCTCTCTCTGCTCCTCCTCCCCTTGAACTCTGTTTCACTCTCTCTCTCAAAAGAAAAAAAAATAAAGTAATATTTAACTTCATGAGCACTAAGTAAGAATTGTATAGAATTGGTGAATCACTCTATTGTACACCTGAAACTAAGGTAAGACTGTATGTTAACTCTACTGGAATTAAATTAAAATAAAAATAGTAAAAAATAAAAAATAAAGAATATAAAAATCTTGGATGTTTAAATACAATATAATTCTATGAATTAATGTGAGACACTGATTTAACAATAACTGGCACTTGACCTTTAGTTTGTATAAAATTAAACATATATATGTATATATATTTAATTCCAATATTCAGGAACTGGTTACTCTTAAATTTATTAAGATTAAAAATCAAATTAAACATAATATACAAATATAATACAATTCCCACTACTTTATAACTGCATATCCTTTAGAAAGCAAGTCTGTGCTGTGTTTCCTCATTCGGTAATGGGTATGAGGAAGGATTCTACTTCCTAGGATTGTCATGAGGATTAATAGAAATAATTCAGGATCAGAGTAATGCAAAAATATTATCTATTAATACTATGTCAGTGAGAATCCCTAAATGTCCATATCTGTGCAATGCTTTACTTTTTTTTAAGGTTTATTCATTTATTTTGAGAGAGAGAGAGAAACAGAGAGAGAGAGAGAGAACGAGTAGAAGAAGAGCAGATAAGGAGAGAGAGAATTCCAAACAGGCTCCTCACTGACAGCATAGAGCCCAATGCAGAGTTTAAACTCATGAATCATGAGGTCATGACTTGAGCTGAGATCAAGAGTCAGATGCTTTAACTGACTGAGCCACCCAGGCACTCCCAAAGTTTTACTTTTTATGCCATCTGTGGGAAGTCACGTAGAAGCAAAGGCTATGCTTTTTTAATTTTTATTGCCTAAAGCTCTCAGCTTTTCTAGAACTCTATTGCACACATACTTTCAAACCTGCCAATACACATTCTGGCTACAGATTAACCAGGCTATTTATCTCAATTCATCATCAAGTCAAATTATTGCTCTAAATACATATATGACTTTAGAGGAAGGCATACAAATCCCTTGGGAGCCACCCGATTTTTGAAAATACCCCATGCTCTCTCCTACTTTCAACCTTTAAAATGGAACACTTAAGTTTTTATCTTACCATTTGTCTTCTAAAACTCAGAGGTTATGCCACCAAGTACCTGCCCCGTTCTTTATTTGGGTCCCAAAGGTCACTGATACAGACTCAAAGGCAAGAAGAATTGACAAAACACTATGATAATGGTATTATTCTCTAAGCAAACAAAACATGTGTTCAAGAGAAATGTTTTTCCTCTCCTCTATTTATGAAAGAGCCTCTTATTCCTCTGATTCTTTCCTTGTAATTTTTTTTAAATATCAGACTTAGAACACCAAATCTAAGTCTTGCTAATGAAATATTACATTAAAAATTCACAAAGGTCAGGCAATTTTGAACAAAGAAAATACGCACAGAAAACAGTTATTTTAACTCTGAGTCTCTTGCCAGTGTCATTTAAAAAACATCTCTTTTCTGGAGGGTCTGGGTGGCTCAGCTAGTTGAGTGTCTGACTCTTGATTTGGGCTCAGGTCATGATCCCAGAGTTTTGAGATAGAGCCCTGTGTTGGGCTCCACACTAGCACAGAGCCTGCTTAAGATTTTCTCTCTCTCCTTCTGCCTGTCTCTCCCGCTGGGTGCTCTCTCTTTCTAAAACAGACAAACAAAAAATCTCTTTTCTTTATCATTGGAAGTCTTTATACCTGAATATTTATTATATTCCACTGAAACTAGAGACAGTGGGCTGTGTTGAAAAAATATTCCATATTATTTTGCTAAATGATGTAACTCTAAAACATATCCATCACCTCTCAGATTCTAATGAACTCTAAGAACGTAATAAAAATAACAGGAAACATGATATTTACAAATGTTAGACAATATTTTAGTTTATATTTATTAATTTTTAATATATTCACAGCAAACTGTGAGCTATAGAATGTTATCATTCTGTTTTACTGAAGAGAAAAATTCCCTTACAAGGGATTAACTCCCTTTTGACACTCAGCTAACACATGGCAGAAGCAGTATTTGAACCTGTTCAGTTTGACTCCAAACTGCCTTGTTTCATTTAACACTCTTTTCACTGATTTGCATTTCCTGCTGTTATCTGAACAAGACTGCAACAATTTCTAAAATACAGTACTGACAACTAAAAGTTATACAGAATAAAATAATAAAACTTGAAATGTTCTTAAAGATATTAAAAACTTGATTTTATTAAATGTTATAAGATTAAAACGAATCAGTAAAATATGTGCTTACTTCCATTTTTATTATTTCTTGATAGAATTCTAATGCATTTCTAAGTATTTTGAAATTCATAAAATGATATTAGATTTATATGCATGTAACTGAAGAGAATTCCCTTTCTTCACATAACAAACTTCAAATTAATTTCTATAATCATAAATCCTAGAAGGGGCAGAGAGAGACAGAGAGAGAAAGAGAAAGAGAGAGAGAGACAGAGGTGGAGCTTACCCAAACTGGGGCTCACCTGAAGCAGGCCTTGAGCTTACCCAATGTGGGGCTCAAACACATGAACTGTGAGATCATAACCTGAGCCAAACTCAGATGCTTAATGACTGAGCCATTCAGTCACCCCTTCAGTATTTTCTAGATTAATGGGGATTTCTAAGGAACAATTAATTATACATGGTTGTGAAACAAAAATACAGCAAATACCAGATGATAAATTAGTATGTAATTTATTGCCGTGTAGCAACAAGTATAAGTGCCCAATATTTCTCGCAGAGACACTCAGTATTAATCAGTTAATGAGAGACATTTAAGTAGGAAGAATATATATGTGAGCCAGAACAGTTATTAGAAACTACAGAGAATGTTGTGTGTGAACAGAATTTTGAAAGAAAGAATATGTGCATTAAAGGACTAAGAGTCACATTCAGACTATAGAAAAACAGGAATATAAGAGGTGACCCTAGGCTGAAGGATAACAATAAGAGACAAATAAGGCTCAGTTGAAGTAATCTTTTTGGAAATAGTAACACCTAATTCTGGCAGGGGTAATGTCAAATAAGGAATTTTGAAATCCTGACAAAAGACAACATAGCAAACAAGAAGCCTTTGCCAATGCAATCTTTTCAATCTTTTGACAACTTCATATTTGTATTATAGGTTCAAACCATAGGTTCTGACACTATATAGTAAGTGAATAATTTTGGACAATTTACCTAACCCTCAGCATACTTTACACACACACACACACACACACACACCCCACAGACCTAAATCCATGGATGTTTTGAGAGCATTAACTGAGAAAATAATACAAGTGTTTAGTGGACAGACAGCAGTTATTATTAATATAGTTCATTCATTCATTCAAAGTTCCATGAAACTTGTGTTTTTAAAAAAACATTGTAAAATAATCTCAAGATCTTTTATTATGTTGAACTCTCTCTTTTCTCTCCTTTTCCGTTTTTATTTTTTTCTGTCTGTGAAAGGCTCATCAGAATAAGAGGCTTGGCAATAACTATTAAAAACCCTATTGTTGGAAGAGTTTTATGGGGTTTACTTGGTAAGGATTATATTGTTTCTGTTGTGTTATTTATGTGAAAAAATTGTACTCAGAACAATTAAAAACAATCAAAACAAGCAAAAGAAGACTTCTTAAAAATATTATAATCTAATGACTCATATAAAATATCATCAGTCTGTCTTCCTGTTCTTCTATTTCCATGACATTTTTCCATCTCTACAACTCAAACATGTAGAGGGAAATTAATAAGTAACAAGCAGTAGGGCAATTAGTGAGAGGGTAAAAGTGTACCAAGTGTCTATGTGTTGTGTGCTTTGTTTACATTTTTATACGTGGATAAAAGTGACCAAACAATATGATATAAATGACACAGATTCTCAAAAACAGAGGTGACATTAAATATATAATCCTGGTTAAATTTAGACAACTATCTGGGACAACTTTAGTTTTCTACAGGATGTTGATTTGGTGAGTTTATAGGAATTTAATAGGTCTTTGAATTGAAAACCAATCTGCAGTTCACACTTAGGATTCTTGATTATGTGTGTGACATTATGTTTGTGTGTATCACTTTATGGGCAAGTAAATTTTTTTTCCTACAAAGAATGCAATAATTAAACTATTTATATATGTGATTTTACATACATTTTGATGTCATATATCTACAGTTAAATAATTTAAAATAACAAACTTTCCATTATTTGGCCTCTTTTACAGTATTCATCAATATGTTAAGGTATCCACTATTTCTTTTTTTTAAATCTTATTTTTCAGTTAGACACTTTAAAAAAAATTTTTTTTATGTTTTTTATTTACTTTTGAGAGACCGAGAGAGACAGTGCGAGCAGGGGAGGGTCAGAGAGAGAGGAAGATACAGAATCTGAAGACAGGCTCCAGGCTCTGAGCCAGCTGTCTTCACAGAGCCTGACATGGGGCTCAAACCCACGAACCGTGAGATCATAACCTGAGCTGAAGTCAGACGCTTAACTGACTGAGCCACCCAGGTACCCCAAGTATCCACTATTTCAAGTAACCTGCACAAACAACATGGATGGAACTGGAGGGCACTATGGTAAGTGAAATAAGTCAGTCAGAGAAGGATACCATGATTTCACTCATATGTGGAATTTGAGAAACTTAAATAGGGGAAGGGGAGGAAAAAGAAGTTACAAACAGAGAGGGAGGCAAACCATAAAAGACTCTTAAATACAGAGAACAAACTGAGGGTTGATGGGGTTCGGGGGTTAGAGGGGTGAGGGAGGTGGGTGATGGGCAATGAGGACAGTACTTGTTGGGATGAGCACTGGGTGTTGTGTGTAAGTGATGAATCACGGGAATCTACTCCTGAAGCCAAGACTACACTGTATGTTAACTAACTTGACAATAAATTAAAAAAATAAAACACATTAAAAAAATAACCTGCACAATAACAGTACAGGTGTCAAATGGCATTTTCTAATACTAGGTGAGAAATATAATGCTAAGAGAGACTTTCGGTTGTCATTGCTAATATACAAAGTAAGGGTAGGAATAATAATAGGGTAAACCTATGAGTCCAAAGTTCATTTGATTATATCACCTGCATTATTTAAAGAAATTTAACAAAAATGAAGTTAAGTATGCATAGCATTTTATATAAGATTAATATTTTATGCAATAGGAGTCATTAATCAAAAATATAACTTTATTGCATTGCTAGAATATATATTCTTCAGAAAGGTACTGGAGGAGACATCTAAAAAAAGAAAAATATAATCTTACTTTTAGAAACTACACCATTAATATTGATGAAATGAATTAACAATGTCAAAGTAATAAATACAATATAAATTCTGCTTATAACAGCAGGCTGGGCAATATGCTAGATTAAAGACAACCGAAAAGAGAATTATGGAGGTGAGTGTCAGAGGAAAACATTCTGACATAAGCAAGAAAAGACAAAAGGAAGAAATATAGAAAAGACATTGTAGGGTACAACATGAAGATCTAATATGTGAGATATCGATGAAAGTGCTAAGAAACTCCCAAAATTGATTAAAGTATTCAGGTGACAGAGTAAAGAATTCTCAATAGGGTTACCTGGGTGGCTCAGCTGGTTAAGCATTCAACTTCAGCTCACGTCATGATCTTGACATTTGTGAGTTCGAGCCCACATCTGACTTTGGATCTTTTGTCGCTCTCTCTCTGCCCCTCCCCTGCTTGTGCTCTCTCTCTGCCCCTCCCCTGCTTGTGCTCTCTCTCTAAAAAATGAATAGGCTTTAAAAAATAAATAAATGTGTGTCACACACATTGCTTAAAGCAGGAAACAAAGAAAAACTTAATGAGAGAGAGAGAGAGAGAGAGAGAGGGGAGAATGTAAGAGAAGACTTCCTGATCAAACAATGGATTCTAGAAGATTAGATAATAATGTCTGCTAACCAATGAAAGAAAAAAACTGCCAACCTAGAATTATTCACCAAATGAAAACATCATTCTGAGATGAAAATGAAGTAAAGATGTTTGAGACAAATTAAAACCAATTAATAAGCCACAACAAATTCTGCACTAAAAGAATGCAAACTGGTATCTTCAAACAAAAAGAACGTGTTCCAAGATTTAAGCTCAGGGATGAATTACAAAAGGTAGAAAAATTCATGAAATAAAATATAATTCAAAAAGGGAAATGTATAGGCTAATTTTATATAGATACAAAAATTCTAAGAAAGTAAATAGAAGATAATTCATATACAGAATAGCAGAGAATATTTTAAGATAATAATGCTCATTTACTATTATAAATGTATTTTAATAATACAGAGTTGATTTAATATTTGAAAATTAATGATAATAATATGAACATTTGCATAATAAAATAATATCATATAATCATTTCAATAAATAAAGTACATTATTTCATTTCTATATACATTCTTGATAGAGCTTTTATCTAGGAACATTGTCAGCCCAACTGATTAAACTGGTACGTATGTTTTCAAAAGTATGGTGACATAATGAATAACGTTACAAGTAATATACTTTTAATTTTTTTTAATGTTTATTATTTTGAAAGACAGACAGAGAACAAGTGGAGTTAGGGCAGAGAGAGAGAGAGAGACACAGAATCTTAAACAAGCTCCAGGCTCTGAGCTGTCAGCATCCCACAAATAATATACTTTTAAGATTGGAATAGACACAGGTATTTCTACCGTCATCTATTCTACTACAATCCTACCAGAAGTCCTAGTCCATGAAACAAGTCAATAAAATAAAATCTATAAGGATTAGAAAGGAAAAACAAAACATTATAAAGAGATGATAACTTTGTGTTCACAGAAAATACAAGAGTCTGTACTATATATAAGAATAAGTAACTGAATTTAGCACAGTTTCTGAATACAATGTAATTTACACAATGCCTTTCTCAGGCATTAATAAATAACATTAAAGAAAAAGATATTCTGAATCCCTTAAGAATAAGTTTAAAAAATTATAAGTAAAAATATGAAATGTCACTATTTATAATTGTAAAAAACCTCAATAAAGTAATACATGATATTCATTGATTAAACAAATCAATATTTGAATGATGTTAATTTTCCACAAACCATGTACATTTTCTCTAGGTATCAGTTCACCTTAGAAATGATACCCATTATTACTTGACATGGTTGATCTTTAAAATTATATAAACATGCCAAATTCTAAGATTCTTTAAAATCAATCTTAGTGAAAAGAACAAAATGAGAAATATTGCTAGATAAGATATGAAGTCTTATTATAGAACCTCATTTAATTAAGAGATCATGGTATTTGTGGAAGACTTGATTAATAGGCCAAACAAAGGAAACTGGGAATCCAAACATCAAAACCTACTAATACTGGCATGAGACATAATATAAAGATATCCTTCTACAGAGCAATGAAGAAAATGATGTTCTTTTTACAATGTTTGTGAAGTCAATTTGATATTCATATAAGGAAAGAAAAGAAATGTACCCTGTATATCACAGGATACACAAAAATCATCTCAGGAGAATTGAAGATCTAAATGTGAAAGGTGAACAATAAAATCCCTAGAAAAATATATATCTGGAATATATATATATACAGAGTTGATTTCATATTTAAAAATATACAGAAATATAGAAAATATATATGTAAATTCATAGAAAAAATATCTATAGATATATAGATATATAAATATACCTTCATAATCTTGGGTTTGAAAAGACTTACGGGCCAGGGCATAAAAATATAAACTATAAAAGAAAAAAATAAGTTGTATTACATTAAAATTAAGATACCATTAAGAGACTGAAAACCAAGACATAGTGTTGGAAATGATACTTGACAAATATAAAACTGACAAAGAGCTTATTACCAAAACATATCACAAATCAATAAGGAAATGATGAAAAACATAGAAGTAGAAGTGTGAGCAAGAAATGTGAACAGGCTCTTCATAACACATATTTCAAAATTACTGAAAAGAGGGTACTCAATTTCATTATTAATCAACTAAATGCAAATTAAAAGCACAATATGACAGTGCTATGCATTCATCAGAATGACTATAATTAAAGATTGATACATGTGTTAACAAGTGTATGAAGCAACAGGAATCACAATACTTTTCAGAGGGAGTGTCAGAACAATTAGTTTGAGAAATAGTTTGGTATTATCTATTAATAGTGAAGATATCTACATAGTCTATTATATCAATGCTACTTATACATGAATATCCTAAGAAACGGGTATATGGGGCACCTGAGTGGCTCAGTCGGTTAAGTGTCTGACTTCGGCTCTGGTCATGATCTCACATCGTGGGTTCAAGCCCTGTATTGGGCTCTGTGCTGCCAGCTCAGAGCCTGGAGCCTGCTTCAGATTCTGTGTCTCCCTCTCTCTCTGCCCCTCCCCTGCTCACTCTCTGTCTCTGTCTCTCAAAATAAAATAAAGACATAAAAAAAAAGAAAAAAAAAGAAACAGGAATGTGGACATGTACACCAAGAGATATATATATATATATATGACTATGCTCACAGAAGAGCATTTATTATTTCCTGAAAATGGAAATCATCCAAATTACCTTTAACTCAGAGTAAATAAAGTGTGGCATTCTATCACTGAGCAATAATAATGATTAAAATACAGCTACCAGAAAGGAGGAAATAATCTGATGGACATACATTTCATCAAAACTGAAAAAAAAAGAAAAATCTAAGTGATCAATTAAAGTCAAAGTATAAAAAATGTAAAAATTATAGTAACAGGTGATGTATTTTAAGTGGCAAAATCTTAAGAAAAGTAAGACACTTATTACTATAAATGACTTACATTTTTGGTTAATTTGTAGGTGAGGAAGAAGAAATGATCAATGTTGAAAGTGCTTATACTGTTCTAGGTTGGGTTACAACAGTATTTGCATTGAAATAAATCACTGACCACTGCCTTCATGTTCTTTTGCTCTTCACTGTATATGCAATAATTAAATAACAATGCTAAAATAATTAAAAGAATGAAATAAAAAGAACCATTAGGACATGAGTTTCAGGAGTGCCTGAGTGGCTGAGTCGGTTAAGCATCCTACTCTTGCTTTTGGCTTAGGTCATGATCTCAAGGTTGGTGAGATTGAGCCCTGTGTTGGGTTCTGACCTGACAGCATGGAGCCTGCTTGGGATTCTCTCTCTCTCCTCTCTCTCTCCCCCTGTTCACGTGTCCATTCCCTTTCTCTCAAAATAAATAAACATTTAAAAGAAAGACATGTGTTTCATTAGTATTATGAAAAAAAAGATAATATTGTCATTAAATTCATTTAACACATTTTTAATTCTAATTTAAAAATGGGGTTTTCCATACATTTGTAACTTTTTAAAGTTTATTTATTTATTTCTAGAAAGACAGAGAGAGCAAGTCCGGGAGGGGCAGAGAAAGAGAGGGAGAGATATCCCAAGCAGGATGCACATTGTCAGCACAGAGCCCCACGTGGGACTCAAACTCATCAACTGGAAGATCATGACCCCAGCCAAAACCAAGAGTCAGGAAACCAAGAATCAGATGCTTAACCCATTGAGCCACCCAGGCTCCTCCATTTGTAACTTTTAAATGAGCTATCCATTTACATATCTCTTTCCTGTCTCTGTGTAATAGAGTTCAGTTTCTTTGACCTCACTGTATAAATAACACAACTAAAATAAATACAATCACTTGGATAATATTATATATTTTTTTTCCAGCAGAGTGTTTCCTTCATTCAAGAATTGGCATAAGGTTATAAACTGAATTTAGAAGCAATCTTAATGCTATCATAACAGATTATAGTACTAAGTGTTAATGTAGAAATGGGGAGATCAAATATCCTATTAGAAACATTAATATAGGGGAAAATTATTTTATTCAATCGGCATTATAATGCTATAATCCTTTCCCCCATGATGCAACTTACTCATATGCTATAACATTCATGAACACAATTTTGTTAATTGTAGTAATATTTACATCTAATTTTTGACTCATTTTTCCATACTGGAGTGGAAAATTTCTTTATTCACTGACCCCATTTAACTCGGGTTCTAGGTGACTAGGTCACAGAGCATTTTTATTCTTGGAAATCAACGTAAATTTTTTTTGAAAATTTCCAAACTTTTCAGGAAAATAGGCCAATCAGAATCTGGCTCTGGAGATAGGGTCCTGCTTTTTGCTACTCCATGACTGGGAAGTCATGAACTTTGTTGACTTGTTTTTTTGGAGAGACCAAGTTAGAAATCTTAATTTAAGAAAATACACAAAGTAAAGAAGTAAAATAAAAGTACATCATGTATACTGATAATGGATAATATCTAAGAAAATGTGGAAGACCTGTGTTATAATACTAAAATATTATTCAAAGATATAAAAGAAGACCTAAATAAATTTTGATGAATTGTGATGAACAAGAAAATTTGAATACTCTTCAAATTAATTTTTATATTGAATCCAATTCTCACCAAAACCCCAATAGGATTACCCACAAAAGTAGTCAAAAGTTCACATGAAAATTCATAGTATGAAAATAAAGAAAAGCAGCTATGAAAATACGAATCAGAAGCAGAAATTCTACCTGGTTCTACAAGATGCCAAGACATATTACAAGTAAGTAATAACTAAGAGAACTATTGTTGTAGAAATAATTCAATAAAATATAGAAATAGATTCAATAGATCATGAATATAGCTATGCATATATGAAAAGTTGGGATATAAGACAGTTGGCATTTCATATCAATGGAGAAATACAGAACTTTAAGAGTAATGCTAGATCACAGAAGCAAATATGTTCAAAATATAAAATTATTTTCTATTTCAAACCATACGAAAAACTAAATTCAAAACAAATCAGCGTCACATCAAAAAGCTAGGTATGAGAAACAAAACATTATTGTGTTAAAATATAGGAAAGCACTTTTTTACCTCAAGGCAACCCCCAAAACAAAACAAGCAAAATACTAAGAATTTATAGTCCAAACAGAAAACTGTAGTATGAAAACTGATACCAATATAGTAAGACTTTCTGAAGAACAAAACTCTCTGCATAAAATAACACCAAAACATATAGTAAAAGATGTCATTTCTAAGGCATATAAAGTTAAGTTTTAATATCTAGAAAATATGAAGAATTCTTACACATCTATATGAGAAAGACAGATAATCTAATAGAAAAACAGGCATTGCCTTTGCACAATATTTCACAGAAGAAATAATTGAAGTTCATTCGATTGACTTTTAAAGATATTTAAAATGATGGGGAGTCTGGGTGGCTCAGTCAGTTAAGCATCTGACTTTGGCTCAGGTCATGATCTCACAGTTCGTGAGTTCCAGCCCTGCATCAGGCTCTGTGCTGACAGCTCAGAGCCTAGAGATGCTTTGGATTCTGTGTTTCCCTCTCTCTCTGCCCTTTCCCTGCTCCCGCTGTGTGTGTGTGTGTCTCTCTCTCTCAAAAATGAATAAAAGTTAAAAAAAATTTAAGGTATTTAAGTTGATCAGTATTCAAGTAAATAAAGTAAAAATAAACAACTTACCACTTTCACTATTCAGTTATAAAGAATCACATTGGGGTAAAATAGTCTGGGATTAACTTGTTTGAAGTGTGATGTTACATATTTATTCTCATACACCCTTGGTGTGAATTGTCATTGGCATGGCAATTTTAAAGAGCAATATTGTAGTAAATCCAACTATGATGCTTCTTGAGTTGACCAGAGGTACAGTAAAGCAAGGCTCAGAAAACTACCCCAGTATTCACATATAAATTTGAGATATGATGGTTGGGATTCTATGTAAGTAATTAATTAGGAGGACATATTATCATGCGATTGGGATTTAATTGCTTGATTTACAGGGCTACGCATGGAAATGGAAATGTACTGGATACCAGAATTTTTACAGTAATGGAATAAGGTGATTTGGTACCTGATTATGGTTCGCAAAAAAATAAATAAATAAATTAGAAGGGTTATATTCTTTCTTCACCAGCAGAAGGCTATAAACTAGACAACAGTAACATTAAGAACTTTTTACCCTCTATGCTTGTCTTTACAGTTGGTAACAGTCTTCATTTTTAAAAGAGGCTAAATTTTTTTTGATGCTCATCATGGGAAATACAGTGCCAGAGGTATAATTAACATATGTTTCCACATGTGGTAATTTCAACATTTTAAGGTCAAATGGGAAAACATGGTTACTTTCTTTGTTTCAGAAATTATTCAGGTATGAATATGGGTTTTAACAATTCACATTTATGTAAGAAAATATATCATCCATACAATAAATGGATGTATCAAAAATGTAAGCTTAAAAACGTTACCTTTTTTAAAATACATAGAGATTTTATTGTATTATTAATCTATATGATTACTAAAGCATATTAAATATTTCTAAAGATAAACTTCAATTCTATGGCTTTGCTACCAACTGCATTATTTTCAATGTTTTAATCTCTTTTCTCTTTCTTTTCTTTTTTTTCTTTCTTTCCTTCCTTCCTTCCTTCCTTCCTTCCTTCCTTCCTTCCTTCTTTCTTTTTCTTTCTTTTTCTTTCTTTTTCTTTCTTCCTTCCTTCCTTCCTTCCTTCCTTCCTTCCTTTCTTTCTCTTACAATTTGGATGTAAAATAAAAAAGGAATATTATGAAAAAGCCCAAAAAGAATGCAGTACATAGCCAATTTTATTTAAAGAAAAGAACCCAAAGACTGTGTACTTTTTTAGGGAACTCTGCCAAGATGAACCTTTCTGAAGATTTCTTTGTTGAAACATGACTTCAGGCAGAGGAAACTCTCATTTGTGTGCCAGCAGCTGACGATGGGAGATGTGCGAGGTTAACACCGCACATTTTCTGTCCCCGTGCATTGTGATTTGCTGTTAACTAATGACTGCTCTTTGCCTGGCAGCTCTGCTGTCACTTCTTTTAAAATCAATCCTATCAAAGTAAACTCAGTTTGTGCCTTAGGAGATTTCCTTTACTTAGAACCAGGAAAGTCAAGTGAAATCTTGATGTTTGTGTGTTCCTTTTTGTAGAGCTTGAGAAAAGTTGAAGTGGAGCTTTTATTAAGCAAGAAGATGTTTTCTTTCCTTTCTTTCCCTTTTCTTTTTTTTCCTTTCCTTTTTTCCTTCCTTCTTTCCTTTCTTCACTTTTTTTTTTCTTTTTCTTTCATTCCTCTTTTCCTTGTCCCTCCCTTTGTCCTTCCTTCCTTCCATTCAATTGTTGTTAATTTCTTTCATTTCCCTCCTCTCTCTCTCTGTCTCTGTCTCTCTGTGTCTCTCTCTCTGTCTCTGTCTCTCTCTCTCTCTCTGTCTCTCTCTATCTCTTTGCCAACATGGTCTTAGACTGAAGGGCCCCATCCTTTGAAAAGATTAGTTTAAGACATGCAGGTTTCCAAAAGATCTCTAAGAGCAACAGATTCCTTTCATCAGAAGTAGAAGAAGAACTTCTACTGCCCTTTCTGTAAGCCACTGATCCTTGTGTACATTCATCTACAAGTAGAGCCTAGAACAAACCTCAGTCTACAGTAGGGGCTGTGAACTCATGAACTTAGGCTAATAATGATTCTATTCATCTAGCATATAACAATAGCAACAAAATCAACAAAAGATAATATTTAGCAATTTAAACACTTCAAAGCCAGGTTAGAGTTGCAAGAATATTTCCTATTGTATCTAGAATTAAAAAGTGCCAGTTAAGCATGTTATATTTGGAATTACTTTAAGAGTAAAATGATTCTAGGGGTGCCTGGGTGGCTCAGTTGGTTAAGCATCCGACACGTGGTTTCAGTTCAGGTCATGATCTCATTTTGTTTAAAGTCATAATCTCACAGTTCGTGGGTTTGAGCTTCACATTGGGCTCTGTGCTGACAGTGAGGAGACTGCTTGTGATTCTCTATCTCCCTTTCTCTCTGCCCCTCCCCTGCCCGTGCGTGCGCTCTCTCTCTCTCTCTCTCAAAATGAATAAACTTTAAAAAAGAGTAAAATGATTCTATAACTTTCAAGTATATAAAGTTGATTAAAAATATAAATTTGTAAGACAAAAAGACAGATGAATATAGGTATTCATTTATCAGAATACATTGGTGGTCACATATACTATTTTAGGAACCTTAAACAAAATGAAATTACTGGGTGGATACAAGGTAGTTATTAAGATTGAAGGAAAAGTAGACATGGGCATAAAATACAGTAACTCCTGTGATATCAGGTGGGGACTCATAGTTTGTCATTTGAGCTGATAGCAGAAAACACATATATACACAAAAACAAAGCAAAAACTTTAGTACGAACTTCTTTCTGCCCATAAAATATTTTATTGAAGATTCAATTCCCAGGAGAAATATTAGTCTAGCTTAAACTAAAATCTCTTGACCATCACTGATTAAGATCTCTTTCAGAAACAGATTAAATGGAAGTGAAAGTTATTTCCCTAATGGAAATGTGAGGAGCTGTAACCATACAAGGGTATTTTTTTCCACAGCAAGGTCAGGAGGTACCTACTATGATCCGTCCCCTCCACCCACACACTGTGCACTGCTTACTATCACACAGGCACACTCATACTTTTATACATAGAATTCTACAGTATGTCTACTAAACATATATCGTTATTGTTATATACAATCTAAGCACAATATAAATGGAGAATAATTATAACATTATAGATATAAAATTATGATTTTAAAATGTATATAAAATATAATATACATAAACTAATTTTGTTATGTATAAATGCTTGGGTAAAGAAATAATCATGATAGATGAGATTAGACATGAGTATTTGGGGGCATGCAGAAAAACAAATTATTTTAAAATTATATCTGCTTCCTTAAATATTTTCCAGTCCAAAATTTAATGTGTTTAATGGGGCACCTGGGTGACTTAGTCAGTTAAGTGTCTGACTTCGGCTCAGGTCATGATCTCATGGTTTGTGAGTTTGAGTCCCGCGTTGGGCTCTGTGCTGACATCTCAGAGCCTGGAGCCTGCTTCAGTTTCTGTGCCTCCCTCTCTCTCTGTCCCTCCCCCATTCATGCTCTGTTTCTGTCTCAATAATAAATGAACATCAAAAATATTTAAAAAAAAACCAGAATATAATGTGCTTGAAAATGTCAAAATAATCATTAAGCTATAATATAAAATATTTGTATTTAAAAGAATTTTATTCTATTCATGCCTTTTACATTTAATAGCTGTTTTCCTAATAGAAAATTATTTAAACTCTGAATATCTGTCTTCCAGACTGAAAAAGAATAAAGCCTATCTTACAATCTTTTCTTAAACTAAAAATAAAAGGATCAATATATTAGTGATTTTGATGCTGACAGTATGATTAAATGGTATATTCTGATAAAAGACCAAAGTAATAAATCAGGACTGGAAGGTGAATATTTAGTTCATTTTAAGTTGACATTAATATAGTCATAGAAGTAACAATTGAAGGTGTTTTAATTATAGTGAAAAAGTTTTGATTATGAACCTTTTTGATAATCAAATGAAATCAGCATGCTCACCACCTAGAAAGTGCTCAAAAGGACACATATTTTAAAAGTCTCTATATAACACAATTTATTGCTTTATGACTTTAATTATTTTGACAGAATTTGACTGAAATTCATAATTTTAAGTATTAGGCTCAAAAACATTGAACATTTTGAATATCTGGTAAGTCAGAAGGAGCTTCCATTGATTGAGCACTGGCCATATGCAAGATATATTTCTAGATATTGGAAAATAATAGTAAACAACACAGAAAAAAATGTTCTCATGGATTTATCATTCCATGGAAGAGGGAAACAGGCAGGCATAATAAATAATAAATATGAGAATTATGTAGCTTCAAAAAATAATATAAAAATTGGAATTAGTACAGAGATTAGAAAATCTGTGGGAGATGACTGAAATTCTAAACAGATAGATCTTGGCAATGTGGGGCAACCCAAGGTAGTGAAAAAAGTCACCCAAGGTAGAACAAAGAAGGTAAAAGTTTATTAAATACAAGGCAAGGGAGCAGCATTAAGGACAGCAAAGGAAAGACTGTGTGCCAGCAGGCAGTGGTGGCGGGTTGTAATTATAAGCGGGGGAAGGTGAGGAGGTATGGGATGCCTGCACCTGGCTGTGAGTAGTCCATTGGTCAGCTAGGGCTTATGAATATTTTGAGGTGGTTGCCTAATGGGTTTGTTGCATTCAGCTTGGTGGTCACCCTTTTGTCTTACTCAGCTTTCCATTGGTCAAGTGTTGCCTAAAAGCGGCCTCTACAGGTAGCACTTATTTAAGACATGAAAAAAGTTGTGAGAACTAGCTTTGCTGATATCCAGATGAAGAATGTGGGTAGCTGAGGTAACTGCGGTGCAAAGGCCCTGAGTTGAACAGGGCTGTCAAAGGCTTACAGAAAGGGTAACAATGTCAAGAAGCAGAGAAATTTCTCTTTTATTCACTTCTGAGTAAAAGGCATCCTTATCTCATAGAGATCTCCTGGACACTTTTATGTATTGAACTGTTTTCAAAGAATGGGGCCCTCCATTTTACCTGGAGTGTTTGGTGACCAATTAGGAGAACAGCATGACTTAGAAAGCAGTAAAGAAATATGCAGAAGCAGTCAGCACATTAGGGCACGGAAGGAACATTTTTATTTTAGTGAAAAACTCTGAACACTCAGAAATGAAAGTAACTTATCCAAGATTACTCAGCTGGTCAATGGACTGAATTCTTAACATTTTTTCATCTCATTCTAGGTGACTTGTTTGTCATTTGAGATTTACATGTAAACAACACACTCATTTTAGTTTTGTTACTGTTGTCAGAAATAGTGGTTTGAAATCTAGAGACAAAAACTTAGGTATGCATTTAGTAATTTGGGGAAAAAAACACCTTTAAATATATTTAAGTAGAATTAAAAAAAAGAGAGAAGGATACAATGAGGAAGGGACATAAACTATAAGCAAGCTTTAACATTCAAGAGTCTAGAAGATGAATT
This sequence comes from Cryptoprocta ferox, assembly GCA_028646485.1. Lineage (NCBI taxonomy): Eukaryota > Metazoa > Chordata > Mammalia > Carnivora > Eupleridae > Cryptoprocta > Cryptoprocta ferox. The sequence continues at coordinate 108,102,816 of CM053574.1, read as the reverse complement.
TTATCGAAGAGGATCCACAGTCCTCAGTAGGGATAGATTTATATTTTATGTCAAGCATAAATGCATGCACAGGTAATGAACAAGGATAAATGTCACAGGGATTGAGCCATTTCTGTACTATGAATCAGTCAGGCAGAAAACAAGTTCCCACTGAAAAGAACTAAAACTGCTGGATAAAAATTTCTAAAAACAGCAGCAAAAACAATGACACTTTTGTATTAAAGAGCTGGAAAGCAAATGTAGATTAATCAGTATTTAAAAATATAGATAATACAAAATATAAATGGAATCCTAAAGCTGATTTTAAACAGGGAGAATTTGCCAAACTGACAGAGGCCAGCTTTTGGCCACTGACAGCAAAGGATTAAGCAGGAAATATCCAACAGTAAAGTTGGGACCATGGGGTTAAATCACCAGTTTAAGGGTAAACCAGAAGGAAACATTTCCCACTTCCATAAGCTCATTAAACTACAAGAGGAATTGCAGTATTCAACACTATCCACAGGTGAAGCAAAAACAAAAATAAAACCTGAGAAGTAGTGACCAGCTTCACCTCACCCAGATTTGTGGTCCAAATTCAAAGTAACTAGGTAAAATTTAAAATGCCTCAGTGAAGAATTAAGTTTAAAATTGTCATAATCTGTGCCTAAGGGGCTGAACAGGAGCAAAAGCAAATCATCTCTGGAAGCACGTACCAACAACATACTCTCAAATTATATCCTTATGCCACTGTTACACCAGTGTCTCTGTGAGGGAATGAGGTCTGGGGCTTCCTACTGTGTCATCTTGCTGATGTCACGCCACGGTACTTGATTTTTATTGGTGAGTTATAATATTCATTAGTTATTCTGTATAACATTTTGTTCTATGAATATTCCCTAAGCAGGGCTCATTGTGCTTAAACTTTCTGTGAAAATAATAGGGTGTATGCTTTCCTTATGAGAGACTAGAATTTTGGTATATGCTAGGCAAAGAATGATGATATGATCAGTCTCCAATAAAAAACCTTGAGCATTTTATCTCTAATAAACTGCACTGCAAAATATTTCCACTTTTGTTACAGATTGTTTGAGTTTTTCATATTAAGTTATATGTATTTTGTATGATTCATTATTAGTTTATAAGCTCGGGGAAGACATATGACAAGGCTAAGGGTTTTGATTTTTTAAATATTTTAAGTAAGGCTTTGCTTAGCATTGTGATCCTGATCCAAGAATCACAATAATTTCCATTGGTTTGAAAGAGTTGTATAATAATAAGAGGTGGAAACAGACTTGTACAACCACATAAATAACAATAAGGCTACAATGAGGTAACACGATCTTAATAACAAGAGCTACATTGGATGTGATTAAACTGAAGCATCTATTTCTGACTGTTCTCCAAAGTGCATATGTATATATATAAATACATACATATGCATATATATATATATAAATTTAATAAATGATTTATTGCTAAATAATCTGTGTTTACTACCAAGTATATTAATCCTTGTGGAGGAAAGAAAAGTGCTGATTCCTTCTTAGCGTCTACTCAAAAGCCATGATGATAGTAAAGACTTAGGGGAGCAAGAAGTGGTTTTGGTAATATAAATAAGAATATGATAGTCTTCAGGCTAGGTCCTATGTCAGCTGTTTAGAATCTGCTTTATTTTTCACCCACAGCAACTTTTCATAATTTTTTCCTCAGAGATGATTAAATATATTATGAATAGGAAAGTATATTATTTGGATCAAGATCCCCTGAGAAATTTCTTTTTGAAAGTTTATATTTGATAATCAACCTTACCATAACATTCTTAGTTCCTTAGTTCTTATAATTACTCAAATCTGAGTTATAAAATCAAAATGGAAAAAAAAAAGAATGGAGCACACATGTTTAAAGAAGAATGCTGACTGCTTCTTTGTATTAAATTGCTCCAATAAAGAATGAATTGGCACTTTATAGTCATTTAATTAGGAAAAGAGTATTTTATTTTTATCTCTTATATCACAACTTACAAAATAGTGACTTTAATGGTTTTGCTCACTTAATTATGTCAACAATTAAGAGACTGTTAAACACAAAGCTATAACTTGTCTTGTTGAGTTTGATTCATTTTACTGGCCTACTTATATTTCAACTGATTCCTTTAAGAATTTGGATACAAGCAATGTTATAATGAAACAAAATGATATGGATGCTGTTATTTTGAGTAGACTGTATTTAATTAACAATAAAAGTAAAAATTAAAATGTAAAATATAATTTAAATATACCTAATTCATCCTATTTATATAATATCTTCTGATGATTCAAAATTATTACAGTGAACTTGGTCTTTGTCTTCAGTTATCATTTTCATTCTTTCTCTGGCATTTATGAACACAATGCCCAGGGGCATTTTCTTAATCTCTTTACACCACAATGTCATCACTATTAAAGGGAGGATTCATCATATAATAGGAGCTACTGCTTAAAATTGTGTCCTAGATTAATGAGATTAAAACACATTAATGAGATAAAACCCACAGAATGCATATCATTGACAAATTAATTACACCATAAAAATTAACCTTAATTGTAATACTGTAATTTTTCCTATTTTTTCATTATTTGTCAGTCCCCTTGTATCCACACTGCCTTCCCATCAGTCACTAAATAAGGGGTATTCTCAAATCTTGGCTTTTTTTTTTCTTTTTTTCATTCTCATTTTATATCTTTTCCCTTGACAATCATATCCACATATGTGTACATTTAATCTCTCTATATTTATGATGGATCTGAAAATAAACTTAAAGTATATATTATTCCTCCAAACTGCATCAATATTTCCAAATGATTATGTAATATAATTATATGGATATTTCAATACAACTCAGTGTTGGTTTGTAAGATAAAAGTAAATGAGAATATTTTTCTAAAAACTTGATTTATACTAGCATTCCTAAGTCAAGGTCTTTACCATTCATCCTACTGCCCTGAGCGTTTATAGAGCTGTCATTGTTCACCCTTCCTACTCTTCATCTTTCTATACACATTCATCAAACTTTTAATCACATAGATGCTTTTTAAATGTACTCATTTTTTCTTAATCTCTGATGCACTTTTATATTTCAAAATTTCACCCTCTCCCATTAGAACTGCTATTACCACTTTCTAACTAATATCTCCACATGCACTCAACCTCCAGATTCTACTTCTACTGCTCTTAGAGCTGAAGTAACCTTAATAAAACACAAATGTAATCATACCAACCTTCTGCTTAAATCCCTGCAGTCTGTTTTCACTGGGAGAGAGTTGTTGGAGTATGAATTTGGTGGTATGGGTATGGGTCTGATATATCTGTTAAGAATATTTGACAGTGATAAAAACACAGAATTTTTGAATATTTGCTGAGGTAGGCACTGAGCTAAGTATATGACAGGCATTAATTATCTCATTCAATACTCACAAAAAGTCTGAGATTATCGATAACCTTAACACTACCACTTCAACAATGAAGCAACTAAAATGTTAACCAAGTCGACCATAGTACTATAAACAGAAAAACCTAAAGACTCCAAAATAAACAAAACAAAAATAAAAACAAAACTCTAAGAATAAGCAGATTCAATAAAGTTGGGGAATACACATACACACACACACACAATACTGCAACATATTATTTACATGAGGTATCTAAAATGGTCAGATTCATAGAATCAAAAATTGGGATAGTGGTTATAAAGGGCTGTGGGGTACTAAGAATGAAAAGATACATGGTATTTCAGTTAAGCAAGTTGAATAGGCTCTAGAGATATGCTGCACAATGGTGTACCCATAGTCAACAATAATTTTGGTACACTGAACAATTTAAGAGGGTATACCTCACTTTAAACTTCCTTATAACAATAAACAAAATTTTAAAAACTGGTCAAAGTCCCTTGGTTAAGTGATGCAGCATGGGCACTGGACTAGTGTATTTTTATTTAATCCCTGGATTTTGAAGAATATTTATAGTAGGGATTGTAATCTTTGCTTGCAAATGAGAATGGACTGGCTTTATTCATAAATAACTATTATCAAATACAATCAAAAAGAGAATATATAGAAAACAGTAGCCATGATTTGGCCAAGGTGGGATGGGGAGACTAGACAACTGTACAGTAGCATGAATTAACAAGAAACATGTATTTTCTCATTTCATACACAAAATGTGCTGAGTAAAATACAACACACATATTCATCTGAGATAAACACAAGTTAGACACATTTCAGAAATTAAAGCTACAGTGGCAAGACAAGCAACATCTAGATGGCCAATCAGTGGACAGAAAATGAATGTAGGATTTAGGGTCTGGAGTTATAATTCCAAACAGGAATTATCTTCACTCTTTTTAATGGCTGGGAGCTGGAACTAAGCATAAAAATGTAAGTAGTCATCAGTAAATGAGTATAGGATAAAAAAAAAAAAGGAAAAACATCATGTTGTCTCTCCTCTCACCCATATACATACCCTCTTGACAGAATACCATATCTCTGGTTAAATTTTTGTGTTTTGAGCTGAAACCAAAGGGAAAAAAGTCTTAAGAATTTTTAACAACCAAGTGTCTAAAGGTCTTCTTTGAAAAGAGCTTCAGCTAAAAGTGTATTCACAGTAAAAAAAATTATAAACCACATGAGGCAATACACTGCCAGCAGAGAAGTAATCTACATTCCACAACTATAGGTGAACCTTAAATAATGACTATTACTAGTGCTACTAGTAGAATTGGGTATCTGTAACCAACAGGTAATTAGAACCTAGAGCCTAAAAGAGTGTTAACAAGGTGAAGGAACAGTCAGTAATAATTTCCACTTTCTGGTCTGGTTAATTGGGTGGATGATAGTACATCTACCAAGGTGAAGAATGCAATAGAAAATGTTGGGGGAAAACATATGGTTTAATTTGGCACGTTTGGATTTGGAGATGCCTGTGGCATACTGTCTTAGTCAACCTGGCTACCATAACAAAATACCACAGAGTGAAAATAAATAGAAATTTATTTTCTCACAGTTCTGGAGGTTGGGAAATTTAAGACCAGGGTAACAGCCAATTATACTCCTAGAGAGTTCTCCTTCTGGATTGTAGATAGCTGCCTTCTTACTGTATTCTCACATTGTCTTTCCCGTGTGTGTGTGTGTGTGTGTGTGTAGAAAAACAGAAAGAGAGACAGAGAGAAAGTGCTCTGATGTCTTTTCTTATGTGGGCACTAATCCCTTGATGAAGGCCCCACAGTAATGACATCATCTAATCCTAATTGTCTCCCAAGGGTCCTATCTCCAAATACTATCACATTAGGAGTTAGGGCTTAAAAATATGAATTTTGGGAGATACATTCAGTCCAAAACTTTGCTATATATTTTCCTAGCAGAAATAGCAGATGAATTTATGTCATTAATCAAGAATTGCTGACTCCATTAATATTAATAAAAGATAATTTGGAGTCCACAGGGAACCCATCTTGTATTAAATCATTCAATTAACAGGAATCTGAGTGCCTATTCTGTGCCAGTCACGTCCAAATAAATATCTCTGACCTGAGGTGGCTTTCCTTATAAGAAGAGAGATGATAAATAAATACAGTAGACAAATAAATTAAATATGTCAAGAGGTAGTAGAATATGAAAAATATCTATTTGAGTGTGTAGTGATAATGGGGCAAAATGATCGCCTCTTCCTCTTTCTTATCTGTATCCTTCACAACATTATCTTGAATGTCTGGCCCTCATAAAATGATACCTGTTTTTCTACACCTTGAATCTAACCTTTCCTTGAGACTTGCATTAAGTAGTAAATACAGTGGTACTGAAGTGTATCAGTTCTAATCCTAGACCTCAAGCACTGCATACTTTCACTTTCAGAATCTTTCCTTCCACCATGTGAATCAGATTTGGCTATTTGAAGGATGAGAGACCACGTGTACCAGACCTCAGATATCCCAATTGTCCCACCTGAAGTGTACACCATTAAAGAGAGTCCATTCATGATCAGCAAAAGTCGACTTCCTTACTCACATCTGACCACAAGTGCCACAGAAGACCAGCTGAGACAATAGGCATACACATACGTGGCATATATGAATATCTACATATATGTATATCTATAAACATATATATATAGTGAAAACTTATGTAACTTATATATGTAGTGAAAACTTGTGAAATAATCTGCAAGTGTAGAAAGTTATTGTTCTAACAGCATATACATTTTAAAACAGCTTGTTAACAAAAATTCTGTTTTAGACCATTTTCCAAGCACGTAGCATCTCTTTTCATCCACTATCTTTGAGGTCTTACAGGTTTTTCATTCTCTTGTAGAATGATGCACTTTATTCCAAAAATCATTGTGTTCCTTTTGGATTTTATTAAGCACTGAAAACCAGGAGCAGAAAAGTGCAGCCACAGGAAATATGGATTGCATGCTTATTGGTTCTCTTTCATAGGTTTTAACAGTATTAACTTAAATCATTCCATCTTCTCATTCTATGGCACTTGTACAATCATTGCATCCATTTACATGCAAAAGAAAAGAAGCATATAGAGGTTAACTGTTCCTGCGCCACACAACTGGGGCAGAATTTGACCCAGGTAATTTGATCCCCGAATTCACTCTTATTACTATGCTAAAGTGCCTATCATAATCTAGCCCTGCTTTATATATATGCTGCCAGAATCCAGCTCCAGCGGGTCCAGGGTTCCCTGAAGGATGGATGGTGTCAGCGAAAGGGAGCAAGAGAGCCTCAGCTTTCTTTCTGATCACCAGGCAGGCATCTCTGCACTGACCAGACAGTCAGCTTTATTTACTGAAAAAATATATGGGGTGCAAAACAGAAGCGGCAATTGCTGATGACAAATTCTTTGGTATGTAAAAATTTCCCAGAACATAGATTGGTAGAAGACTCATGCATAATCTTTATCAATAGTGACTGAACTAGGTGACTAGATGCTTATCATATGGGGAAGGTAGGTATCTTTAGCATTCAAATACAAGGCAATGTTTTTAGCATAGCAAAGGCAAGAGTTAGTTCTTTTGTGAGCAGGGGTCAATAGCCTATTTTCTGGAGAGGAAGAAAAACAGGTTTCTCAGGAAATGTAATATTTGCTTCTATAAACACAAAAGAAAAAACTCCTATAATAAGTTTTTTCATAAGGTACAATTCACATATTTTTAGCATAAGAAGGCAAATCACTCCTGATATCAGTCAGTCAGGCACCCTGGGGGTCGGTGCTCAAGCAGAAATTGAGTGGGGGTTGAGTGGGTGTAGACGCCAGTCTCCATCTGACAGTGGGAGGCCTTGCAAACCTGCCTTACTTCAGAAATGGCTCCCAGCAATGTGTGTCTTCAAATATTATACCTCTATATTTTATGTATGACTGGCTATAAGGAAATGTTTTCCCTAAAATTGTCATTCAGAAAAGAGAGAGGTGTTTTATATTTATGTTCCTTCACAGTATTCTTTTGAGTGTGTTCTCTCAATGGTTTTACTTAAACATTAAGATGTTATTTTGCATATAACCACGTAATGGCCACTATTGGATATTTCATAAACAAACCTATTATAATCAACTTAGAAAACAATTCACTAAGTAGTTAATTTGTGAATATTGAAGATAAATAATTATAGGAAAAAAGCCACAATTACTTTAAGTGAGTAAATACCTGAAGCTTCAGCTCATATCTCCATTAAGATGTTACACATGTTTTTAAAACTTCTATATTTGAGGGGTGCCTGGGTGGTTTACTTGGTTAAGCCTCAGGCTCTTGATTTTGGCTCAGGTCATTATCTCAACATTTGTGAGATCGAGCCCCATGTCAGGCTCTGCACTAGGTTGCAACCTGCTTAAGATACTCTCTCTCCCTCTCCCTCTGCCCCTCCCTCATTTGTAACCTTTCAAAAATAAAAAAAAAAAAAATAAAAATGAAAATAAATAAAACCCTCTTTATTTTAAATAGCAGCAAAAGTGAAGGTGAACTTCTCATGGTAGTTATGGTATATAACAAAAAACTTCATGTTTACAATAATATAAAGATTGAAGAGAAAGATAAAAAGTCTGGATGCATTTTTTAAATACAAAATATATAATTGATTTAGTACATTTCCTTAAAGCATGTTGTTTAGTATTGCATTGACTAAATGATACACGTGCAAACTAAATTAATAGACTTAATACTGTATGTAAACATCTGCCAATTGCATCTGTAGTCCTATAAGCAATCAGCCATAGGTACCATTTTGGCACACATAGTATTAAAAGTCAGTATCTGCTTTAATTATTTGGTATGCATGCAATACCCTTGGCTTTTTTACTTTCTAACTTCTGTTTGCTTGTTTTCTTGCTTGTTTATTTTGATTTGGATCTTCTATTTAGAAGAACAAAAAAGCAGATAACCTTGGCTTAAAAGTGTCTTGTACAGATACATCTGAAATGGAAAAATAAATAAATACACACGGTATTTTTAAAATAGCTTTTATTAATTTTGTCTTTCAAAAGATGCATTTACACACCAGTAAATAAAGATGTACAAGATCATTTAAAGTTCATAATAGTATGCTGTTGAATATCTATGCTACATTAATAAATTCTACTATTATATAAAACTTGAGGGGCGCCTGGGTGGTTTAGTCAGTTGAGTCCAACTTCGGCTCAGGTCATGATCTCACGGTTCGTGGGTTCGAGCCCTGCATCGGGCTCTGTGCTGACAGCTCAGAGCCTGGAGCCTGTTTCCAATTCTGTGTGTCAGTCTCTCTCTGCACCTCCCCTGCTCATGATCTGTCTCTGTCTCTCAAAAATAAATAAGTGTTAAAATAATTTAAAAAACAAAAGCAAAAAAAACCTTGAATTAGTTTATGTGCTTACTTGTATAAACTGTACTATTATATTCATATTTTCAGATGTGTGTGTGTGTGTGTCCTCTAAAAGAGTTACTAGAAGACACAAAGAAAGATGACATACACATTGGTGGATTTGTCTAGTTTTGGTGACAATGGGGCAACCAAATGAAGGTATCTAGTATACAGTTGGGTAATGCAGTCTGGAGCCCATAAAATAAATCTTTGAAGTTTACTTTAGTAGGCTATTTTATGGAAGAAAGTGTAAAGAAGTAGAGTTAAGGCAATTGTCCAATTAAAAGGTGGTGAGTGTCAGAAACAATATTTGAATCTCTATGTTGTCTGACTTCAAAATCTATACAATCAACCACTATCTATTTTTTAAAATCTTATTACGCTCATACTAAATTTTATGTAAGGAGTCATCTATTTCCAAAAATGAGAAATGAAGTGTCTCTGGGTAGGTGAAGAAAAGAGCAATAAATTACAGATAAAACAGACAATGTGAACAAGTGCAGAAGACATGAGTATAGAACTGCCACTACTTGGGTTTGTTTCCTAATGCCACATTATTGATAACAATGTCAATGAGAACAACTGTTAAATGTTTATCATTCAATAAGCAAGTGCTGCATCAAGAACATATATGCATTGCCTTACTAGATTTCATGATATTTATTATTATTATAATTATTATTATTTCCATTTTATCTATCCTAAGTTACACTAAAAATGTTTTCAGTTAATTTATAAATAAATCCCTACTGATAAAATAAAACAGAAGTTCTCAATATTCATTTATTTTGGCTGCAATATATGAAAAAATGCACTTCTGATTTTACTCATGTAAAAGGTAAATAATTGAATTATTTTATGTCCCTTTTATAATGCAAAAAAACTCATGTGAATTTTAAAAACTTTGGGGGTATAAGTATCATAAAATGTATTTATTTTATGAATCTATAACATTACATTGTCTGGCACTTGCAAATTTATTCTAAAATAAATTTATTCTTTTTATTTTTGACATCATGTTTTCACATTTTTTACCCCATTTATCTCTTTTTTTTAAATTTCCCTTTAAATTTCATTTTGTTGAAAATTAGAGCACTTGGTACATGAATAACATTGCCAAATATGAAATGCACAGTCTCAGAAGAATAAATTGGATTTACCTTGGTATATAACAAGCACTCAACAAATATTCAAACATTCTTAGGAGCTAAAAATTAGCATTTTCAAATATTGAATATATCTCTGACATTTGGAGATTTCAAGGTGTGGAAAATAGGTCAGATATTCTCAGAACAGCAATCCAGAGTAAGATTTTATATTTTAGAAATATGTCAGTTTAATGATTTTGAGAGCCATGGTTTCTTGTTTCATCTCTTATGCATTTAATCCTTTAGCTTCCATTTTGTTGAATATTGTATTCCATCTTCTCTGTGTGGACTTCTGTTCAAGTTAGCTATGTATTTTATTATTTTAATAATTAAGTGAAGAATCATGGCCATCTAAGTTAGGTTAGGGTCATATGACATGCCTGAAAACAAAACAGCTAATTGAATTTACCAGATGGACATATCATACAGAGCTTCATATGCAGATTCTCTAACCATATATTTTTTGGTCAGTATCAATAGGATTTGACTTCAGTTCATACAATGGAGAAAAGAATATGTACTTCCTGTAATAGTAAATATCTCAAGTAGGATATATAAACTTTCAATTAATTACAAAAATAATGCAGAACTATCCCTTTAACAATACCACATGTTACTCTAAGTGTTAAACTGAGGTCTTTACAAAATTAGCAAAGTACAAAGGCATATTTAAATACTTAACATCAAATTTAGCATGGGACTTTAAAATATTTCATTTGAAGCATATTGTTTCTATTTCTTCTTTCCATATGCACATTGGATATATAGAGTTTGTGAACATTGATTTAATTAAGCAGATTATTTTGAGCAGCTGAGTCATAAACTGAGATACTTGGAAAGAAAAATGAGCAGTACACAGTTTGGTATGTCAGGCTATTTAAATCAACTTCAAATTTTTTCCCTTTGAAATTTCTCCCAATTCTTGTCCAAACCTTAAGGCAAATTGATATAACTCAGGAAGATGCATCACTCCCTATTCCTACCTAATAAATAAATTATATTCTCTATAAAGAACTTGCTTCCAAGCAAGGCAAACATAAGATGTTGAAAAACCATAACATTTGAGAAACTAATGAGTGTCCTTAGACCATGAAAATGAAAGGAAAACTGCAGCTGTAAAAATGTTTATGTATTACTCTGAAAAACTATGTTTAAGAGGAAAATTGAAGAATCCACAATTTCTTTTGGCTGAACCAATGCTAAATATCATTTCAGAGGAAGAAGAATAGATAAAAGAAGACAGAAGTCAGACAACAATTAGACTTTTGATAAATGATTCTTTGTTCCACCTATACTAAGGATCTATGGGCAATAAAAGGAAGAGTAAAATTAGGATATTATGTAAGAATTTAGTCTTTGTAAAATAATATATTAAAATATATTTTTGCTTACTTTGAATTAGATTACTGATACAATTTTATTTGGATATGTCTTAAAGAGAATTCACTCAATTGTTTCATATTGGTGATTTGCTTTTAAGTTTTAATTATTTATGGAGTAGTGTCTTTATTTAGAGAAACACAATCCAGGTAAATACTTTTCTATAGGATACACCTCTATGAAACTCCATTTACCAAAACACCTACCAGGTTTGCCTGTTTATTATCACTGGCACAAGTGCTCAGATTTTTCAAGATTAGATAAAAATTACTAAATGTTCATAATTATGTAATATTTTATAAAATGTAATTTCCATTTTGTTTTGTTCACTACTGTAACTCATAAATTGGCATGGTGTCTACTTAAAGTCTGTTTTAAATAAATGTAAGTCAGTCAGAGAAAGACAGATATCATATGTTTTCTGTCATATATGGGTCTTGAGAAACTTAACAGAAAACCATGGGGGAAAGGAAGGGGGAAATAGTTACAAACAGAGAGGGAGAGAGGCAAACCATAAGAAACTCTTAAATACAGAGAATAAACTGAGGATTGATGGTTTTGACAAATGATATTAATAGTCTTTCTGGGTTCTTGGATATAATAAATGATATAATGAATATAAAAGGGCTTGGAATAGGTCTTGTTACATCTTATTTACTTGCTATCTATTAGCACTTATTCAGAGAGTCCATTAAGTATAGAGAGGCCTGGGGCACCTTGGTGGCCCACTCAATTAAGCACCTGATTTGGTTTAGGTCATGAGATCAAGGTTCATGAGTTCAAGCTCTGCATTAGGCTCTCTGCTGTCAGCTCAGAGCCTGGTTCTGGTCCTCTGCTCCCTCTCTCTCTGCCCTTCCCCTGCTGATTCTCTCTTTCAAATAAATAAACTTAAAACAAAAAACAGTATAGAGAGACTTAGCATTTACAAATTTTTGTACGATGTTTACAGGAAAATAATATGAAATTTGGTACACAATTTTATATAGAAGGAGAATAAATGATAAATTATATACAGTATTTTAAAAGTACACAATACTGTCAATATCACAAAATCAGAAAAAATAGCAAAAAGCTTCTAATATAAACTACCTCATGTATCATATATTGTATTTTTTTAGTGTTTATTTATTTTTGAGAGAGAGAGAGAGTGAGAGAGAGAGAGAATGAGCGGGGGGGGGGCAGAGAAGGGGAGGGGGGGCAGAGAAAGAGGGAAACGAAAGATCCACAGGTGGCACTGAGCTGACAGCAATGAGCCCGATGCAGGGCTCAAACTCACAAACTGTGAGGTCACGAACTGAGCCAAAGTTGGACGGTCAACAGCCTAAACCACTCAGGTGCCCCATCATATAATGTATTTTTTCCTAAATTTGTTTCTTTATAGTTTTGGATTGCCCATTCATACACCAGTGGTTTGCATATTATCATTATCTATACAGAGAATAAAAATATAATTTAATTAATTTCTTGACTAATCAAATTTAATTTTGACTTTTTTGGTCTCAATATTTATTTTGGTATCAACATTTTTTCTAGTTTCAATAATTATCTGCTTTTCATCCCCCATCTTATATTTACTCTATGATAGTTTATAGAAATGCATATTTACAAAAAAATCTTTGTTATTAACTGTGCTAATATTTGAGGAAAAATTTGAGCAAAAAATATTTGCAGAGAACATGGTTAAACGAAGACACATTTATTTTTGCACATTCTTAAAATTTTACTAAAATACGAGTAACATCTTATTCATATGTGTCATTACACATAAAGGGTATAAATACACAAAGCAATGACAAAAGAGAAAGGAATACCAAGAAAATTTTGGATCCTAAAAAGCAACTGGATGGATGCTAAATGATTTAGCAGACCTGGAAGACTTAATCCTAATCTGGCTACTGATTAGAGTAAAATCATTTAAAATTACACAACAAAAATTCCCAATGGTTAAGAATTGGTGACACCAAGGACTTTGGATCCACAAGTGAATTTAAGGGAATGTAAAAGCTCAAATAAAGAAGATTGGTGAAAATCTGTTTTACAAATAATTATCAGAGTTATAAAAACAATACTAAATCATTAATAATGAACACCCTAATGATAAAGTGGTAAAATGGCCATAAAGTAAAAACATAAAACATTTCTTAAAACCTTCACATGGGCATATTGGCTATGGTTTTGACATATTTAATTCTTTCTGTATCTCTTTAAAATTCAAACATCTTTCTAATCCATCACTTCTCAGACTACTTTTGTCTTGTTTCTGGTCCCATTAATATTCTGAGACATCTCTGACTTGGACTACAGAGTATTTCAGCATCACTAAAATCAATGGACATTTCCACTGTTATTATCACAAGACTATCCTTGGAAAGCTCATATGTACCCACAGATTTAAAAACCATGTCTGAGAAGATAAACTATGGATATTTATTGATAGGGGTTAATTATTAAGTAATAATACCTTCAAATAATTTTTAGAATTATTGTTAACACATATTATTAAATATATTAAAAACTAACAAATACCTTCCTACAATCTGGTCTTTTGTTTTGAGTTACCTCTCAGTAAGTGGTTTTACTGTCTATTGTAATTTGTAAGTTATCTGTGAATAACACATATTACCACCACTTTCTACCTAATTCCTCTAATTCCTCTTCGTTAATCCATCATGAAATCCATCAATTTTACCTCTAAAATAGCTCTCACAGTCATTACTATCTATCTCTCCCTACTGCTACTTACCATCATATTATTAAAAAATTAAAACTGCAATAACAAAACACTCTACCTAAAATATCTCTCTATTTTAAAACTCTACTTACTCTTTTAACCTTGTCGTTTGGGAAAATAATGGTAGCTGCTTGATTGTGAAAATCTCCCATACTCTTCCTCAACATAAAAAAAAAAAAAGTCTAACTATCAATCTATGAATGAAGAGAAGAGAAAAATCATACATGGCCCATGAATTTAGCATTACTAGAATATATTCTAGGAATATATTCTACTGCAATATTCAAATTTCCCATGAATAGGGAAAATATATTTCAAAGGATCTCTGACTTTCAAACTCACTACTATGACTCTGTTTACTCAGAGTAGAAAAATAGGAAGCTCAGGAGACTATCAAAAATAGTAAAGAAGAGCAACCTAGAAAGGGAAAGTACAGTATTCATGCCCAAATGCCATCCTGGTAATCCACAACACTGCTTCCAGGGAAAGGACTTGAAAGTGAATGGGACCAGAACTAGAAGCTACAGAAAAGCATTGCATATGGTGCAAAATCAGTAATATATAGAGAGGTTATTATACTTGGAGATAAGGAAGTGAAGGGCTGCTAAATTTCTTAGTAAAAATAAACACAAAAAAGTTAGAAAAATATTAAAGTAAAGAGCTATGAGTTGGTAGTACACACAGTTAGTCTTAACAGATTTTAAATCTATAAAACTTCTAAAATTCAAATATTGGGCTGTAGGTACATGAGCAGGACAAGAAACTAAAGACATCTGATAAAAACCATAGAATTAGATCTATCTTAACACACGCAAAAAAGTAAATGATAAGATGTTATCTCAAATCCCTGTGGCAAAGATGGCATTTTAAACTAAAGATTTTCAGACAATTGGATAGCCATTTAGAACAAAAAGGTAAAATTTGATCAATTCCTCACCACTACATACAGGAATAAAATTTCAAACATCAGAAATTTACTTGTAAAAAAGTAAAATATAGAAGTACTAAAAAAACACTAAGTTGTTTATCAGTATCATGCATACATAGAAATACACAATTATTATATGAGATCAAAATCCAGGTACAAAATAATAATAATAATAATAATAATAAAATAATAAGAATAATAAGAATATGTGGCCACATAAAATGACAGAATAATCATAGCCTTTAGGGAAAGGGCATCATGTCTAAAGAGATAAATGAAAGACTAAAAAAGTATTTGCAATATATATCACAGATAAAGAGGCAATATCTATAGTATAACAGGGAACATTAAAAATTGAAGAAAAAGGACAAAAATCCTGTAAGAAAATGGGCAGTCAATATTTAATACAAAATTGCCAAAATAGAAAAATCTTGTGAAATTTATATTTCCTAAAATATTAAACATTGTTCAACTTTATTAAAAATAATTACACTGATTTATTTTATATCAATAAAAGTTTTCCAAAAGAAGTTCAAAATGAAAAGCCAAACATTTTGAAAATATAGATGTTTAGCAAGCATATAGGAGATTTGAAAAACTCTACTAAGTAGCAACCTGACACATATAAAACATTCTACCAAATGAATGTAGAATACACATTTTTTTCATCAAGTCCAAATATAATACTTCTACAATAGACATATGCTAGGAAATAAAACAAGTTCCAATGAATTTAAAAGGACTGTTATAATGGAAGTACTTTCTAAATACAATAAAATCAAATTTGGTATCAACAACAGAAGGAAATTTGGGAAATCTTCAATTATTTGAAATGAAAAGCCAAACTTTTAAATACTTATTGGTCAAAGAAGAAATTATAATGGAAACTTGAAAATATTTAGAACAGAATGAAAACAAAACTGCACAGCACATCAAAATGTATGGGATGGAGCTATAACAGTACTGAGAGGAAAATACATAGCTCTAAAAATTAATATGAGAAAAAATAACTTCTATGCAATAACTTAAGTTTCTAACACTATACTAGAAAAAGAAAAGCACAATACATAATATGATGCTATGTGATACAAAATGTTTTTGGTAAAAACACATAAAGAGAGTTTTTTATTTGATGATAAAAAATTCGTTGAGATTATACAGGTAGTTTCAACAACCATGAAATGAAGAATGAATGAAAGACAAGAGATATACCTCCATTTTTTAATGTTTTATTTATTTTTAAGAGACTGAAAGTGAGGGAGGGGCAGAGAGGGACAGAAGATCTGAAGTGGGGTGTGCTCTGACAGCACAGAGCCTGATGGCTTGAACTCACAAACCATGAGATCATGACCTGAACCGAAATCGGATATTCAACTTACTAAGCCACCCAGGTGTCTCAATCCCATTCTTTTTTTAAAGCACTTTTAGTATACCTATTGGAATTGCATATATTGCACACATTAAAAAAAAAAAAACTTTGTATTATTTAAAAATTAAAAACTAGATGTCAAACATCTGAAAGTTCTTTAATGTTATTATTTTATCATTCAAATATTACTTATTAAGCAACTTCTGTGTGATATGTCCTTTCCAAACATGGGGATATACTGATGAAACAAATACATCATAGAACTTCATAGGTTATGATATGGGGAAGCTATTGAAGTCATGTCATTGAAAAATATCTTAACTGTATGAGAAAAAAGTCATGATATAATTTCACGGTATCATTCACATTAGGAAACTTGTATTTCCAAATTTATTGTGCCCACCTACTCATGCCACAAAACGACACACAGACTTCACATTGTGGTAGACATTTGGATAATTTACATGATTTTGTATATTTTAATGCTTTTTAGAAGCAAATTTTGTATAAATATATTTTTATAATCATCTCAAGAGTTCAATGTATCACTAACACAGGAGCTTGCAGTAATAAAATGTAAATATATGTAATTAAAAATTAGTTTTTCTGCAACATTCACACTGAATCACAATTTATAGCTGAGCCATAGCATTATGAATTTATGCATATAATGTCACTTTCTATTTGTGTGATGAAATATTTTATTTTCATGCATAAAATTGATAAATATGTATAACAAAATTGCCTCTGTACTGTCAGTTTTGAAAGCTTGGTTTTATGACTTTTATTTTCTAGAAATATTAAATTATTCTTCCCCCAATACAAGTGTGTCTATATCCTGGAAATATATCAGCATGTGCAAAATCAATACATCTATAGATCTATTTTACAGTATATTTTGTAAAAAAAAAAAAAAGGTTAGCAATACATGATATTATAAATTTCTAATATTAATCTTTATGTTATGGCATATTGCTTCAAGTTTTGTTTTTAGAATCAAAGTAAATGGAACTTAATTGAAAAGGAAAGAAAAAATCAGATTATAAAAAGGAGAATATTATCTTACATGATCACATATTTCATTCTGACACTGAATAACATTATATTCAACCTCATATTGGTCAATTCAACCACATATAAACTTAAATAAATTCATAAAGAACTGAGGATATGTGTTGAAAAAATATGTTTTGATTATTCTTTTTTCAAATTGGCTCTTCCTGTAATATCAAACAGTAGAAGCAAACATATGGGAACTGCACAAAGATAATCGAGACGTGAAAAAGTTTTAGGCTGAGTAGCAAATCCTTCCACTTTTTTCCTAAAGTTATTTTAAATATCCTTCCTCCCTCCCTCCCTCCCTCCTTCCTTCCTTTCTTTCATCCTTCCTTTCCTTCTTTCCTTCTTTCCTTTCTTATTTTTTCCTTAAGTTCCAGGTAGTTAAATACAGTGTAATATTAGTTTCAAGGGTACCATATAGTGACTCAGCACTTCCATACCACAGCCGGTGCCAATCACAAGCACACTCCTTAATTCCCATTATCCATTTAACCTATCCCCATGCCCACTCCTCTCTGATAACCATCAGTTTGTTCTGTATAGGTAAGAGTCTGTTTGCCTGTCTCTTCTTTTTCCCCTTTGCTTGTTTGTTTAGTTTCTTAAATTCCACATATGAATGAAATCATATGGTATTTGTCTTTCTCTGGCTGACATATTTTGCTTAGCATAATACTCTCTAGCTCCAGCCATGCCATTGGAAATGGCAAGATTTCACTCTTTTTCATGGTTATTAGTCAAAAATTTGAGGAGAGAGTCTAAAATTCCCTTGGATAGAGATAACTAACAAAAAGAATGCAGAGAAGTTCATTACAAACTTGGTAATGCAAGTATGTTTGCTTACAAGATAAATTTCAAAAGTTTTTCCTATAAAAAAAATTTTTTTTTGCATATGCGAGTAACAGTAGGAGTAGGGGTTAGGGATAGGAATCATCAGTGATAACTTTCATAGCAATAAAGCAACAAAACAAAACAACAAAGAAATAGAACTTGTAACTTGTTTACAACTTGTACAGCAGTAGGAAGTGATTTTGACAACATAGGGAACTGGAGGGAGAGTAGGGGAAAGAAGTCTGATGTTGATGGGAAATTCTGCAAATCCAGTTACTTTCTATTTGTCCTCCAAACTTGCAGCACCGTCTCTTAATTAGGTTTAGAAAACTGCTTCTTTAAAGTTTAGGGAGATCTTGGTGCTTCTTGGTGGCTCAATTGGTTAAGTGGCCAACTCTTTTTTTTTTTAATTTTTTTTTATGTTTTTTATTTACTTTTGAGAGACAGAGAGAGACAGCACGAGCAGGGGAGGGTCAGAGAGAGAGGGAAACACAGAATCCGAAGCAGGCTCCAGGCTCCGAGCTGTCAGCACAGAGCCCGACGCGGGGCTCGAACTCACGAACCGTGAGATCATGACTTGAGCCGAAGCCGGATGCTTAACCGACTGAGCCACCCAGGCGCCCCAAAGTGGCCAACTCTTGTTATCAGCTCAAGTCATGATCTTGTGGTTGTGATCTTGGGGTCATGTGATCAAGCCCCGCATTGAGTGCTGAGTCCATGCTCAGCATGGAGCCTGCTTGAGATTCTCTCTCTCTCCCTCTCTCTCTCTCTCTCTTTCAAAGTAAGCATTAAAAAAAGTTTAAGGAGATTTCTCTAAATTAAAAAGGCAAGGAAAATAGGAAAATATACTTATTGTTTCTATTTTAAAACAAAACATTTTTATAAAACAGAACCAACTATATATCTTCCTTGTTTTCAGTTACATTTCTCTTAGCACCTATGTAAGACAGGGTTACCTTATAAGTGGACTAGTTTATAGTTTAGCACAATGCTTATCCTCACGGAAGGCTAAAAGTTTGTGGTGATATTTATAGAAGACTTGATTTTGTTTTAGAGCTATTTGAGATTTTTAATACTTAATTATTTTGTTGCTAAAGTGAATAACTGTGGGCACATTTTAAAATATTATTATGCAATTGCATCGATGGGAATTATCTTAAAATATGTTTGGTTACATATTTGTCAGTTTTTTAACTGAAAATATTATACTATGGTAATAAACATTAATGTGTAAATAGAATCAATATTTCATATACCTTCCCTAAAATGCTTTTCTATATATTTTTAATTCTATTTATTTTTGAGAGGGTGGGAGGGGCAGAAAGAGAGGGAGGCACAGAATCCGAAGCAGGATCCAAACTCTGACCTGTTATACTATGGTAATAAACATTAATGTGTAAATAGAATCAATATTTCATATACCTTCCCTAAAATGCTTTTCTATATATTTTTAATTCTATTTATTTTTTAAAGGGTGGGAGGGGCAGAAAGAGAGGGAGACACAGAATCCAAAGCAGGATCCAAACTCTGACCTGTTAGCACAGAGTCTGATGTGGGGCCCAAACTCACTGACCGCTAGACCATGACTTGAGCTGAAGTCAGATGCTTAACTGACTGAGCCACCCAAGAGCTCCTAAAATGCTTTTCTAAAAATTATTTTAGATAATCCTGCTTTTCTTTTTCAAGCCAAAAGTTTTAGCTTTCAAAATTAACTGCTTGTCATCTATGATGGCAGATTTGTTGAAGGAAGTGTGGGGCCACTATTTTAGTGATAAGTTGAAGCTAGTCTAAATATAAATTATTTTTGGAACAACTTAAATTGTAGTGGGTCAGAATATAATTTTTATCACATCAATCATATCTGTTTCTACTGTTTAACATTTTTTAGTATTATATTGTAATGATTAAATTAACTGCAAGTAAGGGGCATTGCCTTTAAATATCACATTTAGATGTAGCACTGTTGCAAATTTTACTATTTTCTATCATAAAAATAACTGACAAATGTAATCATCTCCAATTATTTGTGAAACAAAGAGAAATTGATTTCTACTTTTTACTTCAAAATTTCATTGGAATTCTGAAAGGGAATGGTTATAACACATTTAATATATATATATATATATATATATATATATATATATATATAGCATTTTACATTTAAGAAGAAAATAGTTTGAAAAATTATTATACCAAATGTCTCTTGCTCTTTGCAAGGGAGGTAAAGGGATCTACGGGAAGAATCTGATATAGGTTGTTTTTCTATATTTGAGATTTGTTTGGCTTTATTTTATATTTTTAATTAAAATTGCTATTATTATTGTTGTTTTTAGGAAAATGACTGATTAAGATTACTTAGATTGCTGCTGCTTTACTGTGGTGAGAAGCAAAAGTTAAGCTCACCGGGACAAAACCTCAGTGATAAGCAGAGGGATAAAAGGCATCAACAATAATCTGCTGACTTCAGAGAATGCAAGTCTGTAAAAATAACTGGAGATAAACTGAGAAGTAACACATGGGGAATCATCTGATATCTACTGACACTCATGGGTGAGGATTTTTTTTTTTACAGTTTAACCTAGATTCATAAGGAGTGTCCTGTTTTGTTCTGTACTGTGCTTGGTCAGCCAACTGGTCCCATTTTTCTGCCTGTAAGTATAGATCTATACATGGGCTGTGAAGCACAACATTCCATAAACTCTGCAGCATTCTGCTGGTAGAAATTTCTACCAGCCTGCTGGTAGAAATGCCTACCAGCCTGCTGGTAGAAATGCCTCTTCATATGAAAGGAATAAGAGCTCAAATATGCTTCATGACCATAACCACTTCCCTTGCAGCAGAAATTTGTGGAGGACAGCAAATTCATAATCTTTTTCTCACCTACTTCACGCAACCTCTGAATGCAGTGTCCCAGACTCAACCAACAGGGAATATTTTCAAGTAAACTAAAGTGGCCAAAAGAGAGATAAGCAGCTCAAACCAAATATACAACACAAATGGACGTTACACTTACATTATTCATTATGGTTAATGGGCCTTACGATGTCTTTGCAAACAGCTTCTACTATGTTCTTTACTACAATACACTTCACTCTTTGTATTCACCCTTGCTCTACCCTTAATTATTAGAAAATTCAGATTTGCTAATTGAAAGGTATTGTACATAGTGCAGCAGCTTCACTTAATAATATCTTTGATGAAGCAGTACAAATTATTAACTTTATTAAATCTAGACCCTTGAGTAAACATTTTTTAATCCTCAGTATGATGACATGTATAGTATGCAAAAATCACTTCCACTGCTTACTACAGTATAACACTTATCATAAGGTGAAGCATAAAATAACTTTCATCATAGAATGCCACTTTTTCCTTGCAAGAACCACCGACAGTGAAACAATGATTATCCAGATGTGAGTATATGCATACATTTTATTAGAAGTGAACTTGTAATGTCAATGAAAAAATATTTTTTGCTATTAACAAAATTTTAATTTTCAACTGAAAATTAGAGTTTTTAGAAACTTGTGTCTGCCACTGTGAGCTTGAGGGCTTCCCAGTACTTACTTCTCCCAATGAGATTAGTGATATTAACAAATTGATTTTTTTAAGTTTATTTATTTTGAGAGAGTGAGAGTGGGGGAGGGGCGCAGAGAGGGGGGGGGGGAGAATCCCAAATAGGCTCCACACTGTCAGTGCGGAGCCACATGTGGGGCTCAAACTCACAAACCATGAGATCATGACTTAAGCCGAAATCAAGAGTCAGATGCTTAACTGACTGAGCCACTCAAGTGCCCCCCAAAATGTGAAATTTTAATACTGTGTTATAAAATACATCAAATTTAGAAGAACTACAATCTTAACCAATATTTCCAAAATAATCAAAACATAATTTTACAAAATCATGCCTGGATGAAAGATCCATTAAAGTACAAAATGAACTGATGAATTTTAATCTAATAGAATTTGAAAAGTTTGCTTATATATTTTTAAGATGTCGCTTGGCAAATATCATTTCAGAGACTACTACTTTTTGAGTCTTTGGTAGAGTATCAATATCCATGATATCTGAAAAGACTGTTTAAATATTCTTTTATTTTTCAAATATTATCTGTGCAAAGCCAATTGTCCTCATATATTTGAAGCATATTGCAATAAACTGACTTCAGAAACAGATAAGAGAATCCAACCTCCTTATTACAGATGTTAGAAATTCGCAGAATGTAAACAATGCCACATTCTCACTGCTGCTCTTGATTATTTTCATATTATATTTATGTTATCCTGTGAGTATGCTGATTATGGCTATTTTAAATGCCTAAATAAATAAACACATTTGAAATTTCCCAGGTTTAATTTATGCTATGGCAAATGATATTATCAATATAAAAAAAAACATGCTTTGGGATTCCCAATATATTTTTTTAAATATAAAGGTATTATGAGACCAAAGTTTTGAGAACTACTGTCCCAATGTGATAGTAGTGTCCCTTTGTGAATGGACTCACACTGCATCCTCAGTATAAACTGCTCATTAAGGAAAAACTGAACAATTTTTATTTTTAATTTTTTATGCAGTATGAACTGAATTCTTAGTTCTAGACATGTTTCTTTAAAATTATATACTAATGGGGGGCCTGGGTGGCTCAGCCAGTTACATCAGACTTGATTTCAGCTCTGGTCATGATCTCACAGTTCCTGAGTTCAAGCCCTGCATACAGGTCTGTGCTGACAGCTCAGAACCCACTTGGGATTCTATCTCTGCCCCTCCCCTATTAGTGAGTGTGCTCTCGCACTCTCTCTCTCTCTCTCAAAATAAACATTAAAAAGTAAAATGATATACCAGCAATTATTATTCTTGTTGCTGCTGTTCTTGCTAAGAGTAACTTTTATAATCGTTCAGATTAATATTTTCTTTAGCTACATCTAAGGCAATGGTTTGTGGTCTGGGAAGATGGATATACTATCTCCACAATCTGCTTACAAAAGCTGTCTGGCTTAGGGCACCAGAATGGCTCAGTCAGTTAAGTGTCCAACCTTGGCTCAGGTCATGATCTCACAGTTTGTGGGTTCAAGCCCCACGTTGGGATCTGTGCTGACAGCTCAGAGCCTGGAGCCTGCTTCGGATTCTGTGTCTCCCTCTCTCTCTGCCCTACCCCCACTCATGCTCTGTCTCTGTGTCCCTCAAAAATAAATAAACATTAAAAAGAATTAAAATTTTTTTTTAATTTAAAAAACAAAAGCTGTCTAGCTCTAGGAATACATAGATCAATTTTATATTGCATGAAGAAAAGATCAACTAAGATTTATTCTATATTTCGTTCAATACCATGGGAGAAGAATCCCCAGAGAATTAAATGAAACTGTTCCCATGTCCTAGCAAGGGAGCACTTGTTGAAGTCTGAGTTTCTCCCTCATAAACAGTTTAGCAATTTGTACAAACATTGATCCTTTCCCCCAAGTGGGAATTTGACAAGCTCTGCATTCTTGTCCCTTCCTACTTTCACTTCAATTTAGGAAGTCCTTTGAGGCTTTGTAACAGCAGACATCCAAGAGATTGTATTGTCTAGGGATTTGCTACACTGTATTAGCCAAGGCTTTTCTTTCAGTTAACTAGAGTTATTTTAAATAGCAGTATGAGCAAATCTAGAGTTAAAACTGGTGTCAGTTACCTAGATTGTAAGATGAACTAACCTAAACAACAGTTTTTCTTTTCAGCAAAGTTTCATTTCAGTATAAAAGTGAAGATCTTCCTCTAAATGATTTTTTAAATAATGTTTTTATTTTAGAGGAATTTTAGATTCACAGAAAAATTAAGAGGAAGATACAGAAATTTCCCATAGACCCACTGTCCCAATACATGCAGAACCTACCTGTCCCACTGTCTACAGGTTCTCTCAGGGTGGTGCATTTGTTATATAGATAAACCTACACCAACAATCATTATCACCCAGAGTCCATAGTTTACAATAGGGTTTCCTCTTGGTGCTCTATGTGCTACATATCTGTTCAAATGTATAATGACATGTATCCATGATTAGAGTATCACACAGAATATTTTCATTGCCCTAAAACTTTTCTGTGCTTTTCTTTTTCATCCCACTCCTCACTGATATTTTTAGTCTCCATAGTTTTGCCTTTTGCAGAATAAGAATGTTCCATAGCTAGACTCATATAGTATGTAGCCTTTTCAGATTGGCTTCTTTCACTTAGTAATATGCATTTAAGATTCCTTCACATCTTTTCAGGGCTTAATAACTCATTTATTAAGCACTGTATAATATTACATTGTCTGAACATACCAAGGTTTATTTATGCATTCACCTACTAAAGCACATCTTGGTTGATTCAAAGTTTTGGCAATTATGGGGCATCTGGGTGGCTCAGTCGGTTAAGTGTCTGACTTCACCTCAGGTCATGATCTCATGGTTCGTGGGTTCCAGCCCCGGGTCGGGCTCTGTGCTGAATGCTTGTTCAGAGCCTGGAGCCTGCTTCAGATTCTGTGTCCCCTTCTCTCTCTGTCCCTTCCCGCTAATGTTCTGTCTCACTCTATCTCTCAAAAATAAATAAATGTAAAAAAAAATTTAAAAACCCCAAAGTTTTGGTAGTTATGAATGAAGCTGTTATAAACATTTGTGTGCAGGTTTTTATGCGGCTGTGAGTCTTTACTCGTTTGGGTAAATACCAAGGAGTGTGATTGCTGAGTTCTATGGTGAAAATATGTTTAGGTTAGTAAGAACCCACAAACTGCCTTCCAAAGTCTTCACCATATGCATTCCTACCAGCATTGAATAGAGTTCCTGTTGCTCCACATATTCACCAACATTTATTGTTGTTAGTGTCTGGATTTTGGCCATAGGTGTGTAGTGGTCTTTCATTGTTGTTTTAACGAACAACATTCATTTTATAATGACATAAGACTCCAATCATCTTTTCATATGCTTATTTGCCATCCTTATATCTTTTTGGTGAGGTGTCTGTTAAGGTCTTTGGACCATTTGTTAATAAAGTTATTTATTTTCTTATTTGAGTTTTTAAAGTTCTTTGTCTATTTTGGATAATGTTTTTGTTGTTGTTTTGTTTTATTTTTTAAATCAACTGTGT
Organism: Cryptoprocta ferox; assembly: GCA_028646485.1. Classification (NCBI taxonomy): domain Eukaryota; kingdom Metazoa; phylum Chordata; class Mammalia; order Carnivora; family Eupleridae; genus Cryptoprocta; species Cryptoprocta ferox. The sequence goes on along the minus strand of CM053574.1, from coordinate 108,077,418 downwards.
CTTTTGCAAATATTTTCTGCCCGTGTGTGGCTTATCTTCTTTCTCTTACCATTGTCTTCCACAGAGCAGGAATTTTTAATTTTAAGGATGTACAACTTATATTTTTTCTCTTTCATGAATCATACTTTTGGTGTTATATCTAAATATTTATGGTCACATACAAGGTCATCCAGGTTTTCTTCTGTGTTACCTTCTAGGAGTCCTCCATGGTTTTTAAGATCAGAATAAGTCTAATGTTTTCTTGTATGTATATGTCTACAGATTTATCTCTTTTGGGGTGGGGGTAGGAGTAGCCTTTTAAAGGCCCTAAGTTCCCCTGATGGATAGGGTCTGTGTCAGTGTTTTACTAATTTCCACGTTTCTTTGATGAATGTAAGATCTGTTCATTGAAAGCTTTTTTCAATTTTTCTTTCTCCTTTGGTAGCTGAACTTCTGAGGGCCATAAAAAGTTATTTCCTGTATATACAGGAGCAATTCTGAAATTCTGGATAGCTAGGTAAATGTCCTCTTATACATTCATTCTCTGACATTATGGTATCACAGCTCGGTGTTGCCTGAGCTATGTGTGCCTATTTTCCTTCAACAAACTGCATGACCATATAATGTGCATATGTTTTTAATGTTTTATAAGTAAACTACCTTAACAATGTTGTATGCACTTACTTGGTAAATAACTTTATCTTCATATTTGAATTTGTGTGTATGTGTGTCTATTCTAACAATTAGCAACTTTTGTGGTTCTAATTTCATATTATTTCTTTTATTTTTGTTGATGTAGAAGAGGAAAATAAGAGTTAAACCTTCAAAATATTTTTAAACAATAAGGACATTACAACATTTGTCACACTCAATTCTCAAACATTAAAATTAAAACTTTTGACAATCAAGGAAGTCATTTTAAAGCATGTGAAACATAATTTACTATAGTTCTCCATAATTTCTACTTTTACAAGTTGAATAGTAAATAGGTGTGTATGGTATACTAGTAAGGAAAATGAAGAGATAGAATCCATTTACATGAAAGAAGACCAAGTATTCCAAACCTAATTTATGCAGAGGATCTTCAAATTGAAAACTCAAGTGTACAATTGTGTGGGTGCTGAGTTAAGGTTCAGCTGGGATTTGATTTGCTTCATACTAGACAAGAGTCATAAAAGAGTCATGATGGGATCATCACAGTTCCATGATTTGATATGGATATTGGGCAAATAACTAATTTTTCTGAGCCACATAATTCTAAATTCATAAAACCTTTATAAGTATTTTAAGGAATAATCCATAGAAAGCACTTATCTTTCTAAGACCTCAAAATAATAGCATCAATATGGAAAAGGAGAAATAATAATCTAGTTCTCAGTCCTAGATTACAATAAGACTACCTTTTTGTTCCTTTATCAAACTAAACTATTTTACACATTTAAAAATTTTAAAAATGGAGTAGAAGCAAGTTATGTAACCCGAGTGAAATTAAACAGTTTTGAGAGATTGAGTTGGGTTTGAAGGCAGAAGTTGTGGCTTCAGTTTCTATGCCAGGAACTACCATGCTCTATAATAAGTAGAAGCATGCTATAAAATAAAGAGCTCTGCTGAGAAGAATATATATATATGCCTTAAATTAGCCAGAGTTAACTGGTATAAAGGGAAGAAATTATAATGCTCCTATTCAAAAGCCCACTTGCATTTAATCCTCTATCTTACTTAGTGAATTTGCTGCATCATCTCTTTGAACATTTGTTGGCTTGCCACAACTAGATTAATATTTATTGTGCTGAGATTACTTTCTCTAAAGTTTACCATGAGCTTTTATTGAGAGTTTTGACTATAACAAACAATTCCAAAAAATAATTCAAATTATCGAATTGTACGATAGAACACTATATTTGAACCCAATGAAAAAATAATTGGACAGCAATTTAGATAATAGTAAATGCACTTCAAATCGTGATAAATAACTTCAGTTAAGAAAAAGATGTAGTGAAACACCTTTGCTTTCTTGTGCAGTATTCCTTTTTGAAATCTGTTTTAAACTATAATAACCCTAAACATAAGGTAGCTTATACATGCCATAAGTATAATTTATGCAGATAAATTGCTGTCTTTTAACAAGCTTCTAATGCTATCATCTGAGTACTTCTAAATCAGCATTTTCATTATAATATATATTTAAGCTCTTTATCACTTGCAGACACTATCTCAGAGACTCTGGCAATCATATATAAACAACTACACCAACATCTATATACAAACATATCTATCTATCTATCTATCTATCTATCTATCTATCATCTATCTTGCCTTACCCAATGGTTTAATCCACTTAATGCTTTTAATTTTGAAAACTAATTGGTAACTTTTACTTGAATAAAAAAGTATTTAGGTAATTATTAAATATGAAGCTTATTCAACACTATATTTTCCTGTGTTGAACATGGCACATTAATATTATAACATTTATTCCATATTCTACTTGTGCAGGCTCATTTTCAAAATTTTCTACACAACCCATTATGATAATACATTTTACATAGCAATTCAAGACACACACAGACACATATAAAACCAAATTGTTAGGAAACTTCCTCTTACTTCATGTAATAAGCTTTGATGTTTTCCATTTTATACTACTGCCATTCAGTTCTTTATATTTAATTTTATGTGCTGTGATCATTAATTTTTCATATGCTACAGCTTAAAGAACCTACTTGTAGTATGCTTTATTCTATTTCTCAGACTAAAAAGTAAAAAGAGAACAAAAATATATATGTATTTATATATACCATTGCATGCACATATATTCCATTGATTCCTTTGCAGTTATGGTTGCAGATATGATCTGCATTGTTCAACCATATTGGAAAGACAGAAGGAAGCATATATTAGGACATGGTGCTGCTTCTTTTTCTGCTTGCAATTAGAGCATGGGGCATCCATTTTAACCATAGAGCACAGAGCGGATATGATGTATTTTTAAAGCCATGAGTAACAACAGTTGTTTTTGTTTTTGGTGGCAATTTTGTTTTCATCCAGCTTCTAATGATATAGAGGTAGTGCAGTACTGAAGCCAGAGATTTCCTAATAATGTAAAAGGTAATGGCTAATAGCATCTAAAATAATGTAATGCTTAGAATAAATTCATCAAAAAAATCATCATTAGTAAAGTAAAATTGTTGAAAGAATTTTTAAAAGTTATAAATAATAGAAAAGTCATTGCATATGCATGGATCAGAAGATGTAATTTTTAAATGGCAATACTCCTAAATGGATTTACACATTTAACACAGTCTCTATAAAATCCCATCTGGCTTTTTTGTAGAAATTGACAAGAGCCATAACAATTTTAAAAATGAACAAAGTTGAAGTGCTCAAACTTCTTTATTTAAAACTTATTTCAGGGCATCTGGGTGGCTCAGTTGGTTAGGCCTCCAACTCTTGGTTTTGGCTCAGGTCATGATCTCACAGTGTGTGGGTCTGAGTCCCATGTCAGGCTCTGCTCTGGCAGCTCAGAGCCTGGAACCTACTTCTGATTCTGTGTCTCCCTCTCTCTCTCTGCCCCTCCCCTGCTTGTGCGCACTCTCTCTCTCACACTCTCTCTCTCCCTTTCTCTCTCTCTCAAAAATAAATAAATAAATAAATAAACAAACAAACATTTAAAATAACTTATTACAAAACTACAGTATTGAGGAGAGAGTGACACAGCTAGGAAGATTAACTTATGGATCAGTGGACTAGAAGTCATAATCAGGAAATGCATCTTACATTTATGATAAATTGATTGCAACAAGAGTACTACACAACTTAGAGGATAAAAAACTGTCTTTTTAGCAAATGGTGCTATGGACAGCCACATGTAAATGGACAAACTTGGACATCTGTCTCATATCAAATATAAAAAATTTTATATTTGGTTCATTTTCAAAATGTTCTACTACAACCTATTATGATAATACATTTTACATAGCAATTCAAGACACTCAGACATGTATAAAACCAAATTGTTAAGAAACCTAAAGGTATGGGCTAAAATTACAAAATTCTTAGAAAAAATTAGATACTAATCTTTGTGGTTTTGAAGTAGGCAACTGATTCTTGATATAACCCAAAAGCATAAGCAACAAAAGAAAAACTACACAAAACTACATTAATGAATTTTTTTTTTAATTTACTTGGAAGGCCACTGTCAAGAAAGCAAATACAACTCTCTGAGTGGAAGAAAATATCTGTAAATCATGTATCTAATAAGGGACTAACATTAAGAATACACAAAAGACATTTACAATTTAAAACTAAAAAGAGCCAGTTCAAAAAAAGGGCAAAAAATATGAATGGCCATTTTTTCAAAGACAATATAAAAATGGCCGCTAAACATGTCAAGATGCTCAACAACATTAGCAGTCTGGGAAATATAAATCAATCCCCAAAACAAGATGGGATGGCTAATATAAAAAAACAAACAAACAGATAACAAGTATTGGTGAGAATGTAGAGAAACTGGAACCTTCATACACCACTGGTGTTAATGGAAAAGTATGCAGCTTCTTTGCAAAACATTTGGCCATTCCTCCAAAAAGTAAACACAGTCATCATGTGACCCAGCATTCCAACTCTGAGATACATATTAAGAGTAATAGCAATAGATATCCATGTAAAAACTTGTACACCAATAAAAAACTTGTACACCAATATTCATAACAGCACTACTTATAATAGCTGAAAGGGAGAAACCACCCAGATGCCTACCCACTGATGAATGAATAAACAAAATGTTCTATCCAATGGGATATTATTCAGAAATGAAAGGAGACAATATAAATGAGACAGTATAGGGAATGCAAGACGGAATTAACTCCTTAAAAACCACTGGTCTGAGGCAAGTGTTCAAAGTTTCCATATGTTTAGAGATAAATCCCTCCTTCTAGGCAAGAGAACAAAGAATATATAATAGGCATCAAGGAGTAATGTTGTTTGGGAAAAATTAGAATTAATAATTTAAAGCCTGCTTACACAAGTATTTCTATTTTCCAGAAACCCTAAAAGAATATCAACCATGAAAAAAGGCATCCTGTGACAGTCTTGTGTCTACTGAAAATTAAGGATCATAAGATAATGACTGTGGACTGAAAGGTGTTTCCCTTCTACCTGTCCCCTCACCCTTTGGAAAAAAGTACCTTAAGTCTTGCTTGCTACCCCTTCTTAGAGTGGCATTCCTTCTTGTCAGCTTCCTCATATGCAAGCTACCTCTAATAAATGCTGCCTGTTTTCTTTTTCTTGAGTTCAGCATTCATTTTTCGTTACATAGAAACTCAAGAACTTGGTCTTGGGGGTCCAATAACATAACTACATGTGCTACACCATGGATGGACCTAATAATCATTATACTCAATGAAAGAAGCCAGACACAAAAGACCACGTACGGTACCATTTCATTCATATAAAATATGCAAATCTATAGAGACAGAAAGTAGATCAGTGGTTGCCTATGGCTAGGGTTTGAGTGGATGAGGACAGGGAATAGCTGCTAATGGTAATGTGGTGATGATTGTCAACTACATATACATATTTGAAAACATTAATTTATACTGTAAATGAGTTAATAATTATATATCTTTATAAAGATTAAAAAAAGAAATAACATCTCTGTAGCATAGTTCTAATAGTGTGTCCTAGGAATTTTCTTGAATACTCACTCTATAACGTGTTTCTTTAGGTCTTCCTTGATTCTGTCATTTACACCTTTAAAAATTCTACTCTGGCTTGAAATTAATGCATTAAATGTAATTCTCTATAATTAGAAAAACTGACATTTTTCTTGGTTTTTCAACTACATATCTTAAAATTTTATTTAAAATATTATGTATGTAAACAATAGAATCAGAGAGTTAAGGATGATATAGTCCTTTAGATGAAAAAATAGATTCTCAGGGCACTGTAAAGTTCACTTAACTCATTTTTTGTCTCCATTATTTTTCACAGTAACTTCTAGGTTTTTCCATTGATTTATTTTAATCTCTCACTGGAGAAGATAGTAAAATGCATATCAAAACATGGAATTACCATTACTGCTATTATGATACATACTCATAAACTCTTTCTCTCATCATGATACAGTGTGATGATTAAATGATTGTAATCTGAAAGTCTTTGGTATCTGTAAGATTGGGATATAAGTTCTTATTTCATGGGGTTTCATTAAGAAAAAATGATATAATTCACATAAAGTACTTAGTATCAACATTTTACATATATTAGAAAATAAATTATCTTTGTTTTACATAGGAATATTTTTGTCTTTTGAATTTTATTATTAACAGTGGAACTGAACCCTCCAATTGAATAATCTACTATGCTCACTTTCTTCATGAAATCCACTATTCGTTGAAAGACTCAGGGTGGGTAGTAATAGCCTGAGAATCTAGACATACAGGCAAAAATAAAACCATGTCCATTCCCATACAATTAAATACCCATGAATATATTTGGAATAATTACATAAGAAAATTCCATGAAGTATTTCTATGAGTTAATAAACAGCATTACCCTGTTTATCTGCAATCTATTTCTATTAGCTATAAGTGAAATTTGAGTGTTATTTTAATATTGCTGTAATCAATGTGTATTTAAGCAATTTTGTTCTTAATCCTTTAAAGAAAAGGGAATATAAGTCATCAGCAATTTGTAATCTGGTGCAGGTACTCTGATTAATACTTTGAATATTATACTAAAAATTTAAATGATAAATTAAAATGACATTATGTTGAAATTATCTAAGAAATAAACTATAATGAATATGTTCCTGTGTTTTGCAAAAAGGCTACTGTAGCTATTTATTTGTCATAAGAGGTATTTGTTTTCTTTCAAATTTTATCTCATTTATTTTCATCTCCTTTAAATCTGTTTTTGAGTGCAGTTAGCACAGTTAAACACTACTGATCTAAAAATCTGCAAATATTAACAATATAATCATAATAAATAATTTTAATTTATTTTCTAATAAATGGCTTTTTAAGGGAGACTATCTCTTAAATCCAATGAATTTCTTACACAGGTAAGCTTGTAGGCACTTATTTGTATATTATATAATTATTCACTTATGTGTTCATTCATTAAAGCATTCTAATACTGATTTCTTACTGTACATCATAAACTCATATCTTTTTATGAGTATTTCTTTAATTTTTTTATTCTTTATTTTTATTTTTGAGAGAGAAAGACAGTGACACAGTGTGCGAGCAGTGGAGGAACAGAGAGAGAGGGAGACACAGAATCCGAAGTGGGATCCAGGCTCTGAGCTGTCAGCACAGAGCCCAACGGGGGGCTTTTACACATGAAACACGAGATCACGACCTGAGCCCACGTCGGAAGCTTAACCGACTGAGCCACCAGGTGCCCCTCTTTTTATGAGTATTAAAAATTATAAGAAAAAGTAGTATATATGTGAAAAAAGAGCAATTATCCATTAAAATGCTATTATAGAAATTAAAATTCCAAATTAGGAACTAAGAAATTCTACAAGATGTCAAAAGATAAATTCTAAATGAGGCTTTTTTTTTCTCATTTGATGACTTATGTTATTTCATGTTATTTACTATTCTTTCTCTTTCTCTATGTAGATTCCTTTTCATCCCTATGTTGGTATCTGTCAGAGTTCTGCCTTTAATCCTGCCCAACCATAAATTCATGGTTCCCATTGACCAGTAGTACAGTTTTTTTCAGAATTTTAGTCTTATACCTATCTGTGGTTGAGATATATTCACTGTGGCAGTTCAAACACATAATGCCTAAAACTAAACTCATTTTCTTCTAAATGCTTGTTTCAGTCAGCTTTTGCTGCATGCCACACCCCTTACATCATAGTGAATTAAAGCTTCAATTATCCTCACAGATCTATCTCAGCTAGGTGTGTCTGTTTACAGGCTGTTTGTTCATGCACTTGGAGGTCATATGGGGTTAATCGAGACTGGCTTGGATGAAGTTACCTGATTTCCCTGCCATGCAAGGATTGTACAGAGGGAGCAGTCCAACCTGGATTCAGGCATTAAGAAGGTGTAGTGTCCACAGAGAAATTAAGATCAGTAGTAAAACTGACAAGATGTTGCTCTGAGTTTTTATTATTATTATTATTATCACCAGGAGCCTATAACTCTAAACAAAAACAATGATAAAAATATATTTCCCCCCAAATATTTTATTAGCTTAAATTCTAAACAATAGCTGTGCTGTTTAGTTTTATATATATTTCAAATGAACACATTTTAATTATTTGCCTTAGTAAATACTGACTTTTACCTAGAAGCTTATTCAGAGATTAAAACTATACAGCATGTGAAGGACAAAGTGAACTCAGTTACATATGTTTAGGAGTAATTTCATAAGATTTATAAATTCACTGTGTGTATAGTCAATATTTTGAACTTCTCTGGTACTATTTATTTCTTGGGAAGACCACACTCCATAAATATTTTAGAATTTCTGCAAGATCTGGGCTCTCTGAGCAGAGTACTGGCAACCTGGATTAATGGATGATTGAAGATACCTTGGAAATTAAGAGACAGTGAATTGCTCTGAACAGATTTAAAGACCCATCCCCAGAACCACTTGCTTACATTCAGGGACAGTAAAGTAAACATCTTTTCCTTTCCTTCTCCGAAAGAATTTATTTATTTATTTTTATTTTTCACATTCTAAGGTAAATGCACACACTCTCTCTCTCCGTCTCTCACTGCCGTTTCCTTGACAGAAGCAGAAGCAGTTATGCCAGCTGTCCTATATAAGCACCCAATTCTCATAATTTTCGTGTTCTTCTCCTGTGGTGCAAACCCAGTTGCTCATGCAGGTACATCGATTGTTTGTTTTGCTACCACATGGGAAACTGGGGAATGAGGGATGCGCATTACCAAGTTTCTTTGTGAGTAAATAGAATGTCTGCTGTTTGATAGAGAGGATTAATTATTCTGATAGTATATATAAAATGTGGAGTGCTAATATTGCTACGCAATATCTCCAATCAATATTTTTGATTTAACAATTAGAAATCCTTTTGTTTCCCATTTCTTTTTTCTCCCGCAAAAGTAATTATATATATGTGTGTGTATATATATAGAGTATACATATGTATGTATATATGTGTGTATATATATAGAGAGTATACATATATTGTGTGTATATATATATAGAGTATACATATATATGTATATTTGTATAATGTATATAGTTTGTTTTAGGTTTTCTGTAAATTGTCATTACAACTTTGAATATATCATTTGCCAACTTATTTGTTGAGATAACAATTTAGACTACATATTTTCTAAATACAAAATATAATGATACTTTACTACCCTACTATTATCTTTATGAAAATTTATTTTATATTTAAACCTTATTCATTTTATTATTTAGATTGTTTAATTTTTCATGGAATGTAAATTTAACATTTTTCTCAATGCCTGTATTGCTATTTTTATGTTGATAAGATTTGAAAAGCACTATTTTGTTTTTGTTATCAGTTTATAGTTCTTTCTGAATTTCAAAAATTAATATATGTCTAAATGTCTATGTTCTGTCTGTACTGATAGAAGTATTCTGTAACCAATGGGTAGTATGGTAATGTAAGGATTTAAAAAGAATTCCACAGAACATAAGATTTTTTATTTAAAGACAAAGCATATGGTGCATACAGCAAGAGAAACAGAATGCAGGAAGCATCAGAGTTCTGAAAGCTATCTCATGTGCCAACTCCCCAGGCATTTATTTGTATATGTGCTGTATAGGGTTTCTATTTGTACATGGCATATCTGCCCTCCTTCTCTCAAGGGGAGAGAGAGAGACAGAGAGAGAGAGAGAGAGAGAGAAAGGGAGAGAGGGAGAGAGGGAGAGAGGGAGAGAGGGAGAGGGGGAGAGAGGGAGAGGGGGAGAGAGGGAGAGGGAAAGGGAGAAAGTGATAAAAAGAAACAAAATGAGAAGAAAAAGAGAAGAGAAGAGAAGAGAAGAGAAGAGAAGAGAAGAGAAGAGAAGAGAAGAGAAGAAAGGAAGAGAAAGATCACTGGATTAAATCACCATGGCCCATGAGGAATTTTGGCTTTCCTGAACTTGGGAGTTCCAACGAGGGTTTTCATACTTCCCTGGTACTTGATCAGGTCAGGATGACAAATGAGATAGACCAGTTGAAACTTTTAGTAAAACAAAACAAAACAAAGCAAGACAAAATTCCAAAAACACAAAACAAAAACCTGTATGGAGTTGCCAGGGGAGTTTCAGCACATAAAAATCCAGCACATAATCTTATCCTGGCCCAGAGTCAACAAACAGATATCTAAGCATCGCCAAAGACAAATATAGAGTTTTTCAATCTACCTGTAAACGAACTCTATCTACTACATGTAAGCCCTAGCCATGTGTGGCTGTTGAACACTTGACATGTGGCTTATGGGAATGCAGAATTAAATATTGTTTACCTATATTTAGTTTTAGCTTAATAAAAAATTAAATAGCCACATGTGGCTAATGGCTATTATGTTAGATAACGCATATCTAATTATTTACAATATAATGGGTATGTGACTATAAATCACAGCAGATGCAAATTGAATGAGTAAGCCTGTAGAAATGTCATTAAAACATGAGTATAAAGGAGAATGTGCATACACCAATTCCTAATGGTCCCAGCTTGTTTTGTGTGTATATCAAATCCTGTTATGTGTGTTATCTAAATATAACAAATTATATATATATATATATATATATATACATATATATTTTTTTAATTTTGGGGATTCTAACTATAAATCTTAATTTTATTTTTCATATTTGGAATGGACTATAAATTTAGTTACTTCTTTTTTTGTAAAGATGTTCTTATTTGACAACATAATTTCTGTGAGCACAGATTCTAAGAAATCTATTTGTGGTCTTTCCAAAATTTTTTTATGGTTGATTTCAAATTTCATAGCATTATGGTCTGAAGATATGCAGGGTATGATCTCAATCTTTTTGTACTTGTTGAGGGTTGATTTGTGACCCAATATGTGATTTGTTTTGGATAATGTCCCATGTGCACCTGAAAAGAATGTGTATTTGCTACTTTAGGATGAAATGTCCTGTGTGAATTTTTAAATACATCTGGTCCAGTGTCCCATTCGAAGCCATTGTTTCCTTGCTGATTTTCTGCTGAGATGATCTGTCCAGTGCTGTAAGTGGGATGTTAATGTCCTTTATTACTATTGTATTATTATCAATGAGTTCATTTATGTTTGTTATTATTTTATATATTTGGGTAATGCATGTTGGGGGCATAGTATATTTACAATTGCTATTATCTTCTTGTTGGATGGTCCCCTTTATAATGTTATAAAGCCCTTCTTCATCTCTTGTTACAGTTTTTGTTTTAAAATCTAGCTTGTCTGATATAAGTGTTACCTAAGTATTATTATTCCATCTTTCTTTTGATATCTGTTTACATGGTAAATTGTTCTCCATTTCCTCACTTTCAATCTACAGGTGTCTTTACATCTAAAATGAGTCTCATGTAGGCACCATATAGATGGGTCTTGTGTGTTATCCATTCTGATGCCCTATGTCTTTTGATTGGAACATTGAGTCCATTTACATTCCGAGTAATTATTGATAAAAATGCACTTAGTGTCATTTTATTACTTGTTTTGTCATTGTTTCTGGAGATTTTCTCTTTTCCCTTCTAGTCTGTCACTTTTGGGTCTTTCCTTTCCCCTCAAAGAGTCCCCATTAATATTTCTTGCAGAGCTGGTTTAATGGTCACAAACTCCTTTAACTTTTGTTTGTGAAACTCTATCTCTCCTTCTATTCTGAATGATACTTCTTTCAAACTTTATACATGTTGATATTTTGACCTATTCCCATGATTCATGGATGCTCTTTAATAGTACATTTAGAATTGTAAATCCCTTTCCAGAAGGTTTTCAGTTGACTTTACCCACATCCATCACAAGAATAACTATCTAATGCAGCCTAGAACCTTATAAAATTCATTTCTTAAATTATAAGATTTGAAAGTTGAAATTCCTCATTGAAACTTGGCATGAAGAATGGATATTATGTTAGCAGGCATAAAATGACATTAATCTCCATGTACATCCTCATCAGACCTCTTAGGTGACCAGGCACAATGTCGATGAACAGTAATATTTTGAAAGTAATCTTTTCTTTTTCTGAGCAGGAGGTCTGAATGGTGAGCTTAAAAGAGTAAAACATGTTGCGAACAGATATGTTGTCATCCAGGTTCATTGTTCTATTTATACCACAAGCAGACTAGATTCAGCATAATTCTTTTTTTTATTTTTTTAATGTTTATTTTTGAGAGAGAGAGAAAGAGTGTATGTGAGCGGTAGAGGGGCAGAGGGAGAGGGATACACAGAATCTGAAGCAGTCTCCAGATCACAGAGCCTGATGCAGGGCTTGAACTCACAAACCATGAGATTATGACGTGAGCCAAAGTCGGATGCTTAACCGACCGAGCCACCCAGGCGCCCCTAGATTCAGCATAATTCTTAAGGGCCCAAGAATTTTCAGACTGATAAATAAATACTGGCTTCAAGTAAAGTTATCAACTGCATTAGCTCCTAAAAGAGTCAGTTTGTCCTTTGAAGCTTTGAAGCCAGGCACTGACTTCTCCTCTCTAGCTATGAAAGTCCTAAGATGGCTTCCTATTCCAGCAGGAGGCTGTTTTGTCTACATTGAAAGTCCATTGTTTAATTATCATTAAACAATAACTTACTTATCTTAGCTAGATCTTCTGGATAACTTGCAGCAGCTTCTACCTCAGCATTTTCTGCTTCAACCTGCACTTTAGTTATGAACTTGGCTTCTTTTCTTAAACCTCATAAACCAACTTCTGCTAACTTTAAACTTTTATTCTGCAGCTTCTTCACCTCCCTCTGCCTTCATAAAATTGAAGAGAGTTAGAACCTTGCTCTGATTAGGCTTTGGTTTCAGGGAACTGACCTTTCTGGTCTATTCTATCCAGACCACTAAAACTTTCTCCATATCAGCAATAAGTTTGTTTTGCTTTCTTATCATTCTTGTGTCCAAATGAGCAGCACTTTTAATTTCCTTCAAGAACTTTTCCTTTGTATTCACAATCTTCTTGGTGCAAGAAATCTAGCTTTCGGCCTGTCTTAGCTTTCAATATATCTTCCTTAGTATGTTTTAATTACTTCTACCTTTAGTTTTAAAGTGAGAAATGTGCAACTATTCCTTTCACTTGAACATTTAGAGGGCATTGTAGGGTTATTAATGGCCTAATTCCAAAATCGATGTGTCTCAGGGAACAGAGAAGCCCAAGGAGAGGGAGAGAGATGGAGGGACGGCCAGTCAGTGGAGCAGTCAGGACACACCGAATATTTATTGATTAAGTTTATGGTCTTATATGGATCTGGTTCATGGCATTCCAATACAATTTTAATAGTACCACCAAAGATTGCTGATCACAAATCACCATAACAAATATAAAAATAATAATAATGAAATTGTTTGTAATATTGTGAGAATTATCAAAATGTGATACAGAGAAACGAAGTGAGCAAATGCTTAGGAAAAATGGTGCCAACAGAATTGCTCCATGTAGGTTTACCACAAACCATCAATTAGTAAAAAGAGAGTATCTGCAAAGCCCAATAAAGTGAAGTTCAATAAAATAAGGTATCCTTGCATAGAGGAAAGCAAAGGACTTTTACACACTAACCTTATATCCTATATTACATTAACCTTGCTATAACTGCTTATTAGTTTTGGTAGCTTTATAATTATTATTCTATTTATTATTATCATTATTATCATTTTTTGGTTGATTCTTTTGATTTTTCTACATTGACATTCATGCCATCAATAAACACAGCTTTATGACTTCCTTTCCAATCTGACTGCCTTTTAGCCTTTTATTTCCTTTTTTTTCCTTTTTTTTTTTTTTGGCTTTATTGCATTAGCAAGAACTTCTAGTAGAGTATAGAAAAGGAGTAGTTGGCAGAGACACCCTTGCCCTGTACCTGATCTTACAAGGAAAGCTTCTCAGGTTTATCACCATTAAGTATGATGTTAACTGTTGGTTTCTTTGTAGATATTCTTAACCAAGTTGAGAGAGTTCTACTATATTTCTAGTTTACTGAGGGTTTTTAACATGAATGGGTAAAGATTTTTTCAAATTATTTTTCTGCATAGATTTATATGATCAATGGCTTTTCTTTTTTAGTCTGTTGAAGTGACAGAGTATATACTCTGATTTTGTAATGCTGGACTAGCTTTGCATATTGGGTAAATCTTGATTGTGGTATATAATTCTTTTTGTACTTTTTGGATTAAATTTGCTAACATTTTATTGAGAATTTTTACATTCATATCCATGATAGATTTGGTCTGTAGGTTTCTGAACAATCTTATACTTATTCTTAAATTGCATTTTCAAATATAATAGTGGACTCATACTTTTCAATTGTTATAGCTTCTCTTTCCAAATCTATCTGTTCTCAAATTACTAGGGATAAGAATCATAGGAGTTATAATTATATGACAATTACGTATAATTAATTCTGTTTCTTTAAAGAACTCTCAATGACGAAATCATTCAGTTGCTATCAATAAAGGTGTCATTGTTTCCAACTCACTTTAAAATATAGTATCTCATTCTTAAAAACTAAGTTTTAATACTACTTCTAGTACCAGTTGTTCTTAATAGGGTTTTCCCCAAAAGTAGGCATTGAAACAAGGACTTAAATACATATAATTTTATGTGGAAGGTGGCCTCCAGAAATACAAATGAAGGTCTGTGCATATTGAGGCAGGCAATGTAGTAAAGGTAAAGGCAACAAATGTGTTAGTGAGTTGACTATTTCTGGAAACAACTGGAGGTCCATCCTGATGGTGGTCCTCTGAGGAGTCATATTGAAAATAAATAAGAATTAACCCACATTAGATGCAGAAGTTGAATATTTAACCACAAAATCTTCATCTATCACTGTTTCAGATTTGCTTCCCTCAATATTTAATTGTTGGAGCACTAGGCTGTCTTGATGTACTGAAAATACCCGTGCAGTTTTAGAAAAAGATCCTGGGAAAATAGGTAAAATATATGGGTACTTGTGATGAAAATCCATACGTATGAGTGGTACAGCATCACTTTCAGTGAACTCAGAGGTGGGACAAAGAATATGGGGTTAGCATCAATACTGCCTGCTACCATATAACTGAGAAATTTTATAGTTGTACTAAAAGATAACTTAAATTGGAAGCAAACAAAATAGTGGGATGTTTTGTGGTTGTACAATGGGGCATTCTTCCATGAAATTTAACAAATGAAATTTGAATGAATTATTGCCAAACTACATAAATGAATCTCTAAAACATAATGTTGAGTGAAAGAATCTAGATACAAAAGAATGCTAACAGCACAATTCCACTTGCAAACAGATACTATATTAACATTTCACCCATAAATATAAAAATAATTATCAATATTAATTATGGAATACTGAACAAATTTTACTGAATCTATATTTCTCTTGTCATTTCATTACTCACCAGAAGTATCCACAATTCATCTTGGATAATATTAAAGCACATTTATATAATTACATATTTATCTATTTGCCAAAACAATTCAAAGCCAAGAAAATCATTTCTCTACATAAAACCCATGCCATCATTTGACAACAGAAAAGAAAATCTAAATCTATGGCTAAAATAAATAGCGAAATTCTAAGAAAAACACTATGATAAAATGTGGAAAATGCAGTGCGATGTGGTTGACATAAAAAACAAGTAAAGGAGCGACTACTACATAAAACTGCTTTTCTCATAAGTGTTATAAATAAGTATATGCCATGAGCAGACAGTTTGCATTCTATATGGATTTAATGAAAACTCAGATGGTACATTAATTATCTGCACTAGTTTTTGAAATAATATAATAATACAAGCTTATTAAGTGCTTTCTTTGCAACAGACATTATATAAATTATTAAACATTTAAACATTTATCCTTATTAAATCTAAATATGTTTTTGTGAATATTATCATGTTCAAGGAATAGGATCATTGGGAAGCTCAGTAGTCTTATCCAAGTTTACCCAGCTATAAGGCACATACTTCAGACTCAAATCAGATTATTTCCAACCCAGTTATGCTATGGTCAATGGAGGCAAGTTAATTATGACCTGATGTGAGTGTTTGTGTGTGTGCTGGATATGGGGTACTTTAGGCAAGTGTATTTTCAATTATAAGGATTATTATTTTTAATAATGTGGATTCCGTTTCTCATCATCTAATATAAATAAAAAATAATTCTAAGAACTCTCAACACTAATATTTTCTAATAACAATCCCCTAAATACACTTTATTATGACAGGTTTTAGCAACTATATTTTCTCTGAAAACAACAACAACAACAACAACAACAAACCTTTAGAGGGAGTGCCTGACATGATGATTTATACAAAATAGCACTCAAAAATAATGGAAAGCGTGTGTACATCTTTACTTCAGAGAACATCTCTCAATGTTGCTTTTTAAGTATATATTAAAGATGAATCTCGAAGTTTCATCCATTGTAGCCACCCACGGTGTATGAATTCTTCTACTGCTTTTTGGTTTATTCTAGTTTCTCCTATGGCCTAACCTTGCAACAAGCAAGATAATCTAATAAGGGGTGGAGATAGTATTTGCAGAAGATAGCATTATGAATAATGGTACATACGACCCTCAAATAATTGCTTGAAAAATTAAATGTAATTCATAGATAAAATGAATATAAACATCAGGAAAGAGTAGCATGATTTATTGCATCTTACAAAATGTATAGATCCTGTGCTAAGCAAAAAATGAATTTTATTTCCTCCTGAGGAACTTGCTTCTCAATTACTTTCAACACACACACACACACACACACACACACACACACACAGAACTTGCTTTTGCATGCAAATTGTCTTCCAGAATCAAATGAATTTTTGGTAGGTCATCATTTACAAGCAGCTAAGTATTGATGATAGGGTTGATAATTTTTGCATTCTGTAGCTGTGACTAAATGCAGCCCTGGATTTCAAAATTTTAATAATGCTTTTATCACTGTTATTTACATGGCTAAGTGCTTTTGAAGTTGTTTTGCATTTATCAGGTGTCAGAACACACTGCAAGAATAATGAGGAACAAGTTAGAAAAGTGCATTAAATACTGCTGACTACTGTCATCATCTTATCAATGCTAAACAATGAAAAACTACTGCTAACGATGTAAGTAATAAAAATCAGAGAAAATTGTTTTAAAAGCTAAAATAATGAGTTTTAAAATGATAGCATAATGAAAAGAAACAACAGTAATCAAGTAGCAGATAAACACAAATGAAAATAAAAATAAAAGTAAAAATGTAGCAAAGACATATTTGGTTTATTCAGCCAATTCAGAAAAACAATGTTCCTTATTAATGTTTTGAATTTAAACAATAGGTTTCATTAAAATATTATTTAACATGGTTAATTAATTAATAAATCCAGTTATTAGGGATGCAGCTTTTCTGATACTAAGTTCCAAATTGATCTCAAAATTATTTCTCCATAAAATCAGGAATTTTGAACATTTTTTCAAATTTGAAAACATATTGATTTACATATGGTAATTACTTCCTAATTATGACTAATTTTAATGCTAGCTATCACTATCAGTATAACTAGAGCAATTAACAGGGCCAATAGAGAATATAATGGTTGTGATGGTGTATTGCGATGTGTCAACTTGGCTAGACTATGGTATCCAAGCATTTAATCAACCTTTTTCTAGATGTTTTTGTGGCAGTACTTTTTGGATGAAATCAATATTTAAATCAGTAAACTTTGAGAAAGCAATTATCCTCCATATTGTAGGTGGGCGACATCAAATCAGTTGAAAGCCTTAATAGAAAAACACTGACCTCCCTGGAAGAAGGGAGAAGTCTTCCAGCATACTGTCTTTGGACTCAAACTGCAGCTCTTCTATGAGTTGTCAGCTTGCTGTCCTACCTGTCAGATTTTGGACCCATTAAGCCTCCACATTTGTGTAAACCAAATCCTTAAATAAATGATTCTTTCTGTCTGTCTGTCTGCCTGTCTCTCTATTTACATATAAAATGTAAAAGTGGCTTTGGCACTGGATAGTGGATGGAGGGAGGCTAAAAGAATTCTTAGGTGCTGTTGGGAGCCATTTTCTGGACTCACTAAGTTAAGAAAACTCCTTGTGAGGTAAGGCAAGTTTGCAAGGCCTCTTGCCATCAAATGGTGACCAATATCCACCCCCACTCAATTAGTTTTGCTTGAGCACCGACCCCCAAGGCACCTTGCTGATTGGTATTGGGAGTGACTTGTCCCCTTATCCTAAAATATGCTGATTGCACCTTGTGAAGGAACTTATTATAGGAATTTCTTCTTTTGTGTTTATGAGAGCCAATATTACATTTCCTGAGAAACCTGTTTTACTCACCCTCAAGAAAACAGCCTATGGACCCCTGCTCACAAAGAACTAACTTTTGCCTTTACTATGCTAAAAACATTGTCTTGTATTTGAATGCTGAAAATACCATCCTTTCCCATATGGTAAGCATCTATATCACCTGCATCAATCACTATTGATAAAGATTATGCATGAGTCTTCTACCAATCTATGTTCTGGGAAATTTTTACATACCAATGAGTCTGTCATCAGAGATCATTGTCTAAGGCAAATGACACTTCTGTGCTGGCCCCATACATTTTTTTCCATAAATAAAGCTGACTTTCAGGTCAGTGCAGAGATGCCTGCCTGGAGATCATAAAGAAACTCATGGCTCTATCATTCCCTCCCCCTTTCGCCAACAGAGTCCATCCTTCAGGGACCCCTGGACCTGCTGGAGCTGGACTCAGGTAAGGTGTATTTTAGAAAAAAAGATTTCCTTAAAGAGATTCTTGGCAGAAATATGGATGTTCAAGGCGCTTCTGGAGGAAAGGGTATACGTAATCTTGAAAACATAATTCCCAAAGTTCTGCATAGTCCATATCACCCTCGTATCAATAAGCAATCGTTTTTTATGAAAAAAATTATTTTATCATGCAAAACCTTTCATTCTGGCCAATTCCTCATAATTAGTTGATCCTTCATTATTCCCTAGTCAAATAGTAATCTATCTCCAAACTCTACATATAAATTTTGTATCCTCCTGCATTCTCTCTAAATTGGTGCCTGATCCCCCTTCCATCCTCTTTGTTAATGAAGCAAAGAATAGGCTTCCTAAAGGTGGCAGAATATGCCACTCCAAAATATGCCTCTTTGGCAGAAGGCTTATTTTGAGCCAATTATTTTGAAATGCTGCAGACAGAGGAGAAGCCTTAAAAACAGAGTAGAAGTTACCCTTGTGCATGGGCAATTTACATTAAAAAGGGAACCTGTACCAGGAAGAGAGCTAGTAACAGAAAGCACTTTCTCACCTGAGCAGCTGATCTGCACTGCAGGGCAATTTTTGTTTCTCAAATGTGTCCTCACCTTCCTGTGTATTGCCTTCCCCCAGCTTGAATCCCCAGACCCCTATTCCTTTCCTTAGCTCAGGATGGTGTATAATCCTTAGTGGTCTGGCAACCCTGAAGCTCCAGACCCTTTCCTTGTCTAAGGAAGCCTCAACTGTCTGGCCACCTTTTAAGTCTAATATCTTTTTGGGACTCCTGTGCATATGAATGTATGCATTTTTTTCTCTCTCGTTTATCTGTCATTTATCACAAGGTCCAGTCTCAGCCAGGAACCTAGTGGAAGAGAAGAAAACTTATTTTTCTTACTTATTTTTTCTTACTCTACAATTAAATCATAATTCTTTCATAAAGAACTTTCAATGTCCTCTTTGATAAGACACTCCTCTGGGTTTCTGCATTACTAAATTTATCACTGATATGTAATGCATAATACATCTTTGTGTCTGTGTTATACATTTTCATATACCTCTCTCCCTCCCTTCCTCCCCCACCTTGATGAGGATTATAAATTCTTATGGGACACAAAGCTTACCTATATCCTTGTTAAGCTAGTGTCAATTCATCTATTGGAATTTATCTTTTATGTTCTCTCATTTCATAAAATGTTACTCTTAACTCCTCAGTATTCAATTAAGATCATAACAAATTCTTGGGGCACCTGGGTGGCTCAGTCGGTTAAGGTCCACCTTCAACTCAGGTCATGATCTCATGGCTCATGAGTTCGAGCCCCGTGTGGGGTTCTGTGCTGACAGCTCAGAGCCTGGAGCCTGCTTCAGATTCTGTCTCAGTCTCTCTCTACCCCTCCCTCTCTCCCTCTCTCTCTCTCTCAAATATAAACAAACATTAGAATCTTTTTGAAAGATCATAACAGATTATCTTTCAAAGACTTATAAAGTTGATCTTTAAACAATTAATTTCA
Source organism: Cryptoprocta ferox (assembly GCA_028646485.1). Classification (NCBI taxonomy): domain Eukaryota; kingdom Metazoa; phylum Chordata; class Mammalia; order Carnivora; family Eupleridae; genus Cryptoprocta; species Cryptoprocta ferox. Next base: position 108,057,017 of record CM053574.1, on the reverse strand, counting down.
CATACAATTCTTAAAGTTCTATGCCACAAACAGAAGCATGAGAAGATTAAGGAGTCCTTCAGAGATGACAGCACATATGATCTTAGTCTCAAAGGATGAACAGTTAAGGAAGAAAAGTGATTCAACCAAAGTGAAGACCAGGTATGGGTGGAAATGATTATGCCATGTTCATAAAGTTTGCCATACTTTAGCATGGATAGAACAGAGTGGACATGAGTTTTGAGAGAGTGAGTATGCCAAGCGATGAAGAGAAAAGGTAGACAAATGTGATATTAATAGTCTTCTACATTTTCCTAATATGTTTAATCATTATCCCTAAGAAAATGAAAAAAAATACAGATACATTTTAAGAAAAGGATTGAAATCATGTAATTTGCATAATGCCTTGATCTCAGTAAGCTCTCAATAAAGAAGATAAGAAGTGAATTAGTTAATTTTCTGTTTGAATTTGAAATAAATTTCTCTTTAAAAATGTTCATCTATTTTCAGAAAAAGGAAACTTTATGAAAAGACCTTGAATAGTTTCTTTGTGACATGCACAGAAATATTAGCCAAAGAGATTTGGTGAAGATAATTTGATATTGATTTAACATGAATAGCTTGCTTTATTCTCACTCATGAAGGATTGTGTGATAACAATGCCACTCATTTATTGAAACCTTTTCCCTTCATAGGTATTTGATGTAACAAGTCCTAGTTGGAATATTATAAAAGTTACAGTGCTTCTCTCACAGAGTAACCTTTTATAAGTTTGTAAGCCTAGGATATTTAGTTAGTTATGCATATATGTATGTATTTATTAACTATTAAGATTTCTATATCAAGTTTGTAGCAGATGCTCTAAAATGCCAACAACTTATTGTGAATTACGATTATAATACCTGAAAACACTGTGACAAAAATTACTCTTCAGGGTGCCTGGGTGGCTAAGTCAGTTAAGCGTCCAACTTTGGCTCAGGTCATGATCTTGTGGTTGATGAGTTCGAGACCCACATTGGGATTTGTGCTGTCATATCAGAGCCTGTAGCCTGCTTTGGATTCTGTGTCTCTCCCTCCCTCCGTCCCTCCCCCGCTCATGCTCTCTCTTTCTCAAAAATAAATAAATAAACATTAAAAAATTTACTCTTCCAAGCAATTTTACTATAACCAGATTATACTGGTGTTGAAATAACATGCTAGGCCGGCCTGGGGTGCCAAGACAAAAAAACTAAAAGATAACTTTCATGTCCCTTGACCAGAAAAACAGTATATCTAGCCAGCCAATCTTCAAATGCCAAGTTTAGGCCTTCTTACCCCAAACAAGTTAGACTATGTGGCCCCAGCCAATCAGATATTTTCTATTTACATCTTCCTGTTCTTTCTTCTTTATCTTATAAAAGCTTCCTGCCTTCTCCCCCATTTTGCAATCCTCTTTCTGAAGTGTTAAGTTTATAGCACTGAAATTGTCTTCTTTAATAATTTTTATACAATTGGTTATATTTTGATTATATGGTTTGAGTTTTCTTCATTGAACCATACATTTTGAGCACTTCCCAGGGCACCATTCTGGTCTTGAGAGCAGTAAATGAGCACTGTGAGGTCCTCAGAGTTAGTGTCCAATCTTGAAAAGGTGTAATAAACAAAACAAATTAATAATATTTCAGATGGCTATATTTGAATTAAATATGGCAAAGTAATATGATATAGTTTCATGGACAGGTAGAGGTTAGGGAGGCTTCTGAGAAAGAGCCAAAAATTTGAATTAAAAGAGGACAAGCATTTCAGGTAGAGAGAAGAGCAATGCAAAGGAATGAGGCAAAATGATCTTGACACTGTCAAAAAAAAAAGTAAGAAAGCAGTGATGCAGCCCTTATTTAAATCAAGTGTTGTTCAAGTATAAGTGTAGTCTTTATGGTTTCTAAAGAGGCTTACGATAACAATGGGACATGGTACCGGATATTGGAGTGAAATCACATATTTCTGCATTTTAGACTGTGATAGAGTAGTTTCCTCACAGTCCTGCTTCTGAGTTGAAGAAGTCAGAACTGAAATAAAGAGTCAGCACAAGACCAAACTTGATCTCATCAAGACAGGAATCTTGTTAGTACAACATCTAAAAAAGTACAAAACATACTTTATTTTACGTATAATCCAGTTATTTTATTCATTTTTTCTTGACTGCTCTCTATATCTACAAGACTGCTTTTCAACATGACTGGAATTTCTTTTTTGTCCTTGGTTATATTCTAAATTTCTCCTATCCAATGAGAAATATACAATTATACTTCAGAGTTCACAACTTGGTAGTTTATGAATATATCAAAATTATTTTTGAAGTCTTTTAAACACACTCTGGTGTATAACTGCATTTCCTAAAATTATTACATTTGGAACCGAAAAGAATACATGTATAGATTGAACTAAACAGAGAACCATGAAACTAACTTCTCTGTTCCTGAAATTATAATTCAACTAATATAGCAACCTAAAATGTAACTAGATTTTATTTTTTAAGTTGTGGTGAATCATCTAAGTTTTTTAGTAAGTTAAGAGTATATGGAAGAAAATTAATCTCACTCTGTCATATAATGTATCATTTAAAATCATACAACAAATGATAAAATTACTATAGCAGATATATTTAGACACCTCTCTCTAAATTCCATGGCACGATTTCTTAGCCTCACTTCCCAAATGTATTTTATGGACATCTAACCTACAGACTATGATAGATCAGTCAGTTAGCTAGATAGGAGCAGGGAACAGAAATATCCAACCACTGAAAAAGACAGAAAATACTAACCACCTCTGGAACTCAAATACCAGGGGAAAACCCCATGGAACATGCATGTGCTCTTCCCTGTAAGTCCTGCTCTAAAGCAACCTATAGTTTCATTATAATATATTTGCATTGATGTTTTGACCTCCCTTTGTGGTGAATGGTTGCCATGACAGTTCTCACAAAGCCCATATAAAGCCAAAAACTCTCCCTCCCAACTAGTAGGAGGAGTCCTTTAGATGACTGGAGCCAAACTTAGAAAGTGCCCTAGCAATGACCCATAACTGATGCAAATATTAAAAAAAAAAAAAACAAAAAAAAAAAAAACAAGACAACCCTGACCCCTGGCACAGTTGTCACCTCTAGGCCTACCTGCTCTCCCCACTTGAGCGTGTACTTTCACTTTGACAATTATTAAATGCTTGCTTAAGAATTTGGCTCTGAATTCTTTGTTGGCTGAACTCCAGAACTGGGGCCAGGCAACAGACTCACCACTAACTAGAAGCCCAGTATTTCTAACATATTGCAAATAACAGTTCAGTTCATGGTACAAGCAGCCCGTTTATCAAGTGGCCAGCAACAAGAGAAGCATTCAGTCCTCCTCCTACAAGCAGAAAAATGGAAGCCCTTAGCAACTCCTGAGTGTAATTTTATGTTACTAGAGAACATACTGAATAGAATCCTTGAATGGAAGGTGTTAGCTATGTTGAGTCTTAAAAGGTAGACCAAAAGAAAGAGGGGTTTCTCTGATTATCTTACATTTGAACAAGAGTGAGAACTGGGTTCACTGCCCATGCAAATGACACCCCTAAATCAGATCAAGGAGAAAGTTTCAAGGGACAATTGGAGGTCTATCAAACCCCCATCAGTCTGCCTTATTATTATTATTGTTATTACTTTCTGTAGTTTATCACATGACATTTTTTCAACCTCCACATTAAGATTTTAACTTTCATGGCAGAGTGCATAGAAGAAGAGTGACGACTTTCGGTCTTATATGGCACAACAGATTCATAAAATTTTTGATGAACACCAGCAGCAATAACAGTCAGCATACTGGAACATATGGGATGATGGGCCTATGTGCAGGTATCTGATGTTCCCTAAATATCTTGTGGAGAAATATATTTTTTCCCAAGGGACAGCTACAGCACTCTGGTTTGTGCCATCAGTGGAGGAAACACATACAACATTCCAGATCATCATATCATCCTCATGAAAAGATATTATTAAAGAAATTAAGACTTTTAGCAATTTTAATATAGACATGTCCCTTGAATTGATAAGTTTAAAATGGCCATGAATCAATACTTGGAAAAGTAAACACAGGTGGTTTTATTTACAAATACTCTTCTTTTCCAACTTCTTATTTATGTTTTCAGTTCAAATTAATAGAAGAAAATAAATTTATTTTAGCAGGTATCGAATAGTCATTGCTACCTGGTGTTTCATTACCTAAATGAAGAAAACTCTTCTATCAAAGTTTTCTTAAAAATGAGTTACTCCCACATATCCAAATATTTATGAAGTATAATGGAATAATTTCTAGTGACATTCATTCATTTTGCTCTTTAAATTTAAAATATTCAGTTAAATCTATTTTTCATAAAATGTAAACAATTTCCCTGATTTACACTTTCATTATTTAGTGTACAACTTGAAACTTCACAGACTGAAAATTAGTTTTAAAAAGTTTATTTAATAAAACAGCTTATATTCTATTATGAGAAAGTACTTTATCAGTATAAATTTCAAATTCAAATAATTTCTCTTAGTTCATTAAAATACATTCTGTATTTTGACAATAAATTGAGGTTTTCATAGTACAAGGCAAGCATGGTTATTAATTCAGTTTGATTTTGCTAAGTAGTTTGCATTTCATAATCTCTCTTATAAATTACAATAAATAGGAAAACCCTTGACTGTCCACTTACACGTTTTGCTCTTGGTGAGCCAACACTGGATGATTAACAGAAACAAAACTGCAGAGAAAAATTTATAACAGGAACAGTTTTCCACATTTAGTATTCCATAGTTTTACCAATTTTGTAATATTAGGGGGCAGTTTTGAGAAGTTTAAATACCATGCAACTTCAAAGGCTCACCAATCCAAGCTTACCTGCCAAGCAGGATGTCCTTTTCTAAATTAATCTTCTCAAGGAAGATGTCATTTTGTTTTTTGTTTTTTGTTTTTTCCTATTTCTACATCCAGAAGTTGTTACTTTTGCTAATTTACCAAGAGGAATTCTATACATTAACACAACAATGTTTTATTACTGTAACAAATTTTTAAGTCTATATACTATACTATGTATACTACAGTGACATTCACATACTTTTCCTTTTCAGTACTTTCTTTTGAGTGTTGCATGAATATTCACTGATCCTGACATTCACTGCTCAATATATCACAATGGTGTTTTATGTGCTGGGGAGGCCTGAGAAATAATAGTGACAAAATAAACAAGACATCACTGTGGGGAGTATAATCTGTATTAACATACTTCAAGCCTGATTTGTCCAGAGTCATATCAATATGTCAAGAATGTAACACCAATTGCTTCTGTATCCCATTTAATGGCTCCTAAATTTAGATGAGGCATGGCCACAAAGGGATGAAATTTTATGGTTTCTTTCAATAATGCTGTTAACATATTAACAGCATTCCATTACTACTAAATGCCTTTAGAACTCTGTTGAGCATTTATTTTTAAAAATAGAATAGCACCAAGAAGAGCAATGAAAAACTTCAGAAATTTTACTGTTTAAGTGAAAAGACAATGTTGGCTATACAGCAAGCAAAGAATCTGGAAAACTAAATTATTTTAGTGCATATGGTGTGTTTTTGATCCAGGCAGAAAGTTTCTTCTCCTTGTGCACAATGATAGCATTTTTCTTAAGCTCTTTATTATTAACTCTTGAACAACTATATAAGGTCACAGAAAACATTACTTGATACAGCAAGTTCTGTTTAGAATTAATATAAGGTAACCATACTTGGAAATGATTCTTGCCTTCTGTCAGGGGAGGTCAAGGTTTCCTTCCTATTGCTTCCTAGATCCTTCATTATTGAGAAAGAGCAGAGACCAAATAAAGACAATTCATCCAAATTTCTAGCTGGTGATTTAATTGGATTGATATATAACAAAGGTGCGTTGGGGCAACTGTTATCTTTTCTTTAAGGTCTCACTTGTTTAATTTTTTTGTTTTGGGTTGTTTTCTCTTTCTAATGCTAACTTTAGATGAAGGTTTACACTGTGGAATTGGAGAAAGAGTCCAAAAAAGTTGTACAGCTAGCTTGTTGTATAAGAAATAGAGAAGAGGTGTTAAAGAAATCCTTGAGGGTGACCTGTAGGAGTGCATATATATTAGGTCTAAGTGTCAGTAGGAGAATTTTGGGGTAAGCTTTATATCCTTATCAATGTGCCTCAGTCTGCAAGTTTTGTTCTGTAGAACTTTCTTAGAAATATCCCAGTTTGGGTTACAGCTTCTCAATAAATTCAGGATTCAATATCCCTATAATGCGAAATGAAATGGCAAAAACCACACACACACACACACACACACACACACACACACACTCTTTAATGTTTATCCCAAAGCAGGATAAGGTCTTGCACATAATTGTTGTGTACCTGTTGTTTAATACTCTCAACACTCAGCCTCCTCTTGACATAACCAACAACATATAAAGCAGTTTTGAATGTAGCTTATAAAAGTTATTCTATATGCCCACTTCAGCAGCAAGTGAAACAACAGGCTATGGTTTCCTTTCTGAACCACTCCTTTCTATGGAGTCCTTCATACCATAATCTTCTTGTTTACCCCTGCCACTAACTCTCTGGTCCACAGCATAATTCATTAACTGGCATTGTTTTGGTGCCTCTCCAGTGTTTCCATTTAACAATGAACTCCAAGATCAGCCATCAAATTCCACCAGCCCTAAATAGAGAAAGCTTTCATTCTCTCATACAGAGAAAATACAGGTCTGTCTCACTGATTTTACTTTTTACAATAACCTAATCCAAGCTACCATCATATCATACCTGGGAAACTGCAATAATTTCAAAACTAATCTTTCTGCATCCATACTTTATTTAATCCAGTCAGTGTTAAAATTAAAGAAGGCAAATTCATTTTAAAGAGCAAATTAGATGATGCTGATCCCCTACTTATTATTCCTAAATAAACAGAAAAGATAGCAAAATGTGACCCTTGGAAAACTTTGTATCCTTATTTTTCATCATTCCATGGCTTAGACACATAGGATTTTTTAGACGTCTCTAATATTCCAAGTTGTTTGATCCTTAGTAACTTTGCCCACACTGTCAGTACCAGATTTGAGCCTCTTTTTCACACATCACTTTCATTCTTCCTTTATAGCTCAGATTTATTTACTCAGTAATGTTGTCTATGCTTCCTTGAAACATTGTATTTCCTTGCTTATATGACTATATAAGATGTTGACATTCACACTTTTTGGAAGAATTTGGCCCAATGGTGGTAAAGGATGTAAAATGTAAAGAACTTCATAATGTAATGATAAAATATAACAAACAGCTAAATTTAAAAGTGTGCAAGGTATCTGTACACACACCTCACCAAATAAGATAGTTGGCAAATATGCATAAGAAAAGGTACTCAGCTCATTTGTGATTAGGAAACTGTCAATTAAAACAGCTATGAGATGCAATTACACACATATTAGAATGGTTTCAATTTTAAAACATACAAACAAACAAACAAAAAAAGCTCTAAGATTCTAACTGCTGGAGACTATGTAGAGCAACAGGAACTCTCAACAATTGCTAGTGGGATATAAAAAGTTCACAAATTTTGGAAGACAGTTTGACACTTTCTAACAAAGCTAAACATAGTCTTGCCATGTGACCTGACAATCACACTCTTAGTGAGCCTAGTAGGCATCTTTCCCTACACTCCCAATTGTATGTTTTAATTTTTTTGTTCTTTAGAGATTTAAATTATTCCTCTAAATGATTCTAGATCCTGTTTCCTGATACAATTTTTCAATTCTCCAATTGAATCAAACTTCAATGAAACTTTTTTTAATTTTCCCAAACACTTAATAAAAGTATTATTTTATGTAGATACACACCAAAAAATCATCATAAATATTAATAAACAGATTTTAACCGTGTTTGAGAATAACATTATTTTCTAGAGTGTTTCAGTCTTGGAATGCAATTAGCACCCATTATCAATGAAACAATATGAATTAATATGCTTAATAAATTTTAAATGATCAGAAAGCTTTGTGAGAAGGAGGAGGAGAGGTAAGAGAAGCAAAACCTGGTAGGCTGAAAAGAGAAATATCAAATCTATAATTATAAACTGATTAATATGTATCTCTCATAAATTGCTAGAACAACTAATTATAATCAGTTGATTACATAATATAATCAACAAGAATATGTCAGAACTCAACAAAAGTATCAACCAGCATGATCTAATTGACATATATAGAATATTCCATCCGACACCAACAAAATATACACTTTTTTAAGCCTCCCCAAAACATGCACCAAGATAGATGTTGCCCCAAATCTATAGATAGATGTTCTTTACAAACCTGAACAAATGTAAAGGAACCAAAAACATAAAATGTATTCTCCAAGCACAACTGGATCAAACTAAAAATCAGTAACAGATGATATGATAAGCTCCAAAGATTTGAAAACTAAATAGCACAATTATAAATAATCCATGGATCAGAATGAAAATAAGAACACAAGATACTAAAATCTGGGGAACACACTACACAATTAAAGCAACGATGATATGGACATGGTTAGCATTTAATACATAAGTTAAATCAAAGTAAAAAAACAACTCAAATTATTTAAGTTTCCAAATCAAGAAAGACCAATATAAAAACAATGTAAGCAGAAGAAAGAAAATGATAAATTGTTTAAGAGGTGTGGAGGTTGGGAATGCCATAAATCACAAGGGAGAGACTGTACAAGAGTAGGCAGGCACAGCCTCCAAACCACAATATTGCACTGATAGATGTGAAAGGAGAGGTAGGAGGATGGAGAATTGGGCAGACACAGAGTCTCAGGTTGAAAGACAGCTCTGAGAAAATCTCAGCCAGGACTATGGGAGGCCAAGAGAAAAGAGCCTGTTGGAAGATTCCCCAACATAGTAAGTACCGAGTCATTGACTGGATCAGCCTAGAAAGATTGTGGCCAAAGCACAAACACTAAAGTAGATGCTGAGGGTAGAGACTGGATCTTGTCAGCTAACTGTAGTCCTTCTCAGCAGATTCTCTCCTTAAGAGATATAAGGTCAGTACATTTCCATGGTTCTTGGGTATCTGTGTGTGTGCATCTGTATGTGTGTGTCTGTGTGTGTGCACGTGTGTTGTACATATATACAGACATGCACATTTGAGATAACTGTCTTTCTTGATTTAAAAGTAGGTTATATTTTATACATTTCTCTGTATTTTGATTCAGTGTCTTAAAAATACATCATGGGGAAATAGGGTGCCCAAAATATATACAGTAGCAAATCACCAAATGCCTGATTGTTAATTTCAGGAGCGGCTCAGGTATAAATCAGAGACAAACTGCTGAGAGAGATGACTAAATCTGAATTTCATAAAAAAGCATTAATTATGTTTATTTAAAAATTTTTTAATTGGGGGCATTATGTCACAGGAATATTAATTTCTTAGCACTGTTAGCTCCTACATTGATGCAGATGTCATCAGTACTTGGTAGAGAAGTATCAGTTTATGGTGGATTGGAAAGATATTTTTGGCTAATTTTGCTATAAGGGGATACTGCAGCTGCTGTTGATAGTACTTTAAGTTAAAATCACATTTCATACAACTTCTGAATTACAAATTATGTTGAAAAATTCCATATAATTTTGATCATGAAATTTCAAAAATGAAGTTTATTTTAATGTGTACATTATTAAAAAGACTTTTTTAACCCTCTTGTATATTTATGTTTCTAATGTTAAATTTAAATCTGTATAATTTTTCACTTGAGTGAAAATTTCCCTTTAAAAGTTTTTAATTTTATTTTTGAGAGAGAGAGAGAGAGAGAGAGAGAGAATGTGGGAGGGGCAGAGAGAGAGGGAGACACAGAACCTGAAGAAGGTTCCAGGCTCTGAGCTGTCAGCCCAGAGACCAACATGGGGCCTGAACCCATGAACCATGAGATCATGACCTGAATCAGGACACTTGACTGACAGAACCACCCAGGGGCCCCGAAAATTTCCCTTTAAACCTGACATTTAGAAATGTAGCAATATCAATATAATTGGATTTTAGGATAAAATAATTTCTCTTGTTGTCCTAGGTTTGCAAAATTAATGTTCAAGTTGGAATTTTGTTGACTACTCCATTTTTAAAACACTGAAAATACTTTTTGCCTTGAGTTAAAAAAGTCCTCCATTTTCCCTAACTCTGAGTTCATACCCATGATTCTTCAAGAACCAGTAACCAGTTTGATTTAGCACTATGGCCCTGCCATTATTGGGACCATTTCTGCATGTGTAATATTAAATACTTTCAATATCATGACTGAATAGCTTCACACCAGTTACAGCATTCCATCCAGTGTAGAATGAGGAGAGGACCTTATAGCAAATATAACTCAGAAATTATTGTATTTTCAAGGCAACGTGCTTGGTCAATTTTCTGCAGTTATCAGACAGCAGACTCGTTGAAAGCAACCATTCGTTGTTAATAAGTCTTATTGTATTGGTATTGTTAATCAAGGAGCTCAGTATTAAAGTTTTTGTTGTTGATTTCTGAAATGTATACTGGTTATTTTCTTACCTTGTTGGAACATCTTGTAAAATCATTATTTAGTTTAAAAATGTGTATACCTTTTGTCTTAATTTTGGCTGAAGAAAATTAATTCCAAAAATCAATTTCTTTATTCTTAATACCAGGAATTCTACAACATCTCTTTGTAGTGAAATTATTTTCAAACATAAATAATAAGGTAATTGAGTAAATGATCATATGTTCAGGTTCCCAAATCATATTTATCTTCAACTATGTTCCTGGAATTGTTGTTTACTAACTTTGCATTCTATAAATATTTCTTTAGGTAGGTTCACTATTCTTTGTGAGAGACTGAAACCACAAAGCAACAAATAAAGAGTCAAGTTTTAACACATTATTTTGTCCACTGTGAGGTAAATACTTAAACGTTTGGATGTCTGCACATCTGAGTTACTTTATTTAGAAGTAGCATTTATTCACATAACTAATCATTATGATACAAAGAGTGTTCTTGAAAAATAATTTTTCCATATGGTCTTTTATTCCCAATATTCATGGATTGGGCAAATTACAAAAATCTTCTGTAACTATTAAAAATAGCAGTTAATAGTATTACTTTTGGGAAGCTTTTTGTGTAAGTTTTTAGATTCACGTTATACAAAATACATTATGGGCTACATTTTAAACAATTCTTTCTTGGCTTTGGATTTTCTCTTGCAATGTTTATTTATTTTTGAGAGAGAGAGACAGACAGACAGAGCATGAGTAGGGGACAAGCAGAGAGGGAGGGAGACACAGAACATGAAGCAGCCTCTAGGCTCTGAGCTGTCCGCACAGAGCCCAACACGGGGCTAGAACTCATGAACTGTGAGATTATGACCTGAGCCAAAGTCAGACACTTAACTGGTGAAGCACCCAGGTGCCCCATCTTTGGATTTTTTTGGCTTGAAATTTAGATTTTTATTTTTAGGGACAAAACATCTTTTGGGCACCTTAATTTTCCCAATATTTTCTTGTTTCTTTACACTCTAAATAATTAGGTTATAGGTGTCTTACAATGGGTAATGTAATTCATGATTTTAGTTTTTTTCCTTATGAAATTTTAACATGACAAATATGAAATTTTCATTTTAAGTCATCCTCAGAGAATGTGAAGAATTCCAAAACATGTTTTCTTTAAACATCCCTGTGCTACATGTAGTCAAATAACTAATACCTAATGAGATTATGCTAAATTGATATAACAGTTTATACTAAATATACTTATATATAAATGTTTTTATAATTAAGAAATGAAATACAAGACAAATATGCCAAATTATATGTTTTAATAGTCATTTCCAGATGGTTTTCTAAAAAGCTTGCTACTATTCTTATTTCTGGTAGGAGTCTATGAGAATACATTTCCCACTTCTCCATATTCATTAGCTTTAGAGATTGCTTAAAAATTGCGTGGATGGACAGACAGATGAGAAAGAGAGACAGAGACAGAGACAGAGACAGAGAGAGAGATTTTTTTAATTGTCAGTGCCTTAATGTAAAATGTGTTGTCTTTACTACCACTAACGAGAACAACTTTTCATATATATATTAATCATGTGTTTTTGCATATCACTCATTTTTCTATTAGTTTGTCTTTTTCTTAATGATTATAGACTTTCTATGTTAAAGGCAGTAAATTATGGAGAATTTAATTAACACATGCACAATGTATTCTGTAAATCTTTGTTTATAATACAACTTTCCAATACATTTTAATATTTATACAAATAGTCTTAATAATAATATTCTATATATTTAGTGTTTTCTTGTGAATAAGTGTTTTGCCAATGGCTAGTTTTTAGCTTGTTTTACATTATTGATTATAAAATGTACAATACTGGAGACTGTCTCTTTATTAAAAATTGAGGACTTTTAATACTACTCAGGGCTGTTAAGCAATCATGCAAAATCTACTTTTTAAGGATATATTTTGAGCATATTTAATTTTCTTTCTCACTTTGTTTTGTATTTTGTATTAAAACACATCAATTAACTTTACTGTATTTGGCTTTTCTTAGAAATACTTTACTGGGGGATAGATATGATTCAGATATTCTTCATAAGTACCAAGGAGGTCTACTAACTATATCAAGCACAGTGGAGAATTGTTCAACTTTTTATTTTTTTAAAAGGCTCTATTCATTCAAATCAAGGAAATTATACATTAAAATGTCTGTGGTTTGGGAACAAGGTATCCAGCTGTTATGGAGTGTCTTCTCTAAGAAATGAAAGTCATCCTGTCATATGGCGTATTATAAACTCAAAGTGAATATCACATTATTTACTTAATAATCAACTATAACATAAAGCATCTAAAAGATATTAATCATCTAGGGGAGCCTAGGTGGCTCAGTCAGTTGGGCATCTGAATTCGTATCAGGTCGTGATCTCGATGCTCGTGAATTTGAGCCCTGCATCGGGCTCTGTACTGATGTTTTGGAGCCTGGAGCCTGCTTTGGATTCTGTGTCTCCATCTCTCTCTGTCCCTCCCCCTCTCTGTCTCTGTCTCTCTATCACTCAAAAACAAATATTAAAAAAATTTTTAAAGATATTTATCATCTGTATGAGTCAATTTTACCTTTTCACTTTATTTCATTAAATGCATTTTTAGAATCAGTTTTTCTTAAACCTAGTAGTTTTTGCTGTGTAATTGTATTTTTTAAAATCTTTCAAGGTGACTGATGTTTTTCAAAAGTTCTGTTTTATTTTGTTCATTATAGATATTAGATAGTGGATTCAAATAGTGAATAGTGGCTCAAATCCTAGCTCCTGGTGAAAGAATTAACAGCCACTGAATTGTCATGAACTTCTTCATTCTGGCTTATTTCTTCTATTTGATTAAAAATAATTTGCTTTTTGGGGCGCCTGGGTGGCTCAGTCGGTTAAGCATCCGACTTGGGCTCAGGTCATTATCTCGTGGTTCGTGAGTTTGAGCCCCACGTCAGGCTCTGTGCTGACAGCTCAGAGCCTGGAGCCTTCTTCAGATTCTGTGTCTCCCTCTCTCTCTGCCCCTCCCCGCTCACTCTCTCTCTCTCTCTCAAAGATAAAAATAAACATTAAAAAAATAATTTGCTTTTTTAATTTTAACTTTAATTTGTCCTACTGAAAGAGAGCCTCAGTTGATGTAATTTTATTACTAGACCTCCTTATGTAAATAGCATTTTCACTGAATATACATTATAAAATAATCATTTTAGAATATGTAAAATCCCATCTTCTATCTCCAAATACCAATTCTTAATCTCTTAATCTTCCATCTCCAAATCCCAATTCTTTTGAGAATTTGGGGCAAGGGAACTTTCATTTAAACTTTAACTTAGTAGTATTTTGTGTAACTAATAGCTGATGCTAAGCAAAACATAAAATATTTATAATAAAATAAAATAATATGTCTTCTAATTTCTATTAACATTAGTAAAATTGTTGTTGTCCATAATAATAAATAATATTTTTGGCAAAGATACTTATTTTTAGTTATTTTATATGTTCTTCATTTTGTTTATTCATAAGCCACTCTTTAAAATTACTCTTGTTTTATTTATTTTTGAGAGAGAGAGCGAGAGAGAGAGCGTGCATGAGCAGGGAAGGGACAGAGAGAGAGGGAGACACAGAATCCAAAGACGGGCTCCAGGCTCTGAGCTAGCTGTCAGCACAGAGCCTGATGCAGTGCTCAAACCCATGAACCATGAGATCATGACCTGAGCTGAAGTCAGATGCTTAGCCAACTAAGCCACCCAGGCATACCTAAAATTCTCTTTAAAACCACTGTTAACAGTTTTCAACATATTACCTACTTACACATTTATTTTCAGACAAGAAGTTGATCAAATAAATTATGACACCACAATCATTATTTTAATATAACTTCATAAAAATGAAATTTATGACTCATGATTTGTGGCCAATAGCTTGAAATCTTTCTTTTGGTAGTTCAGAAACAAGGGATGGTACTTTTCCCATTAAAGAAAGATCATGTGCTCCTCATTCATGTACATGCAAACTTATATTTATGCATAGCAATTAATTATTGGAATAATTCTAACTAGAATGAAAAATTTTGTTAGGAAAATGGTAACATAAAAAGGAAAGAATGTTTAAAGTATATCTAGCAGTGCCATAAGCCAAAGAAGGACTGACTATAAGTAAATGCACTGATACTGCCAAAGTATTAACTAAGTGTGTTTTAAAGAAAATAATTATTGAGATATGATAAATCTGTATAAAAAGCTAACAAAATATGCAACCCATAAAAGGCTCATTCATTCTAGGATAATAATTTTTTATAGCTTTAAAATATAAATATTATATTAAATAATGTACTTTAATAAAGGAATTTATTTAATTTTTTCTAGCAGTGTCTCCAGAATATGTATTACTGTGTATTGCCAATACTGTTTCAGATAAATTTTCTGATGAGACTTTTAGCTATGCAGAGACTCTGTCTTACTTGTTAAGTCACCTAACTTGAGTGAAAATGGAAGAATTAAAAATTTGCAGATTTTTTTTTTCCTTTGCATGTTAGATGTCCTGCTGGGGAATGAGTCTATTTTACTAGTTATTAGCCTGTCTACTACAATGGTGGAATATTGTGTATTTATGAAGCTAGGTTACTGATTATTTCCATGGTCTTCAACAGAAAAATAAACTAGTTTGCACATGCTGCAAGGCATCTACCACTCAGCCTCACCCAAGGGCATCAGCCCTTGAATAGTCTCCAGAATGTCCTCATCTGTTAGCTATAGCTGTCAAACAAGAATACCAATATGCATCATGCTGAAAGCATAATGCATTCATAGATGTAAGTGACCAGGATATTGGAACAGAAAGCGTAATGAGGAAAAAATTTATGGTGAACACCTTTTGCTTAGGGAACTGTAAATTTTATATGCTATGGGTGAAGATTTCATTCTCCATCTCCACTAAGGACAAAAAAAAAAAAAAATAGAAGAATTAAATTCCACAAGGTGAAAATAGTTCATGTCAGCAATCCTTCCACTACATTCAGCATTAAGCATTAGTCAAGCTTCTATAAAGTATGGCTACTGGCAGCATATTTGTTCTTTCTATCTCAAATTTGTTCAAATTGAATGCATTGCTCATGCAGGATGACAGGATGACAGGCTTCTTAGATAAGAGGAAAGAAAAAAAATCTAACAAATCTGTATTTTACTAAGAACTTTTGGCACCATCTCTCATGGTATTCTCATCAATATGCTTGATAAATTGTAGAATGTGTAGAGGAGAGTCACACCCAAATAGTGGTGATCAATGACCCTGTCAACCTAAAGCAATATATTTAAAGGTATCAAAATAGTTGGACTGAGAAATGTTATTGGTATATTTTACCAGAAGTCTGATGGAAAAAAAAAATATTAGTTTCTTCATTAAATTAGCAGAATATATTAAGCCAAGTGAAGTGGTTACTACCTAAGAAATCAACAATAGATTTTTTTGATGATTGTAATTAATTGGATAAATTCTATTGTAACTTCATGGAAATATGCTTTATGGCTTAGTAAATTGTACTATCACACAATTGAACTCACCATGGTAGAAACTGTTTAGTTTACTTCAAACAAATAGAATGCAATTAGTAGTTTACCCATGCATTTCCTACTTGCTTTATTTCTAGTATACAATAACCCTATCTAACCAGAATTTGGCCAGCCATCACTAATGTAAACTCTACTTACTTCTCTATAACATATCAATGAATATACGTAAAATATATAAAATTAACAACTTTGCAACTGTGAGGCTTCACATTGTCAAAATGTTTGATGGGTTTCTTTAGCCTATAAATTTTCTATATTATGGATTTGATAAATCATTAGTGGTATAGTTTTACTTGATTAACTACAAAAAGAATAAATTTGTTTTATATAAATAATAGCTAAATAAACACTGTTTCTCTTTCACTGACTCCTGATGTAAAGAGCATCTGTATGATTTGAAATTTCTTTTGACCTAAGCAGCTTCTAAGATAGCCCCCAGTGATTTCCATCTACTGGTATTCACAACATCATTTAATCCTGTCCCCTTGAGAACCTACTGGATTTAGTGACTTGCTTCTAATGAATATAATATGGCAGGAGTAATGGGGTGTTACTACCAAGATTAGGTTATAAAAGGCTGCAGTTTTGTTTTGATTGTGCTCCTTCTCTCAGTCTCTCTTCAATTACTCACCCTGAGGGATACTGTGGTGTAAACTAGCACTTTGGAAAGAGTCATTTGGCCAAGGAACAAGGTGTGTCAATGACTATGTGAATGAGCTTGTTTATCTCTCAACAATCAAACTTTCAGATAAACCTGCAGTTAACAGCTTGACTTCTACTTCATGGTAGCTCTTGAGTCTAACCAACTAAGTCACTTCTGTATCCTTGACCCAAAGCAACTGTGAGATAAGATTTGTTGCTAAATATCACTGTGCATCAATAGATTATGATGCAGATAACAGATGCAAATTTTATTACCATGAAGCAGGTTGCTGCCTAAAATGCAAGAGTGGCTTTGGGACAAGGCAGTGAGTGGTAGCTGAACTTTAAGAGACAAAGCAGTAGTAAAGCTGTATATTGCCTTAAATAGACTGTCAGTAGAATTGTAGATATTGAAACACTACAGTTGAGGGGTTACATGAGTGAAGAAAATACTGTATTAAATGGGATTATAGGAAATGCTTGTTATGTACTGGCATAAACGTTAGCAATGCTGCTACCTGCAAATATATGGAAATTAGAAAATCTGTGTCATGAACTAGATGATCAACCTAGAGAGACACAGAGACAGAGGAGATGACACATCCAAATAAGAATTATACACTGCATTAAGGTAGAATAGCAAGTAAATGGAATTGAGATAGAATTCAGTGATAAAAGAAAATCTCAAAATAATCAAAACTCAAAAATCAATGAAAATTAACATAAAATAAGCATATTGTAAAAAAAATAGCTTTTAAATTAGGATATCTAAATCCTAAAATTAGATACCAAATTTCAAAATGATTTATGAATAAATAAAAATAAGTTTTGCCTCAAAAAAATACTAAAAACAGAAGGCAATACAATAAAGAGCTTTTGATATAAAAAGCTGTTGGTCCCTAAATTTATATTGAATCAGGTTATTAGTCATGTTAAAAGCAACAAAATTATATGCTCAAATATTCAGTCTCAAACTTTAAATATAAATACAAAGATACATATATAACTATAACTGCACATATATATATATATATACATGAGATAATATATAATTATAATAAGTGGAGCTCTTGAGTAAAATATTTATCAATATAGTCAACTTATATGTGAATAAAATTCAAAAATAAAGATCAAAAATAAAGATCTCTTATTTTCTCTCTTCTTTCTCTTCCTACTTTATAGAACGATAAAGTTCCTATGAGTACAGAGTAAAGAACAGAGTAAATTAAGCTTCCAAACATATTTAGAAGACCATATAGATATAGATAGGGATAGATATAGATAGATGTAGATAGATAGATATAGAATTACTCTTTAAAGAGGTATTAAAGATTATATGAGATTATTTTTATAAATAAGTGTGGATTTACTACCAAGCAGTGTGATGAATTACCAAAAAGCTATATTTTTTACCTTATATATGTCAAGTCAAAACAAATGGATTCAATTATGATATTGACAATCACAAGAATATAAGAAGAAATGTAAAATATAAGAATAAATCAACAATAACTAAATATAGAGTATAATTTAAAAATCATCACAAAAGGTATAGGAAACAACTCAGCAATGCAAACTACACTTCATAAGTATTTCATAAAGCAAAGCAAAAAAAAGCAGAAAGAAAAGAAAAATATAAAATAAATGACAGATAAACAGAAATCACTGCAACAAAATCATCATTGCTTTTCAAAAAAATAGAGAGCGTAATTTTCCAATTCTAGTACTTCTTACTTTGGTAAATTGGGCAGAAAAATTCAAATCTCCAGGTATATGTACAAAGAATATAGGAAATTATCTATTATAAAAAAAATCACTCAATAATTTTGACTGTAAGTTTACATATATAAACATATATAAAACATGTAAGTTCATGTGTACATATGTAAATACATATACGTTTGTATCTACATATGTAAATTCACATACATATATGTGGTATAAATATAAACACACATATACACAGAAATATAAATATATATATTCACTAGTGTCTAATATATGTATGACAGATATTGATAAAAAATTGAGTTTCTCATCTTCTTTTTCTTACTTCATTTTGCTTATTCCTTTATCTCTGAAATGATTTTCTGTAAGGTAACTAATGCCCTCTATTTTATAAAATTCAAGTGATATATTTAATCATTACTCTTTTGACATTTTCAGTAAAATGTGTATATGGTGGTTGCTCCCCCTTCCTAAAATACTCTGTTCTCAACCTCAAGACCAGCAAAATATACTCTAATCTTCATCTTATTGGATACCTTTTGCTTTACCTATGGATTCTTATATATTTAAAGATCCTGCCTCTTGTCTCTCTAAATTTTAATTAGGCAACATCCACTATTCTCATGGTATTAAATACCTTCTACATGAAGATGATTCTCTAATTTATTTCCAACTCATGCCTCCACTCTAATCTTTGCCTTCAGTTATCCAACTGCAAGACAGATATTTCTGTAACTCAACATTAAAATGTTCAAATCTAAACTATTGACTTTACCCCTTGACAAGTCAGCATAGATTAGGTTATGCTATTATAGGGGAAAACATCATTAATCTCAGTAGCTTAAAATGAAAACTCTGATTTGTTTCTCACAGTACTTGTACACTGCAGGTCAGTAGACAGTATAGTAAATCATAGTTACCTTGGAATCTAGGTTCACAGAGCAGCCACAATCTTAAAATTGACATATAGCAGATCCAATGAAAAGAGAGCTCTAAGAGTGTTTCCCATTGGCAATTAAATACCTGGTCTAGAAGTATCACCTCTGTTGGCTTTAATCAACCACACAGGATTAGAAAAATATAATTTCATCTTCTGTTTGGAAGCAATCAACTGAAAATATTTTGTTAAAAAACTAATTATATTTTATATCCCCAAACTAATTCTCCAGTCTTACTAACTTATTAGTAAATACTACCAATTTAGACACAGAAAACTGTGAGAACTCTTTATCATTGTCTTCTCCTTAACTCTCCACTGGCAATATACCAGAAAGGTTTTTTTTTAATTATGTTTCCAAAATATATCACAGATCTTTTCAATATATACTTACTACTCCAAGAATAGTCTTTTCACTATTATTCCCTCCAAACCACCAACATCTCTTAACCTGACCGTTGCATTTCTCTGATATATTAACTTCTGAAGTCTATATTTGACTCATTCAAAATACCTTCATATGCGGCATCTAGAGTCATGTTTGAAAAGGACAAACGTCATCATGACACTAAGTTAGTAAAGATTTTGGGGGACCTCTAATTGGTCTTTTATGATAAAATCATTAATTCTTCAATTAATAAAAGTCTAACTTCTGGTTTCAACTTGGAGAACTAGCAAGCTAAAAAAATGTTTCTCTGATTTTAAAAACAAAAAGAAAAAATAAGTTAAATAAAAAATCAGTGATTTGCTTTGATCCATTAGGGGAAAAAAATGATGTCACAGAAACTACTGCCATCCCAGAATTTAGACAGATGTACATCCAGGCAAAAATAGGACCCAAGCATTTCCTCACTGAGGGATACCCAAACAGGAGCTATGGAAGCCAGCAAGGAGATTAAACTAGATTTTTTTTTTTAAATTTGAATTGCTTATAGGTGATTATGAGTGTTAACTATTGTAAGAGTATGAAACTCTGGGGACCAGAGTCACAAGGCAGCTCTTGTCATCTTGTAAACTTTCCCCCAGAAACAGGATGTCAAAGAGGAGATCAGAAAGATTCGAGAGAAAGCCAACCCTATGGTAATAGTTGGGAGAGGGGAAAAGAGCTCACACATAAATGTGGTCTATTTTCTCTATCTCTTGTTAAAGAAAAGATTTAATATACAGCAGATACTCAATCAAAACCTATATCTGGAGAAAATTGGTTGAATCTTACCACAGCTGATAGAAAGGAACAGAGACTGAATTTCAGCCTAGGCCACATACCTCAACTCCTAAGTAACAAATACCCTTAATTATTTGGGTTAAGGGGGAAGGCATGGAAAACCTTAGCATGACACTGATGAATAAACACAGCAGCAAGGAGAAAAATCAGGCAGGAGAAAAAGTCCACCAATGGAGTAGGGGAATTCTTGTGAAAGCAACAATGCTACAACACGTTGCACTACCTGTCTCCATGAAAAGCTAAAGGAGAAAATCAGAGAGGTTTCCCCTCTGCTACTCCATTTTAATGATACTAACAAGCCTTGTTTAAAATAGCAGGGGACACCCTAGGAGGTGCTTGAGACTGATTCTCATTGAGAAGAAACACAAAGGGAAGACAGAGAGGCAAGTGGGAGATGAAAACAAAGTTTCACTAAAGAAATTTACATCTTCTGGTGCCCATTTTAACAATAAATTTCACCTCTGATAATCATAGCAATAATATTTAAACATATACAATTATCCTAAATAGATTAACAAAAATCTCAACACTAAAAGTCGAGAAGAATACCCATGAAGAAAACTCATATTCTTCTCTTAGCAGTCCATATATTGACCTCAGTATCTCCTGTGTCATAAACATTCACAGCTTTCCAAAAAAAAAAAATAATAATAAAGTAAAATATGGGGCTTATCATAAAACAAAGAAAAAAAAGGGAGTCTAAAGGCAAGAAATATTCATCAGAATAAAAAATGACTCACATGTTGGAATTATCAGAAAAAAAAAACAACTGAAGGGGTGCCTGGGTCACTCAAGTCAGTGTTAAGAGCCTGGGTACTGATTTCAATTCAGGTCATGATCTCATGGTCATGAGATCAAGCCCCATGTCAGCGTAATATTCTCTCTCCCTCTCTTTTCTCTGCTCCTTCCTCACTCATCCATAAGTGTTTGCTCCCTCTCTCAAAAAAAATAAAAATAAAAAAAGAAATTGAAAATAACAGGGGAAAATATTTTAATGGATTGAATAGAAAATAAAAATTAAATATAAGATTAGATGGATATCAGGTGAAAACAGAAACTTTAAGAAAGAATCAAATGGAATGTTACAAATCAAAACAAAGTATCATAAATGAAAAATGTGTTTTATGGGTCTATTAGTAGACTAGATACAATCAAGACAAAAAATCAGTGAACTTGGTGACACATGAAGAGAAATTACTCTTCCAAAACACAAAATAAACACACACACACACACACACACACACACACACACACACAACATAAAAACAGAACAGAGCAGTCAAAAGCTATGGGAAAAACATCAAATACTGCAGAATGCACGTAATTGTAATTCAAGACACAGAAGACAGAAAATATGGTGCAAAAGACTTTTGTGAGGTCATAACAATTGACAACTTCCAAATTTCATGGCGAAGACCAAGACACAAATCCAAGAAAGTTCAGAAAACACAAAGGATGAAGTCCAACACACACACACACACACACACACACACCATATCCAAACTGTTAAAATCACAGCTAAAGAGAAAAATCTCATAGATAAAAATCGTATTTATGGAGAAACAAAGATTAGAATTACAGCTAACTTCTCATCAGAAATCACATGAACAAGTATAGAGGAAAGTGGTATCTTTAAAGTGTTAAAAGAAAAAAAAATATGCCATCTTGGATTTCCATCACCAGTGAAAATATTCTTCAAAAGTAAAGAAAAAATAAAAACTTTTTTAGATGAATAATATGGGGGAATTAAATGCCAGGATACTTGCTTGGCAAATATTAAAAAGTTCTCCAGATTACAGGATTATTTTAAAGGTCAGAAACTGGAATCTAAAGAAAGAAACGCACAGAGTTAGAACAAACAATCCTAAAATTTGTATGGAAACACAAAAGACCAGACTAACCAAACCAATCTTGAAAAAGAAAAGAAAATCTGGAGGGATCACAATTCCAGACTAAGTCATATTACCAAGCTATAGTGATCAAGTGATCAAAATAGTATGCTACTGGCACCAAAACAGACACATGGATTAATAGAACAGAATAGAAAGTCCAGAAATAAACCACATCTATACGGTCAATTAAAATTTGACAAAGCAGGAAAGAATAATCAATTTAAAAAAGAAAGTTTCTTCAACAAACAGTGTTGGGAAAACTGGACAGCTACATGCAGAAGAATGAAACTGGACTACTTTCTTACACCATACACTAAATAAATTCAAAGTGGATGAAAGACCTAAATTTGAGACAGGAAACCATCAAAATCCTAGAGGAGAACACAGGTAGCAATCTCTCTGACCTTGGCTGGAGCAACTTCTGAGTACACATGACTCCAGAGGCAAGGGAAACCAAAGCAAAAAAAAATTATTAGTACTTCATCAAAATAAAAAGCTTCTGTGCAGCAAAGGAAACAATAAAAAAAAAAAAAACTAAAAGGCAACCTAAAAAATGAGAGAAGATATTTGCAAATGATATATCTGATAAAGGGTTAGTAACCAAAATATAAACTTATAAAACTAAACACCCCAAAACTGAATAATCCAATTAAAAGTGGGCATAAGATATGACCCGACATTTTTCCAAAGAAGACATCCAAATGGCTGACAGACACATGAAGAGACACTCAACATCACTCATCATCAGGGAAATACATATCAGAACAACAGTGAGATATCACCTCACATGAGCCAGAATGGTTAAAATCAACAATACAAGAAACAACAGGAGTTGGCAAGGATTAAAGACAGGGGAACCCTCTTGCACTGTTGGTGGGAATACAAACTGGTGCAGCCACTGTGGAAAAGAATAAAAAGTTAGAAATAGAACTACCCTACAATCAAGCAATTGCACTACTAGGAATTTACTGAAATATTACAAAAATAATAATTCAAAGGGACATATGCACTCCATTTATAGCAGCATTATCTACAATAGCCAAACTATGGAAACAGCTTAAGTGTCCAATGACTGATGAATGGATAAAGGAAAACACACACACACACACACACACACACACACACACACACAAAGACAATGGAATATTGTCAGCCATTTGCAACGACATGGATGGAGCTAGGAGTATTATGCTAAATGCATTAAGTCAGTCAGAGAAAGACAAATACCATATGATTTCATTTATATGTGGAATTTAAGAAACAAATAAGCAAAGGGAAACAAAAGACAGAGAGGCAAGCCAAGAAACCGACTCTTAACTATAGAGAACAAATTAATGGTACCAGAGGGAAGGTGGGTTGGGGAATGGGTTAAATAGGTTATGGGAATTAAGGAGTGCATTTGTTGTGATGAGCAATAGATGTTTTATGGAAGTGTTGAATCACTATATTGTACACCTGAAACTAATATTACACGGTAGGCTAACTGAAATTTAAATAAAAACTTAAAAAAAAAGAATGGAATGAACAATATAGAAATGGCATAAAAGAAGGGGATAATCTTCTTACATTTCTTTTTCTAAAAGATAACTAGATATTTAAAGCAAAATAGTAAAAATGTATTGTGTGAATATAATATATATATAATTAATAATAATAAAATAAAAATAATAATGTATATAATAATTGGGTATATAATAATATATATATTTTGTTTATATAACACTGTTTTATATAACAGTGTATATAAAAGCAAAAATGACATGCGATTATAGGGAAAAATAGGATTATATTATTATTATAAGGACCTTACATATGAAGCAGAAAAAATTGAATTTAAACTGATTATATTTTACTCTGTATTTTAAAATATAATTTAAACATGCTTTAAAAGGCAATAATGATAAATAAATATACAGGAATACATAGAATCCTAAAAAAAATTTCAGTTAAAATGAGTAAAGGGAGAATAAGAAGAAAAATGTCACAAAAAACAAATGGGAAAAGAAAATTTATACCATGACAGATTATAATCTAGCCATACTTATAATCATTTTGAATGTAAGCAATATAAATGTGCCATTTAAAAGACAATAATTGTCCCAGTGGATAAAAATACAGGACATTCCTTAAAGAAACCCATTTAAATAGCAGGACATACGGTGAGATTACAATGAAGATATGAAAAGAGATATGCCATGCAAACTCTAACTAAAAACTAGGATGACTTTACCAATTTGAGATAAAATGGACCTCAAAACAAGGAAGATCATGGCCTAAGGAGCAATATCACATTATAAGAAAGCAGCCAATCCTCCAAAAAAGACAAAGTAATCCCAAAGGAATACAAATTTAACAACATAGCTTCAAAGCATATGAAGCAAAAACTGATATATGAAAGGAAACTTAAACAAATACACATTTATAGTTGTAAAGTTTAATATACTCTCTCAATTACTTTCCAATATGTTAAAAAAAAATCAGTGAGGCTCAATGGCACTAGCAATCAACTTGACCTAACTGACCTCTATGGAGCTCTCTATCTAATGACATTCAAAAAGCATTCCTCCCAAGCGTCCATGGGACATTTAACAAGATATACCACATTCTGAGCCAAACACCTTAATATCTAAACAAATTTAAAAGAATACAAATCACACAATGTATGTCTCAGACATAATGAAATGACTCCTGACATCAATTACAAAATGGTATCTCAAAAAATACCCAAACATTTAGATATTAAACAACACACTAGTACATAATTCATGTGTCAAACAGTAAATAGTGAGAAAACGTGAAAAATGTCTTTTACTAAAAAAAGAAACATAAAGCATCAAAATTCATGCAAGGTTACTAAAGCATCATGTAAAGGACATTAAGAGCATTATGAACATATGGTAGCAGAAAGATTTACAATCAACAGTCTATGCTTCAAAATCTTCAAATAACTGAAATAGATATCAAGCAAGAAGAAAAAAAACAAAGTATAAAAATAGAGTTGATATAAATTAAGTTGAAAATGGAAAAACAGTATGTTTATATGGATGTTTTGATTTTTAAATTTTTATTTTTTTATTTCAAGTTTTTATTTCAATTCTAGTTAGTTGGGGTGCCTGAGTGGCTCAGTTTGTCGAGCATCCAACTCTTGGTTTCAGCTCAGGTCTTGATCTTGTAGTTACTGGGATTAAGCACTGCGTTAGGCTCTGTGTTGATAGCAGGGAACCTGTTTGGGATTTTCTCTCTCTGCCCCTACCCCGCTTGCATGCCCATGCTCTCTCTCTCTCTCTCAAAATAAACTTTAAAATGAATGAATGAATAAATGAATGAATGAATATAAATTCTAGTTAGTTAACAAATAAGGTAATGTTGGTTTTATGTGTAGAATTTAGTGATATCTCACTTACAAATAACACCCATCATCCATTTACCCCATCCCTTGCCTACCTCTCCATCAATCCTCAGTTTGTTCTCTATATTTAATATCCTTACGGTTTTTGCTTCTCTCTCTTTTTTTTTCCTTCCCTTATGTTCATCTGTTTTGTTTCTTAAATTCCACATATGAGTGAAATCACATGGTAGTTGTCTTTCTCTGACTTATTTCTATTAGCATATAAACTCTAGCTCCATCACATCATTGCAAATGGCAAAATTTCATTCTTTTTGATGACTAAATAATACACACACAGACACACCAATTTTTCTCCATCCATTCATAAGTAAATAGACATTTGGCTCTTTTCATAATTTGGCTTTTTTAATAATGCTCCTATAAAAATCAGGGTGAACGGACCCCTTTAAATCAGGATTTTTGTATCCTTTGGGTAAATACTCAGTAGTGCAATTGCTGGATCATAAGGTAGTCCTATTTTTTACTTTTTGAGTAAAACCTCCATACTGTTTTCCAGAGTGGCTGCACCAGTTTTCACTCTCACCAACAGTTGAGAGAATTAGCCTTTCTCTGCACCCTCGCCAACATGTATTGTTTATTGTGTTGTTACTTATAGTCATTCTAACAGGTGAGAGGTGGTTTCCTATCTTGGTTTTGATTTCTACTTCCCTGATGATGAGTGATGTTGAACATCTTTTCATGTATCTGTTAGCCATCTGAATATTTTCTTTGGAAAAATGTTCATGTCTTCCGCCCATTTCTTAATTGGATTATTTTTTGGGTTTTGAGTTTGTGAAGTTCTTTACAGAGTTTGGATACCAACCCTTTGTCAGATATGACATTTGCAAACATCTTCTCTCATTCAAC
Organism: Cryptoprocta ferox; assembly: GCA_028646485.1. Classification (NCBI taxonomy): domain Eukaryota; kingdom Metazoa; phylum Chordata; class Mammalia; order Carnivora; family Eupleridae; genus Cryptoprocta; species Cryptoprocta ferox. Next base: position 108,030,218 of record CM053574.1, on the reverse strand, counting down.
TGGTTGTCTTTTCGTTTTGTTTATTGTTTCCTTCCCTGCACAGAAGACTTTTATCTTGATTAGTTTCACTAACACATTTTACCAAATATTTAAGGAATAAATACTATTCTACACAATTTCTTCTAAATATTTAGAGAGGAGAAAATACTTCCCAAATGCCTTATTAAGCCACCTTCTGCTAATACCAAAACCAGACAAACAAATGATAAGCAAATAAATTACAGATCCATATATATTGTAAATGTGGACATTCCAATTCTTATTTTCAGATCAATATTTTAAATTATCATAGGCATGCAAGGCTAATTCAACATTTGAAAATCAGTTAGTTCAAGTCACCATTTAACAGATCATGAAGAAAAAATATGAGTAAATTAATATGTGAGGAAAAACAATTAGACAAAGTTTAATATCCTTTCATGATAAAAACTTCAGCATATTAGGAATAAAATATGACTTTATTAATTCTAATAAATCTATGGAACAAATCTGCACCTAATATCATACTATTAATAGTAAGAGATTAAATCTTTTCTCACTATGAGCAGAAATACAGCAAAGATTTCACTTCATATTATTTCTATTTGACATCATACTGGAATTACTAGGAAATGCCATAAAGCAAAGAATAGTAATAAAGACATGCACATACAGTGGAAAGAAAAAAAAACAGAAGTCTTAATTTGCAGAAACATGGTTGTCTATGGAGAAAATTTTGGAGAATCAATGACAACAACAAAACTCCAAAACCTAGAATAATACGTGAGTTACCTTGTCACAGTGTATACATCTAAATAGTTTTTCTATATAAATGTAATAAATAATTGGAATCTGATTATTAAATAATACATTTTACAATCCCTCACTGGAACATTCATTATATATAACTCTAATATATTCAGAATAACCATGTGGAAAACTATACAGAGGTTATAAAATAAATAAAAAGAGATCTATATTAATGGGTAGATATAGTCCTTCCATGAATATCTTAGAGGTTTTGTATTTTTAGAAATTACATGCTTAATTCCAATTCAAGCTGATTCATAAACTGCTGCTGCTGCTTCTGCTGCTGCTTCTCTTTCTCTTTCCAATAATCCCTTATTCTATCTATTTTGTTTAAAGTTACTTTTGGTTCAAAGTCTGTGCTGAGGTACAGCAGGTTGGAGGCATTTTGGAAAAGCAGTAGGACTGCTTCAAAACTGAAACACCAGGAGGGCTCTGCATCTGTGTCTAGGCTTCTACTTTAAATAAAACTTGCCTTCCTACATATCTGTCCTAAAGAAGGCACCAAGGCTTATGGCATCTCAGCTACACATACGTAAGCTGAAATGGCAATGACAGGAAAGGAAATGTAAATCTGCCATGACAGTCAGGTCTTGGACAGTGACTGATTTATGGAAGTGAAGACATCTTTAGGACCCTTGCCCTATAAATATGATGTAGGACCTACTTGGATCTCCAAACATTGCAAACACTTTCTTTCCAAGGATACCATGTATAATCTTTAGGACTGTACTTCTTTTGTGGAACTCATGATTTCACTTGCTTCCCTCTCCAAATTATAGTGATTTACACTTAAGAAGTAATCATAAAAGAACGGAATGCATTTAAATAAAACCACCTCATCCTGGAAGGCATTCAAATCAGCTTCAACTTACTGGCCACAGTAGTTATGCATTATGAAAGGACCCTATACTTACTCTTTGTGGTCAAGGTGAAGTCTGTGGAATAACTAATACTTAATACCATACCTGGATCATAGGCTTGTGGCAAATGGAAGGGTCCATACAGAAACTTAAGGAGAAATAACCTAGCCCTATTAAGTTAGGTTTTTATCATTTATGGGATTTTTTTTCATCTGGGATTCTATGGAGCACAGCAAAGGTCAAAATTGGACTCCATCTGCTGCGTTTAGACCTACTGATAACTGACTTAATTAAATTGTGCATAACACAAATCAAATGATTTTTTTTAATTAAAGCTCAGATCATGTTGGTCAGGTTAAATGGAATGGTTGAAAAGTGGTATAAGCATCTACATTAGAAAAGATATTAAATTAGATAGATGTAGTTATAGATATATTCAACACAGTGCAAAACCAAGGATTAAGTATTGTAAAGAGTCAATCTTCCTTGGGTCTCTCCCATTTCTGCATACTTTCTAAGCAAAAGTATTGGTGATGCTTTGTTCTATACTATCTTTTCTAAGATGTTTGTATATCAAACAGTCTTGGACAACAGAGATAATATTTCTCTCCAAAGAAGGGAGTAGATTTGTTTTCTGTCCAGCATAATAACATAATATCTGTATCTGTGGCATACACTGGCAAAAGTTTGCTAGTGGACCCTTTAAAAGTTTGAGGTTTCCTTAGTTCAGGGTTTCTCTCATTGTGTGTGCAAGAGTCACCTAGCCTTCAAAGTCCTTCCATTTGGGAATTTGGAATTTGGGCTCAGGGAACCAGCGCAAATAATATTACTCTGAATATTGGTATTGCTCTGAGTAATACACAGTTCTTTTTCTCTAAACAATGAGTTTCATGTTTTTTACTAGCACCTGTTAAACCTGTGGTCCTTCAGTTAGGATAAAATGTGAGACCTTTGATAGGTTTTGACATATAGGTGCATGCATTAGTCAAAGCACAATACATTTAATTACATACAAATATCACAATGTACACCAATACTTAAGTTTTAGTGAACTATATATGAAAAATTTATTAAAAACATAATTATGAATGCAATTCACTTTTAAATGCATCAAAAAGTAAGTTATACTGATGGAAAGATGACAAATAAATGATTGATAAGTAGATGATTGATAAACACTAAAAACAAGTGTTGTAGTATGCTAATAATAGAATCTAGGTGGTTACAAAGTGGAGTTCACTGTAAAATTTCTTTCCATTTTGGAATATTTAATGTGATAAGGAATTTAAAATGTATTTATATTTATGTAAATCAGAATTTATTATAATTTTGGCTTTCCTTCTGAATGTTTCATAGAAACATAGCAGGGATTATGGTTTACACAGCTACTAATGCTTCACCTTGATGATGGAGGAAGATTGGGGAACTATATTTGAGTTGGTTAAAAACATAATACCTGAGATGGCTCTATGACTAATTACTGTGGAACAAAATGGAACTTATTTTCTGTCAGATTTAATTCTCATCTCAAATTTGATTTATTTCTAAGATTACATTACAGAATATCTTTTTTATTGCACTTTGCTTAATTAAACTTCACAGATACTGCAGTTTTTTTACAAACTAAAGGTTTATGGCAACCCTGAGTCTATCAGCACCAGCATTTACTCACTTTGTGTCTTTGTATCAAATCTCAGTAGTTCTTGTAATACTTCAAACTTTTTCATTATTATATTTTCTATATATATTTTCTATATATTTCTATGGTAATCTGTGATCAGAGATTACGAGTTACTGAAAGTTTAGATGATGGTTAGCATTTTTTAGCAATAAGGTGTTTTAAAGTATGTATATTGTTTTTTAGACAGAGTGCTGTTGTACACTCTATAAATAGACTATAGTATCGGGTAAACATAAACTTTTATATGCACTGGGAAATCAAAAATTTATATTACTCACTTTCTTGCAATATTCACTTTTAAAGCAGTGATCTAGAACCAAACCCACGAAATCTCCAATGTATGCCTTTATTGCCTTTGGGGAAATAAAAGTGGGAAAAGTGGGAAAGGAATCAAAAAAATAATTATGTTTGTTTAGAGAAAAGACCATATATATATTTTGACACAGTAATACTCCAGCTGAAACAGTCAAGATAGTACCGAATAAATACCTTGATATTTTCTTCCTGACTCTTTTCAGACTGTGAAAAGGAGTAAAAAAAAAAAAAAATCCTTCAATGCTGCCCAAAACAATCTGCATACTTATTCCCTTACAGGGAAAATTATTTTTATTGCATCAAATTTGTGAGTTGCTTATTTCTGAATGGGAAATTTTTAAAAAAATTTGTATTCTAGATCCTATGAATACAAGTTCATAAGTCTTTCCCTTCAGTGTTCTGATGGGCCTGGGTGATGTAACTTCCCTTCTCTTGCACTTATCCAGCAGCGCCAGGCTGCCTCTCTGGCACTAAAAGAATCTTACTCCATCATATACTAATAGCTGGACCAGTTTAAGATGTATAGAGCCACCGAATACCAACAAACACACTTGCTTTTAAATTTATAACTCTCTGAGGCTATTTTTTCATTGCTAATAGGATAGATCTTCTTATCTCCAGAGTTATTCATCCTATATGAGCAGTGCTTTCAAGGTGAATTGATTTCAGTCTGTGAAAACAAATACACTGCTCTGCCACATGCGTTATTAATGCTGCCTAGTGTGCTGTCACAGTCTTAAGAGCCTGGTTATAAATAAAATGACACATGTTAAGTGAAAACACTTCTATGCCATTAAGTCAGCCCAATCAGAAGACACAACATGTAAGAAGAGTTTTAAGACTAAAAACTTACAATTTTTTTTTATAAATGGTTAAGATTGAAATCTAATTGTATAAACTTACTAATTTATTTTCAAGTTAAAGCAATACATATAACAAGCAAAATTTATGCTATATACACAGTATTGAAACAGTCTTGAGAAAATCAGATAGTAGATTCTAAAGCAATTAAAATCAGTAATGAAAAAGCACAAGCTCAGTTATTTATCAGGTGGTATACACAAATACATGCATTAAAATTAATTAAATACAGAATTTTAAAAACATTTAAAATCAAATGTATAATTTTTGAGGAACAAAAATCGCATTTATCAATTCAGCATTTAGTAACAAAATATTTTAAGGATAGAATTTTGGAAAACAGGTTCTCTGAATTAACTTATCAATTCTTAAGGGAACATAAATCGATACTTTCAAAAATACTACTTACACAAATATTTCCCAAGTCGTATTACTGATGTAACATGCAAGGCAAATGATTTATTCCCATTTAGACATTTTTCTTATGGATAAATATCAAATATTAGTAATGAATAAGGGGAACTGAATTGGTCAAAGTAAAATATGAGAGATATTACAAATACATCTAAGCAAATAAATTTGAAAATTTAGATAAGAGGACATTTTCTTATAAAAATATACCATGGCAGCATAAGCACAAAAAAAGACTATCCATGTACCAATTTGAAACTCTACTGTTTTCTTCATCTTTTCATTTAATGAAGGTACACTTCACTTTTCATAATTATTTCTTCCTATTCTGAAAACTTTAGTCATAACCAAAGCTTCTCAGCTTCAGATTTTTCTAGCAACCATCAAATGCCAGTCCTCCCTGTTCTCCAAATCCAAACGACACATGTCAAATACTGTGCATTTTTCTTAAAAAATAATATTTCTTGTCTCACAGTTGTAATACATTAGTCAAATCAGTGCTTTATGAAGCACTCTGACAATTATCTCCAGAGAAATTCTCTAGTGACTTCTTCAAACTCAACACTTTTATTCCCTTCATGTGGATTTTAAGCTAAGGTTCAAGTGGCAGAAACATGTACTATTCACATAATATACATTTGTTCCTCTGCATTTGTCCTTATCTTGAAACTAGTTGGTCTTACAACTAATTGTGCCCATAGAACTCAGTGTAAGTGGAGTGTATGATTTCCAGTAGATGCATTTCAGAACTTGTTCCAGAAACAATTAGGTAGCTTGTTCACTTGTCATAGTGACAGTGGAGAAATTATTTTCTACATGATATAGCTACATAATTTTAGGCCCTATCAGCCAGAGTACTTAAGCAGCTCTCTAGGAAAAAGGCTGTTAAACTATGAAGTACATAAGAAACAAGTTAAAAATAAACCTTTGTTGTGGTAAATCATTGCAAGTTTACCCCCCCCACCCTCAAATTCTCTACTATACTCAAAATAATGCAGAAAGATATCATTGGTGAGTGCTTTTATAAGAAATACTAAAAATATCAGTCAATAGTCAGATGATAGGGAAAAATTGAATACTTTTTTTAAATGAATATTTTTAGCTAGAAAGTAAGTTTTTAATTGTATGCACTGGTAAAAACTCTTGGTAAACCATCAATTGTAATGACTTTGAAAGCAGACCACACACATACTGAGCAATCATAGGAGAAAAAGTTTATAGTGGCTATTGGTTTGTATTGGTTATAGTTAGCAAAGTGCTAAAAAGGAATGAAATAAAAACAAAAATCAGCAGGTTTTCAAGTAAATACGAGAAAGAAGAGTTTGGAAATTAGGTAACTTAGAGAACTTTGTAAAAGCTGATTCCTGATATAATCCAAATAGCAAATATGCAGGTTAATGCACATCCAATTATCTGATTCTTTTATCAGATTTCTGACATATTTCTTTGCATCATCCAAAACTCCTTACAGGAAAATAATTAATATTGCTAAAGTGACTAAAATCTACCCTAGCAGTAGAAAAATCTAGTCAATCTATGCTATATTTTCATGACCAATGACGTAGAGTAAAATGGCAATGAACAGGAATAGTGGGTATTTTATTTAATATTTACCAAACAATTTCACAATCTTGAGGCCATAAAATAGTATGCAAAAAATGCATAAATCATATAATCTCTCATGAGATTACATATGTATGCGTGTATATATATATATATATGTATGTGTATATATGTGTGTGTGTATGTGTATATGTATATACATATTTATACTTATTTAGCAAGTGATAGACATTGTTTCATTTCATAAGAATAGTATTTATTGATGTTCCATTCCTAGACATTTTTTTGAAAAGTATTTATAACTTCAAGTAATGCATTTCACACTTATACTGAAACTATACAATTATAGATTTCACCTTTAAATGATTTTATTTAAGTCAAAATTCTAGAAACTTTCTAGAAACATTATTACCAGATATTATAAAGCAACTTAGAATTCTTTTTGATATTTGGTACATTAAAATGCTAAAAACGTAAATCTTAATGAGAAATCAAAAGTAGTTTTTTTAATAAATGACACAGAATAACAATTTCATGCATTAAGAGTTGACTTGCATTTAACGAATGCAGTATTCAGTAATTTAATAAACTTATTAATTAAGATTTAAACCAAGTCTTAACCATAAAATGACATTATATGGATGTCTGTTGCTATTCTTATTAAGAAAAAACTCAAAATATTACTTGTCCTGCACAGTTGTTTCAACAAAAGAAAGAATGGCTAAATAGCAATTCTGTTTAAGTAAACTGAAGTTGGGTAAAGAGAGCGGTGGTTGCTTGCATTTTTGTTATATTGTACACCATTATGCTGATTGCTAATTTAGATTTTCAGTTTTAATATTCATTACATTTTAATAAATGTAATTTGACCTACTTAAAATGTAATGAATGTAATGAATTTGACCTTTTAACCTAAAGTGTGTCATAAACTTGGTAGTTTAGTATCAATTTAATATTAATAAATAATAATTAATAAAATGAATTGTTAAAAACATGTGACTTTAGGAACACATTTTATTTTCATTTGTCACTGCATATTTAAATATTTTGAAATATTGTTTAAAATAGCCACATTATGCAAATGGAAGACTTAAGTAAACTTTTCTATAAAAATTAGAGTGTAAATATATTTTAGTACACATAATTTAAAATTTTAAAAATTGGCATTTAAAAATTGGCATCTCTACCTTCAAATGGTTAGGTACGTAGTTGAAAGAGAGATAAACAGATTAGATATACTTTTTTTTAGAAAAAACATTCTTCAGAATTTCTGAAAGTGTTTCATGTTTACGGTGGTAATGCATTTTTGTTTATATAAGTATTTAAGAAAGGAAATATTGTTAATAACACTTGAATATTGCTAAAATTAAAAATAAAATGCAAAGGGCACCTGGGTGGCTCAGGAGGCTAAATGTCCGGCTCGTGATTTCAGCTCAGGTCACAAGTTCTTATAGTTGGTGAGTTTGGGTGGCTCAGGAGGCTAAATGTCCGGCTCGTGATTTCAGCTCAGGTCACAAGTTCTTATAGTTGGTGAGTTTGAGCCACACATTGGGCTCTGCTGTTACAATGTGAATCCTGTTTGGGATTCTTTCTCTCTTTCCTTAACTTGAAAAGAAATTGCAATTGTTCCCTCCTTACCACTCCTAGACTACTCCACAAAGACTTTTTGTTTTTCTTTTTGTTTTGTTTTTTTTTTTTGAATTTTCAAAGGTAATCTTTTAGAAAATATTACAAATGTTCTTCTACCTTCTATTCTGTACTTTGGTTGTAGGTTAGTAATTGAGACCACAGATTTTCTCTATCTTACACATAAATCTACCTGTGTCCTTTTCAACACCATTTTATTTATGACACATACTGTATTTATTCAATTCCTTCTTAAAAACTACTTGAGGATACTTCCAATCGATATAGGGGCTATATTAAATGATTTGTCCATTTTTACTTTGAAAGTTATCATGGAGACTTTTTACCAAATAGGTTACTACTTATTCATCTAACAATGTCGTATTTGTGTCCTTAACTTTACATTTCACTCAAGTCATGTATACAAACATTTTATTTAATATATTTTTAAATGTTTACTTATTTATTTTTGAGAGAGACAGAAAGAAAGCAGGGGAGGGGCAAAGAGACAGGGAGCCAGAATCCCAAGCAGGCTCCATGCTGTCAGCACAGAGCGCAATGTGGGTCTCAAACCCACAAACGGTAAGATCACAACCCTTGCTGAAACCAAAAGTCAGATGCTCAACCAACTGAGCCACCCTGGCACCCCATAGTATATTTTTATTACAGTCCTTTAAGTATCAGTGATGTCATTTTAAAAATTGCCCTCTCACTTTCAAATGGGTAGGTAGGTAGTTGAGAGAGACATAAATAGATTAGATATACTTTTTTTTAGAAAAAATATTCTTCGGAATTTCTGAAATCATTTCCATATTTATGGTGGTAACGCATTTTTGTATATCTAAGTATTTAAGAAAGGAAATATTGTTAAAAACATATTAACACACATAAGTGTGTGTGTGGTTTTTTTAGAACTACTTCTTTATATGTGGTACATAATATTTTTTCTTTGTCATATTTTTGTAATCATATACATATTTTCTCTTTTGATTTTGGATTTTATTATATAAGTAGATATATGACTTTTAATTTTGCAGTCAGTTTTTAAAACATTTTTCTCTCATGGTATCTGAATTTTGTGTCATCATGGGAAATACATTTTCCACATTAAGAATATAATCATGAAAATTATCAATGCATTATTTATTTATTTATTTATCGAGAGAGAGAGAGAGAGAGAGAGAGAGAGAGAGCGAGCGAGCATGCAAGCAGAGGAGAGGAGGAGAGGGAGAGAGAAAGAGAAAGAATCTTAAGCAGACTCCATGCCCAGCACAGAGCCTGACGCAGGGCTTGATCCCACAACCCTGGGATCATAATCTGAACTGAAATCAAGAATTGGACAATCAACTGACTGAGCCATGCAAGTACCCCAGTCCATGCATTTTAAAGATGGTTTTAACGTCATAAGTGGATATCTAAATCCAGATTCATCAGGATTTTGCTCTAATAAAAGTTAGTTAGCTTCCAGGTTTCTTCTTTCATTTTGCCTCCTGCCAAAGCCTAACTTTTAGCTTCCCAGGTACATACTCTATTTTTACTTTGGATTGGATATGTCACATATGTAATGTAACACATAATGTAATGTAAAACAAATATACCACCTCAATTATTTATTTTTATATAAATTTATTCCCTTAGCGCTTTAAAAATACATGATCAAAAAAACTCTATACCTGATTTATTATATACCTGTGGGATATTACCCACAGCTGCGTTTCATTTGTTATATAACAATAAAATGTCCTGCCTCATAGAGAAATTATGATAATTATATACTGTTTTATAATATTGTATATGTATACATACATATATGCTCAAAAGTTCAAAAAAGCTTTTTTCAAATAAGATGCATACATGACAAGAAAGCTCATAGATACTTTCTCCACTTTCATGAGTACAGTTTAGGGGTATACCGTGAAGGCAAGCAAATAGCTTTCAGTGACATCTCTTTATACCCACTCTAACACAGGCTGCTAAGGCTTAATTTGTCACATTTTTGCACTTATCACAGCTATTTGTATCAGGACTAACCAAAGACAAACAACAACAACAACAACAAAAAATAACAACTTTTGAAAACTGATTGAGGAAGACTCTTTAAATTAAAAAAAATAGGGAAAAAAGAAAGATGATAATGACAAAAGATAGAACAATAGCATTCCTCGCTTCATGGGCATAGGTACACATTTCGATTTTTGTAAAGGACAAATGAAGCATTCTGGATTTGGCTGAAAGCTGTAGAAGAGCCTAGGCCTTCCAAGGGGAGATGAAGACTTGAATCCTTAGGTGACAAAACTTAAAATTAGTCACCTAGTGAGCTGTAAGAAAAGGTAGAAATTCAAATTCATGAAACTACCTCAGCTATCTGTAATGAAGAAAAGCATGTCTTCACGTGGAGAGAAGCAAGAAGGCTTCACAGTTTTTACTACTAGTTCTTGATTGAAATCCAAAATAGATTAAAGTGTGTTGAAGATTTTAATTATACGAAAGTTTTTAAGAATGCTGTTATGTACAAACTAACAAGGGATTTATCACAGTGTCTAAGAAAAATTAAATACTACTAATATCATTAGTAATACCATAGTTAACTGTTTGAGTGTTCACTGTGTGTGAAGCTCTGAATATATACAAACTGCATTAGACACTGCGTGTATAACATACTATAGAGAACACTGAAAAGCTACTTGCCTTCACTGTGTACGCATAAACTACATGAAAGTGGTGAGTGTATCTTTATATGATTTTGGTCTTTCTGCATCTTATTTCAAGAAAGTTAGACATAAGTTTTTAAAAATTTTTGAGCATAATTTACTTCCTTAGGCAGTCAGTACCTAGTCTGACACATATATGCTGATACACTCACCTAACTGACTTTTAATTTTATAATTTTCAGAGGAAAACATCGTTTAATTGTTACAAAGACAACTCTAGAGCTCCATTCCACTGGGATGGCTTTACCTACTATAATCTATATAATCTAAATATGATTTCTTTCCTAACATTAAAAAAAACAACATTGGTTTTCTGCAAGGTGTTTATTATGATCATGTGTATTTTAAGTTTTTAATTCCATTTGCGTTTACAAAAATGAAATTACCTCCCATCTAAGTTCCTAAGGCAACATCTGAGAACCTCATGGGTCAAAAGATAGTTATGAGGAGATCAACCCAGGCATAGCAGAGGAAGGAGCTCCACTGACCCACTGCTAGTAATACTGGTGAAAGTTTTTTTTTTTTTTTTTTAATAAACAATCCAGCTTTAAAAAAAAAAAAAAAAAAAACTCTGGAAATGTCCTAAGTATGAACAGAAAATGAATAAACCTATAAACAGAAACATCTATAAATCATCAACAAGGATGGATGACTGTGGTATTTACTTGCCAGGCAAAGTCATTGCAATTAACAATGGTCGGGCCTAAAAGGGAACTCCCCAGTTGGCAAAGAGTTTTTATCAGGAACAAGTGTTGAGTATAACAAAATGTTATGTTTCCTTTATTTTATTATTTTTAGACCTTAATTTTAGAGCAGTTTTAAATTCACAGCAAAATTGACAGGAAGGTACAGAGATTTCTGATATACACTGTGTCTCTACACACGTGTAGCCTAGCCTGTATTCAACATCCCCCACCAGAACGGTATTTTTATTGCATTGTTAAACTCACATTAACAAATCACAATCATCCAAAGGTCATGGATTACATTAGAGTTCACCTTTGGTGTTGTACATTTTACAGGTATGGATAAATTTATAATACATGAATCAATCATTAGAGTATTTTCCTAGCCCTAAAATCCTCAAGTCCTCTGACCATTCAGTCCTGAGCCCCACAGTGGTTAGCAACCGCTGTTTATTTTAGATTTCCATAGTTTGCCTTTTCTAAAAATCCATAGAGTTGGGATCATATAGTATGTAGCTTTTTCACACTGGCTCCTTTCACTTACAAATATGCTTATATTATGTCTTTTCATAGCTTGATAGCTCATTTCTATTTAGTTCTCTAAGCCTGAAGTCAGATAGAATCATTCTTCCAACTTCTCCTCCATAATAAGTGGGCTATTCGGTTCCTTTTGTTCTTCCATATAAATTTAAGAATTTATAAGAAACTATAAAAAATTAGTTGGTTGATATCCACATAATAACCTATTAAAATTTTGATTGAGATTGTGTGGAATCTATAGATCAACTTGAGAATAACATATCTTGACAATATTGAGTCTTCTTTTCCATGGACATTTAGTTCTTCTCTGATATCCTTAACCAGAGTTTTGTAGCATTTCTCATATAGGTCATATACATCGTTTATTAGATTTATACCTAAGTATTTAACTTTGGGGTGATGATATAAATGATAATATGTTTTTATTTTCAAATTCCATGTTCTTTGCTAATATGCAGAAAAGCAATTAACTTTTGCATATTAACCTTGCACCCTGAAATTTTGCTATTATCACTTATTAGTTATAAGAGAAGTCTTTTTTGGTGTTGTTGATTTTTTAAATTTTCTACATGATGATAATGTGCTCTGCTGACAAAGAAAGTCTTATTTCTTCTTTAGTAATCTGTATAACTTGGTTACTTTTCTTGTCTTGTTGCACTAGCAAGGACTTCTAATACAATGCTGAAACACATAGTAATGAGAGGGTAATTCTTCCCCTCAACACCCAGTCTTATCCAGAAAGAAGTTTTTCACCATTATATATAAAGTCAACTGTAGGTTTTCGTAGATGTTCTTTTTGAGTTGAATTAGTTTCCTCTATTCCTAGTTTGCTGAGAGTTTATAATCATGAATGGGTACTGGATTTTGACAAATGCTTTTTCTGTTATCTATTGATATAATCATGCAATTTTTCATGATCCAATATATTATATTAATTGATTTTTAAATGCTAAACTAGCTTTGGATATCTAAAATAGATGCCACTTGGTCATGGCACATAATTCTTTTTATACATTGTTGAATTTGATTGATAATATTTTTATGAGAATTCTGCATTTACATTCATGAGACACATTTATTGCAATCTCTATCTTTTGGTATCAAAGTCATGCTGACTTTATTAGGAATATGAATTATGAGTTATTTTCTATGCTTCCATCCTCCTGAAAGGCACTATAGAGGGTTTGTATAATTTCTTTCTTAAATGTTTAGCAGCATTTACCAGTGAATGTATCTGGGCATGGTGCATTCTTTTTTGAAAGGTTATTATTATTTTATTCAATATATTTAATAGATATAAGCCTATTCAGATGATTCCTCTTCTTTTGGAGAATTTTGATAGTTTGTGTCTTTCAAGGTTTTGGTCCATTTCATGTAAGTTTTTAAATTTGTGAACTTAAAGTTGATCATATTATTCCTTTACTATACTTTAATGTCATGGAGATCCATAATAATGACTTTTTTCATATTGGTAATATGTATCCCTCTTTTATTCAGTAACCTAGCCAGGTATTAATTATTTTTATTGATATTTTTCAAATAAACATTTTGGGTCTGGATGATTTTCTTTACTGTTTCCTGATCTCTATTCCTTTCTGTGCTGAATTTTATTATTTCATTTTATTGCTTGTTTTAAACCTAGATTGTTCTTCTATCCCTTGCTTCTTGAGATGGTAGCTAAGATTATTGATTTAGTCTTTGTTCGTTTCCCAAATATATATGCCTCTAAGTATGCTTTTACTGCATTCCACAATATTTGATTAGTATATTTTCTTTTTTGTTTAGTTTAAAATATCTTAATTCCCCTTGATACTTCTTCCTTGATCCATGTATAATTCTCAAAGGTTTTGTTTAAACCCCAAATATTTTTGAATTCTCCCAGAATCTTTCTATTATTGATTAGTTTAAATATGTTGGCTCTGAGAACATATTTTGTAGGATTTTTATCATGTTAAATTTGTGAAGATATATTTTGTGATCCAGAACATGGTCATTCTTGGTGAATACTTCAATGACACCATAAGATAAATGTGAATTCTACTGTTGTTAAATGCTATATTCTAGAATTATAAATTAGATCAAATTGATTGATGGTGCTGTTCAGGTCAACTGTATCCTAATGAATTCCTGCCTGATTGGTGCATCTGTTACTGAAATAGGAATAATAAAGTCTCCATCTAGAATAATATATTTTTGTATTAATTGTTATAGAACTATCAGATTGACCTCATGTATATTAATGGTCTGTTGTTGGGCAAATAATGTTAATGATCACTATGTCTTCCTGATGAATTGACTCCTTTATTGTTAGCAATGACCCTTTATATTGCAGATACATTTCCTTGTCCTGAAGTCTGTTTTGTCTGAAGTTAATACAGCCATACCATCTTTCTCTTAATTAGTGTAAAACTGTACACCTTCCTACATTCTATTATTTTTACTCTGTGACTTTAGAGTGGATTTGCTGTAGGCAATATGTAGTAGAGCCCTTTTCTTTTTTCCACACTGGTAATCTTTATCTTTTATTTCAAGTATTTACACCACTTACATTTAATATGATTATTAATATGTATACATATACAAATATATATTTGTGTATATATATATATATATTTGTATCTGCTTTCCATTATTTGCAGTTTTTCCTTGCTTATACTATTTTTCTTCAACTGTTTAATTGACTTCATCTGCTTAATTTCTATGATTGTATTATTTCTACTTTCTTAACATATTAGTTATATTTATTCCAAAGTGGTTGTCAGAGATATTGCAATATACAATTATGACTAATCTATATCCATTTTCAAATAAGACTATACCACTTCACAGGCAATACAGGCAGTTTGCAAAAGAGTATTCCCATTTCCTACTTACCATGACTTATAACATTCATATTTTTCACTTTATTTATCCATATGCTGCAGTCACCAAACATGTCATTACTATTATTACTTTGACAAGTTGCCTATTAAATTAATTAAGAATAAGAAAATAAATGATTTATTTTAATTTCATTTATTCATGTGGTAAAACTTTCATTTTCTATGTGGATCCAAGTTTCTGACATATATTATTTTCCTTCACCTTGTAGAAGTAATTGTAGCATTTCCTCAGAATAGATGTGCTATAAATGTCCTCAGTTTTTGTTTGACTAAAGGAGTCTTTATATTTCCATTACCATTAAAAAATAAATTAATTGCAATAGAATTCTACATTGTTTTTTTTTCTTTTATTCTTTGTTGTATTTTATTCCACTTCTTGACTGCATTAGTTTCTGATAAGAATTCTGATGTAACTATATTATTTTTATTTTATGCTAATTTTCCCTCTTTGGCTTTTTTTTCAAGATTTTCTACATCCATTCATGACTAAAACTCTCTATAAAATATGTAAATAAAGAATGTTTTGCAATACAATAAAAGCCATTTATACCTACCCTGACCACTTTTATTCTATATATAGTGGAAATTTTAGCCAGACCAGTTAGGCAAGAAAGAAATAAATGTTATCAAAATTGGATAGGAAGAAGTGTAAGCATGTCTATTTGCAGAGGATACCATAATATATATGCATATAACCCTAAAGACTTAACAATAAAAAACTACTAGAACTAATAAAATAATTCAGTACTGTTTTAGGATACAAAATCAACATACAAAAAATTCAATAACATTTCTATACACTAACAATTAATTATACAAAAAGAAAATTAGAAAGACAATCCCATTTATAATAGCATCAAGAATAGTAAAGTAGTTAGGGATATACTTAACCAAAGCAAAAGGCATGAACACTAAAAATCATAAAACACTGGCGAAGGAAATTAAAGATGACACAGGTTAATGGAAAGATATCACATGTTCATGGAGTGGAAGAATTAATATTGGTAAAATTTCCATTTTAGTTAATCTATAGGTTCAATGAAATCCTTATCAAAATCTAAAAGACATTTTTTACAGAAATAGAAAAAAAATCTTAAAATTCATATGGAACAAAAGACTACAGAAAGCGAAAACAATCTTGACAAGAATAAAGCTGGAAGCATCACACTTCATGGTTTCAAATATTCTGAAGATACAGTAATTAAAACAGTGTAGTACTAGCATAAGGATAAACACATATACCAATAGAACAGAATAGACAGCCCAGAAATAAACCCATGCATATAAATTCCACCAATTGTTGACAAGGGTGTCAAGAATATGCAATAGGGAAAGGACAGTATCTTCAAAAAATGGTATTAGAAGAAAAGCTGGATATACACATGCAAAAGAATGAAACTGGACCCTTCTCTTAAACTTTTTCGAAAACAAATAACTAAAAATGGAGTAGATAATTATAAGATCTAAAACCAGAAAACTACTGAAAGAGAATATAAAAAATATTCTTGACTTTGCTTTGGCAATGATTTTTTGGATATGACACCAAATCACTGGAAACAAATATGTAAATATATAACTGGAAATATAGCAAACAAAAAGCTTCTGCAGAGCAAAAGGAAACAATCAACAAAAAGATAAGACAACTAGAGAACAAGAGAAAATATTTCTAAACCATCTGTTTGATAAAAGCTGAATATCCAAAATATATAAGGAACCCATATATAATATATAATATAATATATATATACATATATATTATGGAACCCATATATATATGGAACCCATACAACTTAATTGTTAAGAAAACAAATAACTTGATTTAAAGATAGGGAGAGTATTTCTATGGTTATAAAGTAGAAAAAGGTGTTTATAAAATAGGGTACTACATCTCTCCTATAAAAGAAAAGATTGTTAAATTGGATACACTAAAATTTAAAATGGCTTTACTTTTAAGAAAAATGAGATTGTAAACTACATCTTAACATTGTTTCACATAGTGGTAAATTAATTCAAGACTTTCCTAAGGAAGAAAGCAAGTTCAAAATATTCAGGGATTAACTAATACATCTGCTCATGCATTGGGACAATGGGAAAAAAAATAGTTGTGTAAAAATTACTACAGCTTTTTGCATGCATTTATTCATTTATTGATTGATCTATCTATTTAATCATATATTTTTACAATTGTCTAAAGTAATTGATTTGATCTAGTGCCAGCAGTATTGGTAATAATACTAGGTAGTTTTCAAATCTCTTGACTGTGCAATTTGTTCCTGTATACTAATCTGTATTTCTAAAACTGTGTTGTTGTTGTTTTATTTTTTTAAGTTTATTTATTTACTTTGAGAGAGACAGAGACAGCAAGAGTGGGGGATGACAGACAGAGGGAGAGAGAAAGAATCCCAAGCAGGCTCCACACTGCCAGCACAGAGCCCGAACTCTGGAGCCCGAACTCATGAAGCTGTGAGATCATGACCTGAGCTGAAACCAATAGGTGGACGCTTAACTGATGGAATCACCCAGGCAACCTAAAACTATGGCATTCCAAAGGAGTTTTTATATAAAGCATTCTAGATAAGTAATCTTTACCCAATTCCATAAGCCAAATGAAATTTGCACTTAGATTTTTAAGCTAAAGTATATTACCATTCCCCAAAATTGATATTAATAGTGGTCTAACTTTTCCTTTTAGACTACTTCCAAACATTCCTTGAGATTTTCTAAAGAAAAATACATTTTTAAGATCAAGAAAATCATGTTTTTACTCAACATCTTTGTATTTTCTTAGCATTTATAGTATACCATGCTATTGTTATTTTATGATTTTTCTGTGGTTTGGGACTCATTATGAAAATTATAATGTACCTATATTGATACCAAACAATATTAAACATGTGGGTTACTATACAACATATACCCAAATTGTTTCCTTGTATTTTTTCTTCCCCAAGCCCTTCTCTTTGACTCTTCTGTTGATCTGATCTTCCAGGATCTATTAATGTTTGAGCTCGACCCACTCAGGACAGTGCCCTATCTTTGTGAAGAGGAACTCCTGCTGAAATTGTATAGCTTATTCCCAATGCTGTGAAACCCCTGTAATCTCTGTTCATATATTTAATTTTTGCTGGACTCCTGAGTTTAGAATGGAGTGCATGTGAATTGTAATTTTTAATGTGTCAACTATACTTAAATTAAAAAAAATAAAATAAAATTGTGATTTTTAGTTTTCCTGACATCTATTGATGTTTTTATTTGTCCCTATATCTCTATGTCTTGTTAGGAAGAGAAGAGAAGATATTTGGACATAGGAAGCCATTATGCTCTAGAATTTATTTCACACCTAAACCCTGGAATGGATCCATTCCTGGACAAGTCAAATGGTGTGAGACAGGTTGCGACAAGGTAAGCTGCATGCTGGTGATGACAAATAGAATAGAAGATGGTATTGAAAGTAAGTTTTGCTAGCCTATTATTCACCAGTGTTGAGGTGAAGGAATGTTAGTGGTATGTGGGAAGGAGGCAGCTGAACATAAGGGCCTATTACTGAGCTACTCCTTGCTCATCAAGTATCTAAATGGGCCTTACATTGCTCACTCCCTGTGAAGGTGGAATCCTGTAACTAACTCTAAGTGAGCAGAAGTGAACATACATGAACATTTAAGAAAACAGTGACATGCAGAGGTGAGCATTTAAGAGGAAATGGTAATTAAATAGCAGAGAACATTTTTTAAATAAATCTTTTACCTATATACTCATAGCTTAATTCTTAATTACTATAATACAGATCTTCATAAATGGTGGGATATGTTCTCTGTATCAGTGGGGTTTATCCCAAAAATGTAAACATTAGTTAATATTGGAAATCATATGTATTATATGGCTGACCTTTGGACAACACAGATTTGAACTGCATTTTCCATGTATTTATTTATTTTCAATAAATATAGTACTGTACTATAAAGGTGTTATCTCTTCCTTATGATTTTATTAATACCATTTTGTTTTCTTTAGCTTACCTAATTGTAAGGATACAGTATAGAATACATATTACATACAAAATATGTCTTAATTGACTATGCTATCATTAAATCTTCCCATTAACAGTAGCCTCTTAGTAGTTAAATTCTGGGGGAGTAAAAAGCTATATGTGGAATTTTAACTGCACAGGGTTGGGTGTCCCTAATCCCTATGTTCAAGAGTCAACTGTATAAACAGAGCCAAAGAAAAGTGGCATATTCTTATTATTAAATCCTGAATAAAGCCTTTGGCCATATTCAAATCCATTTCAGAGGAAACCTGTCAATGACTTAAATTGAATGATTATTTAATATTCTCCAAAGTAAAATCTCACTAAATGGTACAATATTTTCTCCACTCTGTTTAAAAAACAGAAACAAAACAAAAACCTGTAAGTTATGATTCCTATTATTAAACATTATATTGAAACATTAGCCAATGCAATAAGATAAAATCAGCTACTAAGGCATAAGTATTAAAAAAGGAAGAAAAAAAAGGAAGCAAGGAAGCAAAACTATCTGTATTTGTAGATGACAAAATAGTATAAAGAATCACTTGAAGAGTAAATAAGAAGCCAATATAATTTTATCCATTTGGGGATGGCTTGGGAAGTTGGGTAGAGACAAGACTACTAGAAAAGTCTTCTAAAGTATATATAGCTTATTATATGAATTTGAATGTAGATTATGTAAATTTTTTTCTTATTTTCATTTAAAGATGTTAAATAAAAAAGGAAGTTATCATGCAAATTTCAAATAAACTGAAACAAATGATATTAACTGTACATTAACTTGGTTCCATAACCATAATGAGGAAAAAGAATAATTTCAACAGGCTTAATACACTAAATTTTGATTACATGTCAAAAGTGGGAAACATTTGAAAATGTGGAGAGGTGCAGACCTCTGACACTGCAGCTTGATATTGTTGGTCATACCCTTCCAGAAGCTACTCTAGGGCAAAAGAGCTGTCACTTCCAAGGACCCCTGGTGTACTAGAGTTCTCATTATCACAGCTTTCTGGAGCTGTGGAGTCATTTCTGTATAGGTGGATCAAGACTTTAGCAACTCTCTCTTACAACCAGCTGGATAATTCTCAATTTCATGTGTGTGTGTGTGTTTGTGTGTATACACACACATATATGTATATATATATATACATATATTTTTTTAAAATTTCTTTTCTTTCTGAATTGAAAAGAAAAAGTGGGAGACATTTGAAACATTCCATGCTCCATGGAGAAATTACTTAATCTAGATTTGGGGCAAAAAATACATCAAGTGAGTTTGGGATATCTTATGCCAGGATGCAAAACTAATGAACAGTTGAGCAGTATGATAGAAGGAGGAGTTTAAATATCTTCCACAGTTTAATTAGTGTCAATTTTATGTTAAAAAATGATATGTGGGGGTGGCTCAGTTGGTTGAGTAGTCAGCTCTTAGTTTCAGCTCAAGTCATGATCTCATCATAGTGCATGAATTTGAGCCCCGCGCTGGGCTCTGTGATGAAAGTGTAAATCCTGCTTGGAATTTTTTCTTTCCCTCTCTCTCTGCCCCTTCCCCACACATGCTCACTCTCTCGCTCTCTCTCTATCAAAATAAATAAACTTTAAAAAGTGATATGTGTTTGAAATGCACTGAATATTCAAAAAATTCCATGAGTCTGTAATAGTACTACAAAAGGAGGAAGAAAGTTGAAAATCTCATTTTCCAATATTGAAGTAGTGTTTACATCAACTTCTCCTTACTCTGAAAGTGGGGAAATAGTAAGAATATAGTAAGTCTGTATCTTGCCTTTTGCTAGATGGCAATCAAATAGCCATAGATAAAGAATGAAAATTATTTTTCTTTTTTACAGAGGAATGACACCTTTACATGTAGAAAAGAAGCATAGGATTTAAGCATAGTTTCACCATAGAAACTTTTCTGAAAGGTAAAGCAGAATTAAAAACAAGCAAATAAAAACCTATGTTGATATATTATTTATTAAAACTCTAAATACATTTTCTAATTTCATCTACCTCAAATTTTTAACACAGAAATGATTTGCTAAATATGTTCACTGTTTATTTTTTAATCATTCATCTGTGGCTCTCAAATGGATTTAATCTGGGATAAGGATGTAAGCCAAAACAAGCAAAGCACTACTTGACTCACTAAGATAAACAAAAGGATCTACAGTTATCCGAATATGCATGTAGTTTAATAAACTCACAGAAAATGAAAGTTTAAAATTTAATATGATTGCATATATTATATATAGCAAAGCTAGTGTGAATATTTTTCAGCTGGCTACATTAAAATAGAAATAATACATAGTAATACTCATTCCTATTTAACTGAAATTATGCTAACTAGAAAGCATACCTCATGCTAAAATAAATAACAGTGTTAATCCAACAGTTCATTTAACCCTCATCTATTTTAGATTTGAAACATTTAAACCAAAAATTTATAAATATCAAGGGAAGCCAAACTCACATATTGTCTTTGGAAAATAGTCTTGGTAGTTTAGGAAGCAAAAGAGGAAAAGTGAAAGAGTTATCATAAGTTATCAGAATAGAATGTATGCCACAAAAGACAAATGGAGTTGTATGCCTTTTCCCAGATGAGAAACTATGGTTAACAAAGGTGGAAATTATTTTATCTTAAGAGCGTATTAGGAATTACTAAATATGTTTGGTGATGTTTTCCTTTTTAGAAATACAGTCAACATGATCATATATTAAATATCTTATTATGTTAAATATCTATTGAATAGGTTTTATCTGAATGTTTCCATTACTATTAATTATGTTTGCAAACCACAATAAAATATCCTTTCATTTATATTAAATCCGTTTTAACACTGATGCTATTATCTTTTTAGAAGTTACTACTGATTTTAAAAATCTCACTAAATATTCATATGACAAAAAAGTTAATGAAATTTCCTATGACTGTTTATGAGGGATTCCATGTCAATAATTAAGTGATGCCTGTGATGCCTGCAAGGCACTATGCTGCCAAGAAAAGATGGTTGTAGAATCAGAGTAAAAGATGTAGATAAATAAAACAGACTTTGGAGTAAAGACCCAAATATTTTTAAATAAAAATATGATTAAAAGATACTTGATCTTAAGCACCTTTATCTAGCTAAGATCATTATACACTGATACAAAATAAATTTAGTTAAAAGTTGTTTGCTCTTACATAAAAATTAAGAAAAAAGAAAAGAAACAAAGCAGCTTTTATTTACCAGTCTAATACAAAAAATAACAAAGCTTCACATGAAATTTCATAACAAAGCTTCACATGAAATTTCATAACAAAGCTTCACATGAAATTTCATAACAAAACTAAGTTGCCAAAGACATCTGGTCCAAAATTTCTCCCACAACTTCACCAGATGTCTAACAGTTGAAATGAAGTAATTTTATGGAATTCAATACATCTGCCATTTCATGTTACTGCAATTGAAGGCAGCAATACACAGCCCAAATAAATGCATTTCATAGGAATTGTATAATGGCAAAGGGAAGCAACTATGTATACGACTTAGGCCAAGTATATTTTTATTAAGGAAAAGGAGAGTAATTTGGTCTTAAAGTAAAATGACTGACTGACCTAGAATGAGAAAGAGTAATATGTAGGACAAAATCTAAATAGATATGAAAAGCTATAGAATGTTTGTGAAATAGATTTTTTTCCTTTGGTCAAAACTTGTAGTTTTCGGATAAAATTCATATCCATTCATCTGTAAGATTTAAAAAGGTTTTTTTAAAAAGAAATTTTAGAAATAATAGCACACTGATATACTGTAACATGATTTTCTCTATGTTAAAATGGCAGTTTTCTTTTTCCCCCTTGGAGTATTGGTCTGCTCTTAATACATCGTTGTAAATGGCTTTTCTTTCCCTTTTTGAGTCAACTTCCTAAAAGTCAAAGATTGTGTGTCTTATCAGAAAAAATTTCGGTGCTTTATTTTGGCGTTATCACACTCTTGATTAAGAGAACCATGTCTCACTTTTAAAAGAGCTAAGGATTTGGGGTGCCTGGGTGGCTCAGTCAGTTGGGCAGCTGACTTCGGCTCAGGTCATGATCTCACAGTCTGTGGGTTTGAGCCCCACGTTGGGCTCTGTGCTTACAGCTCAGAGCCTGAAGCCTGCTTCAGATTCTGTGTCTCCCTCTCTCTCTACCTCTCCCCCGCTCACTCTCTGTCTCTCTGTCTCTCTCTCTCTCTCAAAATAAAGACATAAAAAATTAAAAAAAAGAGCTAAGGTTTTTATATTATTTCCTCCTACATCTAGGTTTTTAAAATATTGTCATTTTTGTTAAATAGTCTAGTATTATTCTTCAACCCCACATAATCCAATTTAGCCAAGTATTCAAATCTGCTGACAACTTTTGACATATTGTCTTCCCCAGGGAGGAACTGGCCTGATCCAAAAAAAGAGTAAACTTTCTCTCTCTCTCTCTCTCTCTCTCTCTAACATATTGTGTTTTACTAGTTTCAGATATACAATTTAGTGATTCAACAATTCTAATACATTAGTCAGTGCTCATCTTGGTAAATGTACTTTTTAATCCCCTTACCTATTTCACCCATCCCCCTACCACTCTCCCCTCTGGTAACCATCAGTTTGTTCTCTATTGTTTAAGAGTCTGCTTTTGGTTTGCCTCTCTTTTATTTATTTCCTTTGTTTGCTTGTTTTGTTTCTTAAATCCCCTATATGAGTGAAATCATATGGTTTGTATCTTTCTCTGACTTATTTCTCTGAACACCATACTCTCTAGATCTATCAATGTCCTTGAAAATGGCAAGATTTCATTCTTATTATGGCCAAATAACATTCCATTGTCTATGTATACCACTTCTTCTTTATCTATTCAACCATCAATGGACATTTGGGCTGTTTCCATAATTTGGCTATTGCAAATAATGCTACAATAAACACAGGGGTGCATGCATCCCTTTGAATTAATATTATATGTATATATATACACACACACACATATACATGTATATCTATGTATATATACATGTATATGCATGCATATGTGTGTGTATATATACATAAACACATACACATAAACAAACATACATATATGCATGTATGTTTATGTGTATGTGTGTGTGTATATATATATATATACACATATAAAAATGCTCAGTAGTGTGATTATTGCATCATAGAGTAGTTCTATTTTTAACTTTTTGAGGAACCTCCATACTGTTTTCCAGAGTGACTGCACTCAGTCTGCATTTCCACCAACAGTGTAGGAGGGTTCCCTTTTCTCCACAGCCTCACCAACATTTCCTGTGTTGTTCATGGTAGCCACTCTGATGGGTGTGAGATGTATTTCATTGCTGTTTTGATTTTTATTTCTTCTGATGATGAGTGATGTTAGGCATCTTTTTCTGTGTCTGTTGGCCATCTGCTTGTCTTCTTTGGAAAAAAAAAGTCTATTGATGCCTTTTTCCCATTTCTTACCTGGATTATTTGTTTTTGGGTGTTGAACTTGATACAGTTCTTTACAGATTTTGGATACTAACCATTTATCAGATATATCCTTTGCAAATATCTTCTCCCATTCAGTTTTTGCCTTTCAGTTTTGTTGATCGTTTCCTTTGCTGTGTGGAAGTTTTTTTTATTTCTATGTGGTCCCAATAATTTATTTCTGCTTTTATCTCTGTTGCCTCAGGAGACATATCTAGAAAAATGTTGCTAGGACCAAAAACAGAGAAATCACTGCCTGTGTTCTCTTCTAGGATTTGTATGGTTTCCATCCTCATGTTTAGGTCTTTAATTCATTTTGAGATTATTTTTGTGTATGGTGAAAAAAAGTGGTGCAGAGTCATTCTTTTGTATGTTGCTGTTCAGTTTTCCCAACACGTTTGTTGAAAAGACTTTTTCCCATTGGAATACTTTTTCCTGCTTTGTCAAAGATTAATTGACCATATAATCATGGGTTTATTTCTGGGTTTTCTCTCCTGTTCTATTGCTCATGTCTCTCTCTCTCTTTTTTTTTAATGTCTTTATTTATTTATTTTTTTTTTTTGAGAGAGAGAGAGAGAAAGCAGGGGAGGGTCAGAGAGAGAGAGGGAGACACAGAATCTGAAGACAGGCTCCAGGCTCTGAGCTAGCTGTCAGCACAGAGCCTGATGTGGGGCTGGAACCCACAAACTGTGAGATCATGACCTGAGTAGAAGTCAGACACTTACCTGACTGAGCCACCCAGGTGCCCCTCATGTGTCTCTTTGTATGCCAGTACCATACTGTTCTTATTACTAGAGCTTTGTAATATAACTTAAAGTCTGGAATTGTGATATCTCCAGTTTTGTTTTTCTTTTTCAAGGACGCTGTGGCTATTCATGAAAAATGCTGCTAGTATTTTGATAGGGATTTCAGTAAATGTGTAGATTGCTTTGAGTAATAGAGACATTTTAACAATATTTGTTCTTTCAACCCATGGAATGTCTTTGCATTTCTTTGCATCATCTTCAATTTCGTTCACTAATGTTTTATAGTTTTCAGAGTATAGGTCTTTCACCTGTTTGGTTAAATTTATTCTCAGATATTTTATTGAAAATAAAAACTTTCTTGTATCTTTACAATAGGAGGTAACTTTACAATTTGAAGCAAGGTTCCTAACTAAATTAGATTCTTACCTCTTATAGAGACAGAGAGATTGAGTCTCTGCCTTCCCTGATTATTTACTTTGAAAGGATGGCTCCCTGCTCCTTGAGAAAGACATCTCATATTCTCAGGAAACCTTAGAACAAAGAAGCTAAGCAGTTGGGAAGAAACCTAAAATATTTGACTGCTTCAGCAGATCATATAGGGCAACATTAATGCCTGGTGTTGCTGCTACATGGGTCACTCCAGCAGTATGCCAAAAGTTCTGCATGTTCCATACTCTGCTTCCCAAAATTAGTATCATGGACAGTCTTAACCAAAACCACCAACATCACTGCCAGAGATATACAAACTGAAGCAAGAGGTCCTCTACAATCATTGGTCATGATTATTCTTTCTCAAATAGATACTTGTGCAGTGGATGAAAACTTCTGCTGTACGTTATGTTTCATAAAATGTCACTGGTGTCTATGCCATCACCAAATATATTTAGATTACAACGTGGGAATTTCATCAGATTGAACAGTCACACTCGCTCTACCATTTAAAGGCATTTTAAGCACTCTATCTTGTAATCATCTGAACTGGCTCCCTCCAAACCAAAATTCTTGGTTTTATTCCCCTAGTTCAACTTTAATAATTATTATCTTTTTATATTCCTAGATATAGTTCTCATTAAATACTTGATCTCTAAGGTCTTCCAATAGCTGTAAGTTCAACACTATTCTCAATAAATAATATAACTAATCTTTCAGAGCCAACAAGAATATGAAGGGCAGCCCATCTTTGAAAAATACTTGGATCAACCTTAATATTGAAATGTTAACCATCTCTAATTTTCAATTTTGTCTGTCTTTAAACAACAGAGGGAACTGACCAAATGTTTCAGTTACCTATTTCTCATCCTTTACTTTGTCTTCACCAAACTTTGACCAGGCTTCTACTCTTTCTAAGTACCAACCTGCCCCCATGCCTGAGCAAGCACTAAAAAGTAGTATTATTATCAGTCCATTCTGAGAACTGACTGACCGCATGAGACATTTTTTTAAATGTTTATTTTATTTTATTTTTTTGAGAGAGAAAGAGAGAGAGACAGAGAAACAGAGAGACAGAAAAACAGAGAGAAGGGGCATAGAGAGCAGGAAACAGATGATTTGAAGTAGACGCTGAGCTGACAGCAGAGAGCCTGATGCAGGGCTTGAACTCACAAACTACAAAATCATGACCTGAGCCAAAGTTGGACACTTAACTGCCTGAGCCACCCAGGTGCCCTCAGTGAGACATTTTTAGAGTTAAACTCACTTCCTCTGGCTTACTACTCAACTTCCGCTTAGGAGTTTCTGCAAAAACTTTTGCTTACCTTTCCCTACATTATAAAAGGAAAGTTGTATCTCTTTGCTGAGATTCCTGCAGATGGCTGAAATGGGAGCATTTTCCACACTGCAATAGTGTGGAAAACTATTGCACACTGAAAAAATTTCCTTTTTATCTAAGTCTGATTTGCTCTTTAAAACAGTTTAATGACTTTATTGAGGTATACTTGGTTCATAAAAACTGCACATATTTAATGCACACAATTTGATAAGTTTGGACATGTGTAGACACTCATGACAGCATCATCACAACAGGGCTACAGATACACTCATCACGTCTAAAAGTCTCCTTGCACCTTTTTTGTTTTTGTTTTTGGTGGTAAGAACACAACCTGAGACCTACCCTCTGAATAAAATTTTAGGTGTTCAATACAGTACAGTACAGTACAGTTAACAAACTGTAAACACTATGTCCTACAGCAGGTCTCTAGAGCTTATTCATCTAGGATACCTGAAACTTTATACCCATCGAACAACATCTTATTTCCTCCCTTTTCACTCCCACCCCCAAGTCTCTGACAAGTGTTGATGAGGAAAAATTGGAAGACTGGTACACAGTTGGCAGGAATATAAAATGGTGCAGCTTCTTTGAAAAACATTGTGGAGGTTTCTTAAAAAGATTAAAAATAGAACTACCATATGATCCAGCAATTCCACTTCTGGAAATCCAAAATAACTGAAATCAGAATCTTGAAAAGATATCCACACCTTCATGTTAATTGTAGTATTATTCACAATTGCCAAAATATAGAAACAACCCAAGTGTCTATCCATAGATAAAAGGATAAAGAAAAATGTGGTATATACATACAATGAAATATTTAATCTTAAAAAAGGCAGGAAATCCTGCCATATGCAATAACATGGATGAAGCTGAAGACCAGTATTTAGTAAATGAGATAATCCTGTCTAGAAGAACAAAGACTACATTCCACTGATATGCTGTATCTAAAATAGTGACACTCATAGAAGCAAAGAATAAAATAATGGTTGCCAGTATTTTTCTTTGACACAAGTTACAGACTGCTTTTGTTTTTCAGTATGGATAATTAATAAAGGATATAACCACTATAAGAAGGATTTGAAAAAATATATATACTGTCTTTTATTTATTTCACTAATACAGCCTTTATAAAAATGGGATCAACAAGCTGTTTAAGAAACAAACAAAACTTATCTGGAAGGACTCTTAGTGTATGTACATCAGACACAACTATCTTTATCCAACAGTTTAAAAATATCATGCAGATGTAAATTTCGCTCATTTTGTGTTCTACTTCCCCCATTAAAATCCAGATCTAAATTTACCTTAGTGCTAAGTAAGGCACAGAGATGTGACTGAGTTCCCACAAACAGTATCACCAAAAAGATAATTAAATCATGAGGAAATAAGACCGAGAGGTAGTTGTGTAGGGTTTTCTTTTTTAACAAGTGTCTTTTCTCTTTGTAGGGTCCTAAGAATGACCAGAGTTAGCAGACTCCTCATACTTTATAGTTCTGGCTCTGAGTAGTGATGACAAAGGCACATGTCTGGGAGACTCTGGTTTGGTCAGAGAGTATTCTGAGCTTTTAAGCCTGGAGCAATTTTTTCCTGGAATCTTTGTGAACTAACATCTTTCAATAAATTGTATTTTCTGTTATAACCAGGCAAAAGATCTTCTGCTAATTACAGCTGGAACTCTATTTACACAGGGTTATGGTTCTGTATCACATGGATAGGAAAAAATAAGTGAGATGATCTTCAAAAATGTAGCTAAACAAACTTCATAAAGAAATAGCAGCATTTAATGGGTGAGGCACAATACAAGTTTAAATAGAGAAAACTGAAAACTCTAGAAGAGGGAAGACCAAAGATACAGTTCTATGCCAGTAGGGGAAGGAGATAGGCATTGGTCAACAAAATTAAACTAAGTACTCTGAACTGAAAAATAAAGGAGTGGACATTATTCCTTGTTTAAAAGAGGTGCATACAGGTAGATGGGAGTGAATTGATAGGTTTAGTTTGGAGCTATGTCAGATTAGCCATTAAGCTGGTGCTTTCTGATACCATTTAAATTTATATTGTTTATGGTAATAATGGTGTTATGTGAACAAAATGTTTACATGGGTATGATCATTTTTCTTTTAAAAATAACCAGTTGGTTCAAAATTACATACATAATATTACTTGGAGATCAAAAAGAATGAAATCTTGTCAGTTGCAGCAACGTGGATGGAACTAAAATGCGTTATGCTAAGTTAAATAAGTCAGTCAGAGAAAGATAAGTATCATATAATTTCACTCATGTGTAAAATTTAAGAAACAAAACAGATGAACCTAGTGGAAGAGAAGGAAAAAAATAAGGAAAAACAGATGGGAGGCAAATCATGAGTTCCTTAAAAACATAGAACAAAGGTTTGCTGGAGGGGTCTTGGGTGAGAAGACGGGCTAAATGCATGATGGGCATTAAGGAGGGCACTTGGTATGAGCACTAGGTGTTAT
>CM053574.1:107957920-108000302 GCA_028646485.1 Cryptoprocta ferox | reverse complement strand
TAGGTGATGGGGCTCAGGGCAGGCCCTCTCTCTCTCTCAAAAATAAAAAGAAATAAACATTAAAAAAATTAAAAATTACTAAAATGCTAGCAAAATTATTTGGATATACTGATTGTCTAGAAAGTACAGAAAATAAAAAGAGTTGAATAAGTGCTGTTAAGTGTGATTTTTTTAAACTAAAGAGAATAATCCATATAACTCTGTGCTCATAAACTTGCAAAACAGAGTAAGCCATGACATTTTAAAAAGTATAAATTATCAAAATTTATACAAAGGAAATAATATAAAGAAACAGTACAAAAAATGCTGAAGAATAATGTTAAGATCAAAGCTTACCAAAATTATTTCTAAAACAAGTCATGTAGGGGCACCTGAGTGGCTCAGTTGGTTAACTGTCTAACTTCAGCTCAGGTCATGATCTTGTGGTTTGTGAGTTCGAGCCTGGAATTGGGCTCTGTGTTGACAGCTCAGAGCCTGCAGCCTACATTAGATTCTGGGTCTCCCTCTCTCTCTGCCCTTCCTCAGCTCACACCCTGTCTCTCTCTCTCTCCCTCTCTCTTTCTCTCATTCCCTCTCTCAAAAATGAATAAACATAAAAAACTAAATAAAACACTTATGTAAATTAAATTTTAAAACACTTACTTTCTTCAGAAATTAATTTAGAAAGTTTCAGATTGTTAAAATTCCAATATTATTTGTGATCTAACATTCCTTGAGCTTATTTGCCATTTATATTTATTCTTTAATAACATTTGTTCACTGTTTTCTGTTCAATTTTTATGGATTTTTTTAAATTGGGTTTTCACATTTCTTTCTATTGATTTTTGAGAGTTCTTTATAAATCCTGGTTAAAATTTTGTATCAGGTATGTGATTTGAAAATATTTTTTCCTAAGTCAACTGCTTGTGTGTGCACGGTCTTAAAAATGTCTTTCAAAGAGAAGCAGCTTTTAATTTGATGAAATTCAATTAATTATCTTTATACAAATTGTAGTTTTTCATACCTAGGAGATTCCTGTTTAATTCAATGTCACAAAGATTACATCCTATAATTTCTTCTAGAAATTTTATAGTTCAAAATTTTACAGTGAGTTCTCTGTTACATTTGAGGAAATATTTGTATATGTTGTAAGGATTGGAAATACATATGTATGAATGTGTTTTTTGCATGTAGATATCAAATTTTTCTATTGGTATTTGTACAAAAGACTACCCTTTCTCACCTGAATTGATTTTGTAATTTCTCAAAAAATCAATTTAACATGTATGTATGGATCTATCTGTAGGCTGACTTTGCTATCCCATTGACCTATTTTTCTATTATGCCAATACCACATCATCTTGATTATTGCAGCTTTAAAACTCATCTTGATATCATAGTTCTCCAACATGGATCTTTTTTTTCCAAATTTGTTCTGGCTGCTCTAGATCTCATGAATTTTAAATGAATTTTTAAATTAGTTTGTTAACTTCTTCCCCAAAAGAGGAAAAGAGCAATAGGATGTTTTATTGGAATGGCGTTAAATCTATAGACTAATTTTGGGAGAACTGACATATTTGCAACATAGAATCCTTTGATCATGAACACAGTATATCTAATTTATTTGTATCCTTTAATATTTCTAATCAATGTTTTATAATTTTCAGAGTAGAATTCTTGCATATCTTTTCACGGATTTGTCCTTGAATACTTCATAATTTTGATGCTATTTTCTAAATTCCAAATTTTGACTCTTCACTGACGATTTATACAACTTAAATTTATTTTTCTATGTTGAATATATAAACATGGGGCAAAATTGCTGAACTCACTTTCTGACTTAACTTTTTTGTCTTCCACAAGACTTTGTACAGAAATGATAATTTCATCTGAATGTAAAAATATTCACTATTTCCTTTACATTTCAATGCCTTAATCTCTTTTTCTTCACTTATTATACTACTATACTGAATCTCTAGTAAAATGATTAATAGAAATAATAAGAGAGGATATCCTAGCCATGTTCTTGTGATTAGGGGAAAACAATTCAGTCTTTCATCTCTAGGTATATTGGCACTGGCAGATTCTTCATAGATGCTCATTATAAGTTTGAAAAAGATTCCTTCTATTCCCACTTTGCTGAGGGTTTTAATAATGAACAGACCAACAATAACAAGTGTTGGTGAAGATGAATAAAATGGGAACCTCAAACATTGGTGGTGGGAAGTAGAATAGTGAGTGAAATTATTTTAAAAAATACTTAGATAATTTATTGGGGGAAACTGGGTGGTTCGGTCGGTTAAGCATCTGACTTCTGCTCAGGTCATGATCTTGCAGTTCGTGGGTTCGAGTCCTACGTCGGGCTCTGTGCTGACAGCTCAGAGCCTGAAACCTGCTTCAGATTCTGTCTCTCTCTCTCTCCCTGCTCCTTCCCCACTTCTCTCTCTCTCTCCCTCTCTCTCAAAAATAAATAAATAAATAAATAAACTTTAAAATACCAAGTCAATTTCTTAATTAGTTAAAATAGATATGTCATATGGCCAAGAGATTCCATTACTACATATCTATCCAAGAAAAATGAAACATACGTCCACACAAAGATTTGTGCTACAATGTTCATAGCAGCATTATTCATAATAGCCCAAAGTGGAAACAATCTAAAGGTTCATCAACTGATGATAAACAAAATGTGGTACAGATAGTATTCAGCAATAGGTAGGAATGAAGAACTGATACATTTGACACCATGCACACACCTCAAAAAATATTTTGCCCAGTAAAAGAAGTATGATGCACAAAAAGCATTTATTATTAAATTCCATTATATGAAATAACCAAAAAAGCCAAGTCTATAATAACAGAAAATAATGTCTTCCTGGGGGTGGGAATGGATAGTGACTTTAAACTGTCACAAGTTTTCCTTTTAAGATTACAGAAATGTTCTAAAATTAGATTGTGGAGATGGTTTTATAACTCTGTAAATATACTGAAATTCCATTGTGTTGTAAACTTGAAAGAGGTGAATGTTATAGAATTTGAACATTAAAATAAAAGTATTAAAAATTTACTGAGTGACTAGCTTAAATCAAGTAGTTCACAGATGTACAAGATATAAAGGCCAAAAAACATTAGCATTTTTTCTACGGGTTTACAGTGTAGTGTGTAGTAACATAAAAGCAAAGCAATGCATTTAAATGCTAAAGTGATATCACAAGTATATTTATAATTATATAGTTGATAAAAAAGTTTGTTTCTGTAGTTGGTGATAAATTTATGATAACTGGGTACTGAAAAGGTCTATATTTGTAATTATAAGTACATAATTTAATCTTACTATTTTTCTATGTATACAGGGAAGAAAATTAGAAGATGAAGTTTGATTAAATCTATCAGGTATTACCAAATGGATACCAAATTTATTTTGGATACTTCAAAAGAAATGAGTAGTACACTTTATTTGCTCAATTATAGTAGTGGGTAAAGACCAAGGTCAGTTCAGTCACAGGACATAGTAAAGTTTTTCAAATATAGGACATCAGTTCAGTTCATCCAGATACATTAAAGTAAGAACACATAAACAACTCTTGGAGAATTTCTTATTAAGCACATGACAGAATGTCTTAGTTTAAAATGTGACTTAATTTGTGTTCAGCAGTAAATATTGACTCTGAAAACATATTCAGCATACTAATTGTTTTGTGTTAATACTTAGACTCTCCTAAACTCCAAGTGCAAATGTATGTAAATTAGGCAAATTATTCTTTCAAACTAATTGCCTAGTGATACTTGATGAAACTACAACATTATGTATCTTGTGTCATCTGTGTCACAAATATTTATATTATATGAACATCTCTCCAAATAACTCATCAGTTAATCTATTTGTTCATTCATTCACTCATTTTTTCATTCATTAAATCACTTATTAATTCATTTAGTTGATGTAACTTGTGTTTATTATGAACATTTATATTGCCATACATTCAGAATATTTATCTTTAAAACACAGACCATCAATTCCATCAATTATTATATATTTTTAAAAGTATATATATACATATATATGTTTTATATGTGTATGTGTTCTGTGTATATAAAATTTTATATAGGTTTATATATATAATACACATATATGGGTTTGTATATATAATACTATATATACGTGTGTATATATATTCTTATATTTATATATACAGAGAGAGACAGAGGGGCAAAGACAGAGAGAGAGAGAGCAGAAACATTTTTCACAGTGCATTCAAAATAGCTTTTTTTTAAAAAACATTATATCATTAATTCCTCTGCTCAAAAAGTTCCAATGGGTTCCTTCTAAAGTCAGAGTTAAATCCAAATTACTAGTTATATGACATGGGTTACCTTGTACCACTCTACCCCTTGCTCATTCTCTTCATATTCACTGATCTACTAGATATTTCTCAAAACAACAACCATGGTCACAGTCTTTGCACTTGTTGATCTAATAAAAATGCTGTCAAAGATATCTAGATGACCCTTTACCAATTTCCTGAGGATTCTTCACTAAACACGTAATTAAAATAGGTATAACTTACCTCTCCTTGCCTCTTACTATGTTCTGTTTTCTTTTTTTTTTTCTTTTTATCTATGTCAACATGTAATAGGACAAATATACCAGTCTACATGGCTAGGTGGTCTGTAAGCAAAGCATTATTTTGTTGTATTATTACAAGAGAGCCAGTTATCAAGCTAATAATATAGCCTGGGTGACATTTGAGTTAAAGAAGCCAATTCAGGTGTCTTAGCATCATATATGACACAAACAGTGAAATGTTACAAGTATTCTGCAAGACATAATTTATCTGTATAACAGAACTATTTTATGGATTCACTATTTTCTTGGAATTTTTCTGGTTGATATTAGACTTCTACCTTTGACAATCACCTTGACTTCCATGTTTTTTCTAAAAAAAAGAGTGATTATCAAGTAAAAGGAAGTTGTCCATTTATTGCTAGGTATGCATTGTATGAAAATTACTCTACTCAATTTATTCAGACTGGTTAAAAATAAGAGGGATTAGTCTGCTTACTTGCATATGCATGAATGCTATGCTTTATTATAAAATAATAAAAAGGAAATCAAAATTTAAAAAGTTAGGGTACATATTATTAGTTGTCTAATAGCATTTAAGGAAACTTTCTATTAGCATAGGGCTCCTGGTTGGCCTGTGAATCAAAGGCTGAGAAGCCAATCTGTAGAGCCTACTCATATAACTTTTCTACAGTAGTCTGAATTTTGATTATATTAGTTTAAGGTACATGTATGCATTTACATGTACAAAGTATTTGACTGATTAAAACATAGTCTTTCTTAAGCTGCTAGAGGATAATGCAGGGCTATTTGACTGAGTGGATATTTTCTATTAGGCTTTCAATTTCTCTAAGAGGACCTCAAAGTCTCTCTAGTGGAATAAAGGCAATTGCTATATGGTCTTTAAAGTAAATTGGAGTGCTTCCTCCTATTTACTTACCCCTAAAACTGCTATCAAGATTCTCCTGGACTTTTAAACCTGGTTTCTTATGTATATGATAATTTATTTTGTTCTAGAATAAGCTGCATATAGGGGTTCCTGATTGGCTCAGGCAGTAGAACATGCAAATTTTGATCTCAGTGTTACGAGTTCAAGCCTCATGTTGGGCGTGGAATCTAATGACTTAAAAAAATAAGAATAAGCTTCCTCTAAAATATATAAAGTTACCTAGTGTAACTGAATGTATTATTTCAAGATTCCTGCTGGATTTATCTACTAAACATATATTTTTCCAATTTTAAAGATACTTTAAAAGTCTTAATGTTTGAGGCTCCTGGGTGGCTCTGCTAGCTGGTTAATCTCCAGATTCTTGATTTCCGCTCAGGTCATGATCTCACACTCATGAAATCATGGTCGTGAGATATAGTCCTGAGTCAGACTCCACACCCAATGTGGTTCTTAAGGTTCTCTCTCACCCTCTCCTCTGCCTCTCATTCTCTCAAAAAAAAAAAAAAACAAAAAAAACAAAACAACAAAACAAAACAACAAAACAACAACAACAACAAAACCATCATTGCCAAGAACACTAATACAATCCCTACTCCTATAGGTTGGGGTGATGAAAGATGAAAGTAGAAAGTTGTAATAGGTCTTCACTGGTATGATTTTGGTGGCGTTGTATATTTATAAACAGTATAGTAATTACATTAGTGGTGCATTGTAAAAAGCCATCAAGTCAATTTTATCAGGTAGAATTTAGAAGGTTATTATTAAAAGGAAAAAAACAATGCTGTTTTGTCGTATGCAGAAATGTGCTAGTATTGTTTTATTCCAATATTCTTTCAAGGGTGCCTTTCCATGCACACACCAAAACAGAGCCTGAGTGTCACTGTTGTTAATTTTTGATCAACTGGTTGAGGTTCAACTATACTTATTTTGTTTTTAAATTATTTCTGGTTTTGGCCACTGCAATAACTTTCATTTGGCTTCTATGTCTCTTTGACATACACCCATTCTTGTAATTTTTCTTTGATAATTGCTTTTCTTTGTGGCATACGATGTGCCAGGCTCATCTTGTATGTTTCCTGCCCCAGTGTTAGAACCAGCAATTTCTCCAAGGAGCCCTGATTTCCTTTATTGAGGAATGGTATTAGACCATCTTCTGAGGGTTAGTTGTACATGTTGCTCTTGGGATAGCATTGTTTCTCTAACTGTTTTCAGCTGAGAGAAAAAATATGTGTGTATACTATCCTGTATATATAATGTATAAGTATTTTTATATGTGGTCATCTGTAACTATATTAAGCTATATACATGACTTCAAACTGATGCCATCCATCTACTCTAATCCATCACCATACAGATCATTTTAGCTTCCTTCCCTTGCTTATCTTTAATCTGTTCCACTACAACAGTGAGAATCCTGGCTGAACTTGCACTATTCATTTATTTAATTGTTTAATTAAAAACTGCACATATAGTTGATCCAGAATTGTTAACTCATAACCCTACTGAAGACAACTTTATCAACTAGACTCTAATTGTTATATATGTTTACTCATGCTTTTATTTTATAGACCCCACTCATTTCCAAATTACCAGGTAAGTACCTTTTGACTTGATTCTCTTCAGAGCCAATACTAAATAATGACAGCACTAAAATGCAATAAGAATGAGGAGAAAACACATCACTCATGCATTGCTAAGAATGTAAAATGTACTGCTACTACAGAAAACAATTTGGAAGTTTCTTATAAAAATAAAGATAGTTATTTCATGAATCAATGATTGCATATGTATTTATCCAAGAGAATAAAAAACATACACAAAACCTGTGCATGGATGTTCACAGCAGTTTTATTTGTAATAGGCAAAAACTGGAAACAACCTAGTTGTTTTTTAATGGTAAAATGTTTATACAACCTATGGTAAAATCACATATAATATGAAAGTCTACTCAGCAAAAAAGAGAGAGAGTGGAAAAAGAGACAGAGAAAGAGAGAAAGAGAGAGAAAAGAGAAGGAGAAAGAAAGAAAGAAAGAAAGAAAGAAAGAAAGAAAGAAAGAAAAAGAAAAAAGAAAGAAAGAAAGAAAGAAAGAAAGAAAGAAAGAAAGAAAGAAAAAGAAAATACAATGGACACATTTGATTTAGATGAACTTAGATGAAACACAAGATTATTTTGTGTGGTTATAAAAACAATACAGGAGGGATCTTTGTAGTGATAGAATTTTGCAATATCTTGATTATAGTGGTATGTACCTGAATCTATAAATGTGATAAAATTGCATAAACTAAACACACACACACACACACACACACACACGCGAGTATATATTAAACTAAGGAAATATAAATAAAGTATGCGGATGTATCAAAGTAAATATTCTGGTTTATGACATTGCATTTAGTTTTGCAAGACATTACCATTAGGGAAACATATAAAAGGTTTATGAGAGCATCTTGTATTATAATTTATAACTACATGCAAATTTATACTTCTCTTTATAAAATTTAATTTAAAATTCAACTGCAAAAACTGCAGGGAAATAAACTCTTTAAAGACTAATATCATGGCAAAAGGTTTTGTGCCCCTGATAAAGATGTTTTACAAAATAAAAAAAAAAAAAAGTCTAAAATGCATATTGAAAGTGAGGGCATGGAGAACCATCTGTCATGCTAATGGACCTCAAAAAGAAGACAGAGTAGCAATACTTATATCAGAAAAACTAGATTTTAAACCCAAGACTACAACAAGAGATGAAGAAGGGCATCATAACACAATAAAGGGGTCTATCCATCATGAAAATCTAACAACTGCAAATATTTATGGGCCCAACCTGAAAGAACCCAAATATATAAATCAATTAATAACAAACATAAAGAAATTCATTGATAATAATATAACAATAGCAGGGAACTTTAACATCCCACTTATAGCAACAGACCAGTTAAGCAGAAAATCAACCAGGAAACAATGGCTATGAATGACACACTGTACCAGATGGACATAACAGATATACACAGAACATTTCAATCTAAAGCAGCAGAATACACATTCTTTTAAATTATTTTTAATGTTTGTTTATTTTTTGAGAGAGAGAGAGAGTGTGTGAGCAGGGGTAAGGTGGAAAGAGAGGGGGACAGAGGATCCAAATGAGGCTCCGCACTGACAGCAGTGAGCCAAGTGTGGGGACTGAACTCATGAACTGTGAGATCATGACCTGAGTCAGACAATTAACTGACTGAGCCACCCAGGCACTCCCACATTCTATTTGAGGGTACATGGAACATTCTCCAGAATAGATTACATACTGGGTCACAATTCGGCCCTCAACTATTACAAAAAGATTAAGATCACACCATGGATATTTTCAAACCAAAGCACTACGAAGTGAAGTCAATCGCAAGAAAAAATTTGGAAAGGACACAAATACATAGAATTTAAAGAACTTCCTACAAAAAAATGAATGAGTAACCAGGAAATTGAAGAACTAAAAAATACATGGGAACAAATGATAATGAAAACATGATAGTACACAACCTTTGGATGCATCAAAGCGGTCCTAAGAAGGAAGTACAGATCTACATCAAGAAGCAAGAAAAGTCTCAAATACACAACCTAATCACATTACACCTATAGGGATTAGAAACAAAACAAAACAAACAAACAAACAAAAAAACCCAGCAAATAGAGTCAAAGCTAGCAGAAGGGTAATATGGATTAGAGAAGAAATAAAAGATATAGAAACAAAAACACAAACACAAACAAAACACAGTAGAACAGATCAAAGAAACTAAGAGCTGGTTCTCTGAAAGAATTAATAAAATTTATAACCCCCTAGCCAGACTTATCAAAAAGAAAAGAGAAATGACCCAAATAAATAAACTCACAAATGAAAAAGAATAGATCACAACCAACACCATAGAAATACAAACAAGAGAGAATATTATAATATTACAAAATACAGTAAGAGAATATTATTAAAAAAATTATGTCAACAAATTGGGCAATCTGGAAGACCTGGATAAATTCCTAGAAACATGAAAACTACCAAACCTGAAACAGGAAGAAATAGAAAATTTGCACAGACCCATAACCAGCAAAGAAATTTGATCAGTAATCAAAAATTTCCTAACAAAAGTCAAAGGCCAGATAGCTTCTCAAGGCAATTCTACCAGACAATTAAAGAAAAGACAATACCTATTCTGCTCAAACTGTTCCAAAACACAGAAGTGGAAGGAAAACTTCCCAACTCATTCTATGAGGCCAGCATTACCTCAACTCCAAAAACAGACCCCACTAAAGATCCCACTAAAAAACAAAGAAATGCAGGCCAATATCCCTGATGAACACGGATGCAAAAATTCTCAACAAAATACTAGTAAATTGAACCCAACATTGCATTAAAAGAATAATTCACCATGATCAACTAGGCTTTATTCCTGGGCTCTAGGCGCAGTTCAATGTTCACAAATCAATCGGCATAATAAGCACATTAATAAAAGAAATGATAAGAATCATACAATCCTGTCAATAGATTAAAAAAAGCATCTGACAAAATACAGCATCAATTTTTTATAAAAATCTTCAACACAGTAGGGTTAGAGGGAACATACTTGAACATCATAAAGGCCATATATGAAAGACAAATATCTTCTAGTATCCCCAATGAGGAAAAACTGAGAGCTTTTCCTTTATGATCAGGAGCAATGGAGGATGTCCACTCACACTACGGTTATTTAAAATAGTACTGGAAGTCTTAGCCTCAGCAATCAGATATCAAAAAGAAATAAAAGGCATCCAAATGGGCAAGGAAGAAGTCAAACTTTCACTACTTGCAGATGACATAATTCAACTCTATACAGAAAATCAAAAGGACTCAACCAAACAGATTGCTAAAACTAATACATAAATTCAGCAAAGTTTCAGGATATAAAATCAATTACAGAAATCTGTTGAATTTCTATAAACCAATAATGAAGCAGCAGAAAATAAAAACAAGGAATCAATCCCATTAACAATTCCACGCAAAACAATATGATATCTAGGAATAAACCTAACCAAAGAGGTAAAATATCTGTACCTAAAGCTATAGAATACTTATGAAATAAATGGAAGAGGAGACAAAGAAATGGAAACACCTTCCATGCTCATGGATTGGAAGAACAAACATTGTTAAAATGCTTATACTTCTCCCCCAAATCTCTACATTTAATGCAACCCCTACCAAAACACCAAGAGCATTTTTCACAGAGCTAGAACAAACAATCCTAAAATTTGTATAGAACCAAAGAAGACCTCAAATGGCCAAAGCAATCTTGAAAAAGAAAAGCAAAGCTGAAGGCAACAGGATTACAGACTTCAAGTTATGTTAAAGCTATAGTCATCAGGACAGTAATGTACTAGCACAAAAACGGACACATAGATCAATGGGACAGAATAGAAAACTCAGAAATGGAACCACATCTATATGGTCAACTAATCTTCACCAAAGCAGGAGTAAATATCCAACGGATAAAAGACAGTCTCTTCAACAAATGGTGTTGAGAAAATTGGACAACATGCAGAAGAATGAAATTGGACCACTTTCTTATACCAATCACAAAAATAAATTCAAAATGGACAAAAGACGTGAATGTGAGACAGGAAACCATCAAAATCCCAGAGAAGAACACAGGCAGCAACCTCTCTGACCTCAGCTGGAGCAACTTCTTACTAGACATGTCTCCTTGAGGCAAGGGAAAAGAAGCAAACATGAATTATTGGGACTTTGTCAAGATAAAAAGCTTCTGTGTAGGGAAGGAAACAAACAAAACTAAAAAACAACCAATGGGATGAGAGAAGATATTTGCCAATGTCATATCTGATAAATGGTTAGTATTCAAACTATATAAGCAACTTCTCAAACTGAACACCCCCAAAATAAACAAGCCTGTTATGAAATGGGCAGAAGACATGAATAGACCTTTTTCCAAAGAAGATATTCAGATGGCTAACAGACACATGAAAAGATGCTCAACATTAATCATTGTCAGGGAAATACAAACCAAAACCACAATGAGATACCACCTCACACCTGTCAGAATGGCTAACATTAACAACACAAAAGACACCAGATACTAGCAAGGATGCAGGGAAAGGGAAACTGTCTCCTCATACACTGTTGGTGGGAATGCAAACTGGTGCAGCCATTCTGCAGAATGGAGGTTCTTCAGAAACTTAAAAATAGAACTACCCTACTATCTAGCAACTATCTAGCAATTGCACTATGAGGTATTCACCCAAAGGATCAAAAATACTGATTTAAAGAGGCATATGGACCTTGATGTTTACAGAAGCATTAACAAAAATTGCCAAACTATGGAAAGAGCCCAAATGCCCATCAACTGATGAATGGTAGTTTATGGACATTTTGGCTCTTTCCATATCATATATATATATATATATATATATATATATATATATAATATACATACAATGGAATATTACTCATCCACCAAAAAGAATTATGTGGATGGATCTAGAGTATATTATGTTAAGTGAAATAAGCCAGTCAGAGAAAGACAAATACCATGTGAGTTTACTCTTATGTGGAACTTAAGAAACAAAACAGATGAACACATGGGAAGCAAAAACAAAACAAAACAAAACAAACAAAACCGGGGGGCGGGGGGTGACAGGAGCAAACCATAGGAGACTTAACGATAGAGAACAAAGTGAAGGTTATTGGAGGAAAGTGGGTCGGGGATGGGCTAAATGGGTGACAGGTATTAAGGAGGGCACTTGTGACGAGCATAAGTTATATGTAAGTCATGTTATATGTAAGCTACATGTAGTGATGAATCACTAAATTCTTCACATAAACCCAATTTTACCAATTTTTATGTTAACTGAAAAGAGTTTAAATAAAAACTTAAAAAAGAAAATAGTCTACAAGTTAACCCCAAAATGGGTGAAGAATATGAACATTTTACACACACAAAAAGGGTGAATATCTTAAACCTATAAAAATATTGTTAAGCTCATTCATAATCAAATAAATAAAATATTCCAGGGTACACATTAAAACAATTATATTCAATGTACACAGAAAAAATGATAATTTAAATATAACAATAGAAATAAATATCACTATGAAGAAAATAGGAAAAGAAAAATAAGATAACAAAGACCATATGGGAAATTTAGAAAACAAACAGTAAGATAATAAATGTAAATATAAATCTAACAGAAGATGCATTAAATGCAAATTTTCTAAACTCTTCCTAAACTGCATACATTTTCAGACTATTAATGAGAAAGTAAACTACATTTACTGCTATTTATAAACACATATACCATTTATAGAACACTCCAATATACATTAGTATACAGAAAGCCTGAAAATAAATATTCAGAAAAAAAGATTTTTTATGTAAATATTAACTAAAAGGTGGCAAAGATGCCTATCTAAATACTAGATAGAATTTGAGGCCAAAAATACAGGTAGTAAATAGATGTATTATTATGATTCAAAATATATTTTCTATAAAAAGATGTAATAATCCTAAAAGTTATATACTTAATAAGAGTATTTTTCAAAAAAAATGAAGATTTGACATAACAATCCTGGGGAAAAAACCCACAATAAGTATTTTAACAGACCTCTCTTAAAAACTGATAAAACAAACAAAAAAAATCATTAAAACACAGAAATAAAAATAACATGGTTGTGTTGATGTATTTGAGATATGTGGAACACCATATCCAACATTTGCAAAATATATTCTTTTCAAATTCATGTTCAAATTAACATGTTCAAATATAAAACCTTTAGTAACCAATATCAAAACTTTGAAATTACTTCTGTGTATGTTTTCTTAATATGCACAATCACACTAGAATGCCAATTAGAAAGCTAACTGGAAAATCTCCAATGGTTTAGAAATTGAGCTACACTAATCTATATAATCTATGGGTCAAAGAAGAAATCAAATATGAATGAGCAAATGTTTTCAATGTTATGGTAATGAAAATCAACATATTAAATATTGTGGATCTACAGAGATAAAGCATGTCTAAGAGATTGTTTTTTAATAGCAAAGAATGGGAACTGCTTCAAGCATTATTTATTTATTAAATAGATAAATAAATTGTGACATGCATTGCATGCCCTCATGCAATGAGATGCAATGGAATACCACAGCATTGAAAATAAATGGAAAATTGTTATACACAATACCATGAATATCACAGACATAATACTGAGGATAAAAGCTAGATGCATTACAACACTAATGCTATTATATTCCCGTTACATTAAACGCAAAATGGTAGAAGTCAACACAGTGGTTGTCCTTAAAGTGGTACAATTGGAGAGCTGCATCAGGGAGCTTTCCAGGATGCTCGGACTGTATTATATTTTGACAAGGGTGGGGCTCACATGATGAACATATGTGAAAATTCATACATACATATATAAAAGCTCTACAAGCTGTACACTTAAGATTTATGCATTTTACTCTGCATAAATTCAACCTCAATAAAAAATAAAGCTAAATACTCTATTATACAATAGCTTATTCATGTACCTGAAAAATTCAATGGTGATAGCATCCTCTTTTTGTGAGACTAAGGAAATAGTATCTCATATATTACTGCTGAAAGTGTACACTGGCACACACTTCCTGGAAGGGAATTGGCAGTATATATTAAAATTACACAGAATATGCAGCTTCTCCCAGCAATTTTATGTCTGGGGATTTATCTTATGGAAATTCTTACACACGTGAAATGATATTTTTACTAGTTTATTCATTTTAACTTTGAAACAGCAAAATATTCTCAGCAACTCAAATATGTAGCATTAGAGAATTGATTAAATTGTGGTATATCCACAAAAGTAGTAATATGCACTGCAAAAGATAAAGTATTAAGACACACTATAGAAGATACTGAATTTTCTCCAAGATAAACTGTTAAACAACAATGTGGGAAAGTGTCAAGTGTCCTACTTCATTTATTAAAAACAAGTGATGGCATTAAGGTGTATACTTATTGAGGTGACCACCCTGTGTTGTATGTAAGTGTTGAATCACTAAATTATACATCTGAAATTAATATTACATGTTAATATTAACATTAATATTGCATGTTAACTAACAGGAATTTAAATAAAAACCTTTTTCAATGTTTATTTATTCATTTTTGAGAGAAACAGAGAGAATGAGACACAAGCAGGGAAAGGGTAGAGAGAGGGGAAACACATAATCTGAAGCAGGCTCCAAGCTCTGAGTGTCAGCACAGTACCTGATACAGGGCTCAAACCTACAAACCTTGAGATCACGACCTGAGCCGAAGTCAGACGCTTAACTGAGCCACCCAGGCGTCTCTAAATAAAAACTTCCTTTGTTCATTTTTTACTGTTTATTTTTGTCAGAGAGAGACTGAGTGC
The DNA here is from genome assembly GCA_028646485.1 of Cryptoprocta ferox. NCBI lineage: Eukaryota > Metazoa > Chordata > Mammalia > Carnivora > Eupleridae > Cryptoprocta > Cryptoprocta ferox. Next base: position 107,985,385 of record CM053574.1, on the reverse strand, counting down.
GAGTGGGGGAAGAGGGATGGAGCGAGTGGGGAGACAGAATCTGAAGCAGGCTCCAGGCTCTGAGTTGTCAGCACAGAGCCCAATGTGGGGCTCATACCCACAAACTGTGAGATCATGACATGAGCTGAAGCCAGATGCTTAACTGACTGAACCACCCAGGAGCCCTCCTAAATAAAACTTGAAAAAAGTAAAGATAAGGATTTATTTCTATGCTTCCAGAAACATTAATAGTACAAGAATATGAAAAAATGATTATTAGTGAAAGGGGGCAATTAAATTTATAGATTATTTTGTTAGTCATGTGGCTATATTCCCCACTCAAAGGTATTTTAAATGAAAACAGAAGCAACTGCCCATGACACAGGTAGTCGGTTTAAGAACACTGAAAATATGGTAAAAAGCCTGTCTATAGTATATGTCAGCAACAATGTGCCACAAGGAGACATCTCCACATACCATAAATACACTAGTACACCGTATTTCCCCTTTTCAATATCCAAACACAGCTTCAGAATTCCTTTTATCATAAGAATAATAATTCATAATAAAGTTAATATGGAAATATTTGACATTACTGATGTATTTAATATAGAAGGGCTCTGCAGACTGGGTGTAGCATGTACTAGTTTGCTATCTTGTCTACTGTTCATTTTTTTAATGTTTATTTATTTATTTTGAGAGAAAGAGAGTGTGCACATGTACACACATGAGTTGGGGAGGGGCAGAGAAAGAGGGAAAGACAGAGAATCGCAAGCAGGCACCACGCTCAGTAGAGAGTGCAATGCGGGGCTGGATCTCTAGATTGTGAGATTATGACCTGAGCCAATATCAAGAGTAGGTCACTTAAGCGACTGAATCACTCAGGTACTCCCGATTGTCTAGTATTCTCTCTCTCTCTCTCTCTTTTTTTAAATGTTTATTTATTTATTTATTTTGAGAGGGAGGGGGAGGGAGGGAAAGAGGGAGGGATTGAGACAGAGGGAGAGAATCAGCACACAACCAGCGGTGGGGCTTGAACTCAGGAACTGTAAGATTATGATCAGAGCTGAAATCAAGAGTCAGATCATTAACTGACTGAGCCACCCAGGCACCCTGTATTATCAACGTTAGATTTTATGTTACCTTCCTTCTCCTCTCAATCTTTAGATCATTAATCAGGGCAGCTGTATGCATTCAGCAGGTTGTGTCCTGCCCTAGTAGGTAGCAGGAGGAGAAAACAACCCATGTTTTGTTCTCCAAGCTTTGTACCTCTGATTTAGGGTTGCAGAATAAAAGGCAATGCCATTTCCTACACACAAAGCTCCTATCTACTAATCATGACTTACTTTTGTAAGGCTGCTTCTGCATAATTCATTTGAAAACAGACACAGAATAACTAATGATTAAAAAATAAAATTAATTCTATATTTATTTTAAAATTACTTTTATCGAGGCATAATTTATAAAAAGTATACAAACATTAAGGGTACATGAACAAAGGCACGTTCTGTGTTAATAATACCCAAATTAAGACACGGAAATTTTTTATCACTCCAAAAGGTCTTCACGTCCGTCCTTTCCAGACCAAGCCCTGCTACGTGAGTAACCATACTCTGATTTTTATCACACCACCTAACTTATCATCCCTTTTCTTGAGAGAAGCCCAATCTTTGAGGGTTCTATCTGTAATCATTGGAGAGAGGCAGTCAGATATAATCAAAGAGAAAAATGCTTCTGTTTTTTTCATAAACATGTAGAAAAAGGAAAAGAAAAAAACAAAAGAAGCCCCCATCCTTACAAGAAAATAAAAACAGGCATCAAATTATTGACCTTTTTTGGTGAAATCTAAGAGCACGTGTTCAAAGGACAGTCTTCCAAATCTGGAAAGACAGACACTATCAGGCAGACACAGAAACTAAGAATTTGTGTCCCAGGACAGAACTGTCAGACTGGTAAGGTGATTAAACGAGAAATTGCTGGAGGCTAAGTGTAGGCTGAAGTGAGAGTGGGAAGCTCCTGAGAGATGCAGACATAAGTCCCCCCTCAAGCTTTTAAGTAATACATACTAAGGTGAATGGTAAATGTAATCATTTAAATTACCTAAATCAAAATTTTATTTTTATAAGGTATAATATAGAAGCCAAAAAATTCAAAAAATAAGCTATATTCAAGAAAAGGGATATATAAGAAAATACAGTATCCAAAATAATACAATTTTTGCAAAATATTCCTTTGCTTATTTTATTTTGTATTAATCTAAAATAATATTCATTTCAATTCCTTTAATGGTTCCTCTGGAATTTGTTTTGAATAACATAATTCCTATCAATTATTTGGTTTAATTTTTATGTTTTTCATACTTTATGTGACAATTACAAAAACAGTAATAGGAAAATATGGCAGAATAGCTACTTGCTGGGGAAAATACTGCAAAAAAATTGAAAAACAATTTTAAGCTGAAAATAGAGTTCTATTAAAAGTGGTACATAGAAAGGTAGATATGAAATGTTCACAGCCTATAAATTTTAAATATTAATATGCCTTTATGATTCCTATTAACCCATCAGCGTCACCATTCCCAATGGCATATGCAATAATATTTCTTACTCAGTGCACATAAAAATTTTGGAGAGTTTCATCTAATATAAGTCTGTAGAAATTTCCAAAATATCATGACTGAAAAGTTTTGTATTAAGGTAGTAAAGTAAGTGTTCATTATAAATGCAATTTTAATGCAGTTTTGTAGATTCATTTCTTTCCCTAAAAGAAGGGAATGGGTATAATTTCTAGAGGTAACAATATCTAGAGACAAATAATATCTAAGGAAATTATTATTATTATTTCCTATGCATCCTTAACATGTAAATAGAGGTATTCCCTTATATACATGCTAATACATGCACACATACAATGCAGGTTATAACATGAATTTTTTAAGTGTATTTATGTATTTTAAGAGAGACAGTATGAGTGGGGGAGGAGCAGAGAGAGAAGGTGAAAGAAAATCCTAAGCAGGCTCCATGCTGTGCCACATGCAAGTCTCAAGCTAATGAGCCCATGAGATCATGACCTGAGCCAGAACCAAGAGTAGGACTCTTAAACTGACTGAGCCACCTAGGCACCCCATAACATGGATTCTTTTAAAACCTATTTGTTAAGATTCTCTTACTAGCACTAGTGGAGAATTTCTTCCAGCACTGGAGAATACAACAATGAAGAAAATGGGTAAACCCTTCCCCCCTCCATTTAGCGAGTGGAGACTACACAAAACAAGTAAGTGACACAGCTAATACGAAAAATAAAGCAGGAAATGGATTTAAGGAATGAATTAAGGTCAGTAAGAGTTTAATTTTTTTTTCTAGAGCTTCTCTAACAAAGAGGGGATGGACTTCTTACTATGGATTAGAAAAAAAATATTAATGATTGATTTTGTTTTGTCTTGTTTGGGTCACTTGCTTAAACTTTGGACCAATTTAGACATGTCATATTCCTAGGAAACAAAGTAAAACTGGGTATCAGTAGCACTGTCTCTACTCAAGTGGATAGTGTGTAATTTTATAATTTTCTTTAGTAAAATGTGTTCATTTTATCACATGTAATATTTTAGTTTGTTGATTTAATTTTATTGCAAAATATTTTCTTTATATATTTTTTATGTTCATTTACTTTTGAGAGAGAGACAGAGAACAAGCAGGGGAGGTGTGGAGAGAGAGGGAGACAAAGAATCCAAAACAGGTTCCAGGTCCAAGCTGTCAGCACAGAGCTCGATGCAGGGCTTGAACTCAAGAACTGTGAAATCATGGCATAAGCTGAAGTCAGATGCTTAACCAATTTGAACCACCCAGGCATACCAATTCCAAAATATTTTATAACGTCTTTTAATTTCTTTGAAGACTTAATATTTTCCAATTTTCACAGTTTTTTTCTTAAAATTTCTAGTGCTTTTTCATTTTATCACATTTAATAATTGAATCACCGAAATTTATAGACCAGCATATGGCTTTTTTTTTAGTAGTGTTATTTTTTCCCTATTGATCATTTTTTAATTACAAAGTACTTTTTGGTTATTAGAGAAACTGATTGAATTAGTGGTCTCAATTCATAAGCCCTCTCTGTATCCTTTGCTACCTGAGCTGTACTTTTCTTTCTCTTTAAACGTCTATAACTTGCCCATTGCCCTTGCTGTTTCTTTAAGCTGTAATTATCTTCTCTCACTGTAGTAGTTTCCTTCACAGCATTGCCATAACAAAGTACCACAAACTGGGTGACTTAACACAACAATTTATTGTCTCACAGGCTAGAGTCTAGAAGTCCAAAATCACAGTATCAGCAGCTCCAGGCTCTCTCTGAAACTCTCAAGGAGCATACTTTGTTGTCTTTTCTAAGATTCTAGTGGTTTGTCAGCAACAGGCTCTCTCTGAAACTCTCGAAGAGCATACTTCACTGTCTTTTCTAAGATTCTAGTGGTTGGTCAGCAATTGTTGGGTTTCCTTGGTGTGCAGCTGCAGCACTTCAATCTCTGCCTCTATGGTCACATGGCATTTTTGCCCTTGTGCCCTTGTGCCACAGTCTTCTGTCCTTCTAAGGACACTGGCCATATTGGATCAGGGCTTATCCTAATGACCTTGTATTCATTTGTTCATGTCTACAAAGATTATATTCAAATAAGATCACATTCAGAGGGTTAGAACTTCAGCATAAGCTTTTGGGGACAAAATTCAGCCCATAACACACAAATATGGACATGATTTTCTTTTTTGTATCCTTCATTCTCGGAAACTCAAATTTTACTTCATCAGAGTGGTTATTATTAATAAAGTAATAATATCTTGTAAAATAATAATCCTTTACATTCTATGCCTTCATCCTTGTCTATTTTGGGGGGGGGGGTCAGGGTATTTATCCTTAACTGACAAAATATTTATTTCTCATTCTGCTTAAACTATTTTGTATCTACCCCCATTAAACAGTGAGTCTCATGAGAGGAGTTATATCATCAATTTTATTGATTGTTCTTTCCCCAAGCAACTTGAACAGGGCCTGGAAAACAGTAGTGTTCAAGAAATATTTACGAAATTAATGAATGAGTGAACTTGGTTACTGATTTATTCAAATGTTTCATTGTACAGATGACCCTTGAACATGCAAGGGTTAGGGGTTCTGACTTTTCACACAAAAATCCTCTTGTTAACTTTTTACTCTCCAAATCTTTACTACTAATAGTCTACAGTTAACTTGAAGGCTTACCAAATATATAAAATAGATTAACACATATTTTATGTTACATGTATTATATAATATATTCTTATAATAAAATAAGCTAAAATATTAATAAGAAAATCCTAAGGAAATAAAAATACATTTACAGTATTGTACTGTAAAAAAATCTTCATTAATGGATCTGCACAGTTCAAACATGTTGCTCAAGGGTCAACTGTAGTTTCGTTCTTCTCATAATAATAAAGCTATATGACTCAAGGCGTTGATGCAGTAATAGTTTAAAAGAATGAAAAAAGGCACTATTTCAGTAATTTACTCTGTTGAATAATATTTAAACTATTTCATTAGTTCTCTCTGACTAGGACAAAACTTTAGTTACTGTTTCCCCCCCCACCCCCAAAGTTCTTTTGTAGATGAAATAGCTTAGCATTTCAACTATTTGATATGCTCATGGGATTGCTTTGTATAATGCCAAAAATTTTTTATCCTTTCTTAACTTCAATTTGTTCTTTTGAATTTTTATTTGTATTTCTGACAGACTGGCTTCTTCTCTTTGGGCCACCAGGCACAATTCTATTTTAATCATGTTCCCTTTTTGCATAATACCCAGATTTGATCATGAAAAACAATTTCTTTGAAAAATATAGAGCAGATACGCTTGACTTAGCATGCACTGTATTTTACTTGTTACACCTAAATGGCTTTCTTTTTAAAATAAAATTAAAATGTTAGACTACAACATGTAGAAATCTGCTTTTGATGTTAATTAAAAATCAAGCAGGACAGCTGCAGTGCATTTAAGTAATTTATCAGTTAGGCATAATTATAAATTGTGGACATTAAGGGAAATTATTTCTCAGTGAGTAGTATAATAGGTGAGTAAACATAAGTTAGATCCACATGATTTTTACATGTTATTTATACTTTTTGTAAATATTTAAACTCCTTGAAAATGAGTGGCTTTTCGCTACCTTTTTTTTTTTTTGCTATATACTTTTTTACAGTTTACAGTGTAATACCAGTTATTTTCAAAAGGAGGACTTAATCAAGTTTACTAGAGATGTCCCTTGTTCATCATTAAATTCATATGCACTCTAAAATATGTTCCTAAGTGAAAGTGATTCTGTAATTTATTAGGAAGTATATAGTTTTGAATCCTTACTATGTAGAGAATTAACTTCATTATTTGTTAATCACTATGTGCACAATAAAATTTCATGAAAATTAAGAGACATAAGTTTTCATACACACATATACATATTTCAAATTAATCAAGGTATTCTATTTTATTCTATCTCTCATTTTGAAACAACAGTAAAAGAAGTGTGCAGAATTGGATTAGTTTCTTCTTGCCAGAATGATGATACCATATGGCAACAGTGTTTATAACTCACATTTTGGGGATCATATAGCAGTCCGTGAGGCAGCTTTGCTGACCTTGGCTGGGTCAGTTTACGCACAGGGATTTGGCCAGCTGTCTGCTGAGTTAGGATGGCCTCAGTTGGGACTACTGAAGTAAATACTTGCTAGCCCACATATCTACACTGCTAGTGGGGCTAACCTGGACATGTACTTATGACAATGCCAGAGATGAAAAAAAAAAAGCAAATCCAATTGTACCTGTGCTGTCAAAAGCCTTTATTTGTATCACATCTGCTAAAAACCCCTTGGCAGAGCACTTCACAAGCTCAAGGCAATGATTAGAGTAGGTGGAGACTTCAAAACCATGAGGGGAGTGGGGGCTATGAATAATTAGAGTCATTTTTGCAACTTTCTGTAACACATTTGTCCCACGTAACTTAAGTATGACCACTAGCTGATAGATAGTACCAATAAGGTCATGGGTTTCTGGTAAAATTGAATTTCCTAGATGAGATAAGCAAGAGTTATTGTTGTTTTTTCTTTTGTTTGCTGTCGGTGTATTTGTTTGGTTTGTGCTTTGTCTTTTCATCACGAAGGGCATAATTTGTAGATATGTCAAAATATCATTTATACTAATTGGTATTTTGAAAGTATAATTATTAGGCCAGCTATAAGCCCCTGTTATTTAATAAATTAATAAAGAAAAATTTATGATAAAACATAACAAGTTTATTTGAAAAATGTATCATATTACAAAATATCTTGCTTCCTTTGTAATCCTATATATTTTATACAATTCAAACATTAGTCTAAGAATGGATCTACAACCTTTAATTACTTCGAAAAGTGGAATATGGACCAACAAAAGTTAAGAAACTATATACTATATAGAGTTTGAGTGCAGTCAGTTGCTCATTCTATCTTCATTCCCTTCTTGTAAAATTTAGAAAAGTATAATACACTGTTATCTAGATAGTTTTTATCCTACTGAAATAACTGAATCCTGATTACATAAATGTTTCTCTCTCCTTCTCAGATCTCTTACCTTAAAAATTAAATGTAAAATTTTAATATAGTAATTATACCAACTAGGTATCTTAAACGTGTTGGTCACCATTGTTAATTCTTTCACTTATTAAACAAGCATTTCTTAAGCACTTCTGCTATAGCTAAGCACTAAATTATAAGTTAGAGATTAAATGGTAACTAAGATGTAGAACCTGGTATCTAGTATTTAATAATTTAGTAATTGAAAATAACAGGGGAATGCACAAATATTGCTTTACATATGCTATCACAAAAATGACCTCAGAATGTTAGAAGTTCTATTCTAATAATGATGCAAAGAGGTAGAGATGTGGGTCAATAAAAATGTCATGCTTCTATGACTTTGTACATGTCTTCTGTCTATGAAAACACTTCTTACTACTTGTGGAAGGATACTCTTTATTAAAACTTAGTTCAGCTGTTCTTTACTTTTTGAAATCTCATAAGGTATTGTTCATTATTCAATTTATCATATTTATTCATTAATGTTATCTCTAATGTTACCTAGACTCTGAAAGAAGTTTGTGAGCTCAAGGACTTAGTTCTTTCTGTTTGTTTTCCTAATACTAATACAGTGTTTGATAAATTCTTAATAGTAAGGAGGAGCCAAAGATTTGGAACCAAATTGCACAAATTAAAATACTTGCTTCATCGTTTGCTGTGTAAGTTGGATAAGACTTAGTTTCTCCTTCTGTAGTAAAGACATTGTAATATGATCCATATTCTACAGATATTCTAATGGCATATAAATTGTTTAGCACATTACCTATACAGAATAATGGTAATTAGCTATTATTATCACATACTATAAGAACAGTAATACTGTCTTATGAATGTGTATGGCACATTATCTCTAAATGGCCAAAAAGAGATCAAAAAACGAAAATCTTGACAATAAATTCTGTACTTCCTAGAATTAAGTGAAAAAAATTACAATTTAAAATTATAAGTATCTAGAAAATTAATCTGTTAGAGTTTCATGATATTTGAGGGATGTATTACTAATATGTACTTCTTGATTAATTGATCCTGACACTAGAATCTTTACTTTTCCATCTAAATATACAGATATATGAATCAAGTGACATAATAGCAGTACACAATGTAGATGATTATGTATTATTTGAAGACAATCATTTTCCATATAATTAGGTTGTTTTGAGGAATCAAAATGATAATCACATACATGTGCATCTTAGCATTTTTTTTTCCTATAATCAATATCAGCTACCAGTTACAAATTATAATACCCCATATTCTTTTCCTTCCTTCCTATATTTGTGTTCAGCGGATAGGGTGCATATTTAAAACTGGGCATGAATTATTTAAAATTTTTTACTATTCATCACATGATACAGCAATGCATCAAGTTCTGTATTATTTCAATGTTATGACAGTCTTAATCTGTTTTATGTGCATGTATTAATAAAATATTAAAATGAGATCATTTCATATCCTAAATATGAATATTTATCTTAGACACTCAGTGTTCAGAGTTTATATGAACATTAAAAACAATGAAGAAGCACCTGGTTAAGTCAAAGCATTAAACATGCATATGGAAACAATATTGTTATGTGATTTAAAATGTTATGACTTAACATCTTCATTGGTTTTATAAATGAACTAAATTACCTTATAGTTACTTTAGTATTTTCTGGCATTCAACATATATTTGTTTATGAAGACTTAAATTTGACTGAAGAGAGTTTAAATTTATACATATTACTTTAGAAAAATATAAAAAAAGTAAAATATTTTTGAAATTTACTTTAAACATTCTAATTAAACCCAAGCTAAATTATTTAGTAGCTTAAGATGTGACTAGTGTTCCTTAAGTAGGCAAACTAGAATTGTCAGGAAACCTACATTAGTGAAAACTTGACTATTCACTAAGACTTTGGATATATTTCTCTCTGGGAAGTGAATTTAAGCTGAGGCTTTATTTAAAAAGCAATACTATGTATATTCTTATTATCTATGATTTATATTAGAAACATATCTAATCTACACTGTATCTTCAAATTTTTATGGTGGAAACTTTCAAATAGAAATCACTTTTCTTGGGGTGCCTGTCTGGCTCAGTTGGTAGAGCACGTGACCCGTGATCTCAGGATTGTGAGTTAGAGCTCCACATTGGGTGTAGACATCACTTAAAAATAAAATCTTAAAAAAAAAAGAATCCCTTTTATTTTTGTGAAATTTCCCCATTTGTTTTCAGAGTGCTGTCTTAAGAAAATGAGTCACAATCCAGTAAGTAGAAGTTTGCATTTTCCAAGATGGCTGCAAAAAAATCTACGGTCATGTTTTTCCGGAAACTTCCCTTTCCCTTTTGCAAACTGAAATTTAATTCCTCTCACCTTAGTCTTGGCAGCTGTGACTAGGCCAGAAGTGACCTATGAGACCTCCCAAGTTTAGTTATGAAAGCAGATATAGCTTTGACCTTTCTTACTGGAAAGCTGCCTTACAAGGCCGAGACTGGCAAACCTTGTTCTGTAAAAGGTCAGATAGTAAATATTTTAGACTTTGCCAGGCATGTGGTCCCTGCTGCAACTATTCAACTCTACCCTTGCAGCACTACAGCTTCCACAGACAATACTGAAGTGATTTGGTTTGGCTGTGTCTCACATAAACTTTATTTATAAAAATAGAAACCATCCAGATTTGGTCGATGGTTATCAGATGTAGTAAATAAAAATACAGGGTGTCTAGTGCACTTTGAATTTCAGATAAACAATAAACACTTTTTTCTTTAAAGTGTAATTTGGTCCCAAATATTGTCCAGGACACATTTATACAAACAAAAGCTATTCGTGTTTATCTGAAATTCAAATTTAACTGTGTCCTATTTTATCATTTTATCAGGCAATCCCCATTGTGCTGTAATTTGCTGACATTTGGTGTAAGTAATCTCACTCATGAAAAGTGGTCATGCTATAAGAACACACAAAACAAGGACACCGGGGTGGCTCGGCTCGTTAAATGTCAGTCCAGGTCATGATTTCACAGTTTGTGAGTTTGAGCCCTTGCACTGGGCTCTGTGCTGAGAGCTCAGAGCCTGCATCAGATCTTCTGTCTCCCTCTCTCTCTGCCCTTCCCCTGCTCATGCTCACAGTTGAATTCTCTCTCTCAAAAATAAATAAACATTGAAAAAAAATACAAAACAGAAAGGAGGAGAGAATCCATGGAGAAGAACTAAGACAATACAGAACAAGAAATGCCCAGGCTGCATATAGCAATTCCAGCTCCAGACACCATCTGAATACATGAGCATTCCTGGGCCAGAAATCTAGATGAATCCTTGCTCAAATCCTCATATGCAAAATCATGAGAAATAATAAAATGAGAGTTGTGATTACAAGTTATTATTATATAAATTATTATGCAGTGTTATTAACTGGAATATCCTTTCTGCACTTTAAAAAAAATATTTTCACTGTTTTTAATCTGCATCTGAAGTTCTGAAATGCATACTTAAACATGAGAATTTTTGACAACTCCACCTGAAACCACACCCTAAAAGGTTTGATCATACCAGAGATACTTTTGTGTCACCTAAATCATTACATCTTATTTTCTGACCTATTGCCAACAGAAGTAAAACAATAGCATTATATATAAACTTATGCATTCCACATATTTTGTTTTTCATAAAATTCAAATGCTAGTAAGCCTTCCTTCTGTGAGAAGTTTGACATTAAATCATCACATATAGTGATCTCTACTCAAACTTTAATAATGAGCTCAGGGGCACCTGGGTGGCTCATTCGGTTGAGCGGCCAACTCTTGATCTCAGCACAGATCATGATCTCACATTTGTGAGACTGAGCCCCCGCATTGGGCTCTGTGCTGATAGTGCGTAGCCCACTTGGGATTGATTCTCTCTCCCTCCCTCCCTCCCCCCCCTCCTCCCCCACCCCACCCCTCCTCTACTCACACTCTCTCCTCTCTCTCTCAAAATAAAGAAACATTTTTTAAAAATGTTGAGGGGAGCCTGGGTGGCTCAGTCGGTTAAGCATCCAACTTCAGCTCAGGTCATGATCTTGCAGTTTGTGATTTTAAGCCCCGCATCAGTCAATGGGATAAAGGCTTTGATGTCCATTTCAGCTGTTGACCATTAAAAAATTCCTCTCAGAAACAGAAGTTTTCTATTATCAAGAAAGAAGTGTAGTTTTCAAACTTTGTTGAAAACAGTTTTGTGAAAAACTGTCACTTGGAAACTTATTAAAAATTCAGGAACTTATTACTCTCAAATGACTCCATGGTTTGAAAATGAATCTGGACCAGGAAAGTGTGCAGAATATAAATATCTAATGTAGTCCTGCTGACCAAATTTAGGAAAACACGGAAGCGAAGCTAAATCACTGAGTTGTCTTAGTGTCATTTAAAAAGTTTCTCCTTGGGGTGCATGGGTGGCTCAGTCAGTTAAGCATCCAACTCATGATTTCATCTCAAGTCATGCATGATCTCATAAACCATGGGATCAAGCCCCATGTCAGGCTCTACACTAACAGTGTGGAGTCTGCTTGGGATTCTCTCTCCCTCTCTGCCCCTCCCCTACACTCGCACTCGTTCTCTCTCTCTCTCTCTCTCTCACTCTCTCAAAATAAACAAACTTAAATTTTAAGAAAAGTAAAAAATAAGGGGTGCCTGGGTGGCTCAATAGGTTAAGCATCCAGCTTCGGGTTAAGTCATGATCTTGTGGTTTGTGAGTTCAAGCCCTGCATGGGGCCCCGTGCTAACAGCTCAGAGCCTGAAGCCTACTTTGGATTCTGTGTCTCCCTCTCTCTCTGCCCCTCCCCTGTTTGCTTTTTGTCTCTCTCTCTCTTGAAAATAAACATTTAAAAAATAATAAAAATAATAAATATAAAAATAAAAAATAAGCTTCTCCTTTTTAAAATATTTATTTATTTATTTTGAGACAGAGAAAGAGCACAAGTGAAAGAGTGGCAGAGAGAGAAGGATAGATAGTCTTAAGCAGGTTCCAAACCCAGTGCAGAGCCTGACTTGGGCTCGATCCCACAACCCATGCAATCATGACCTGAGATGAAATCAAGAGTCGGATGCTTAACCAACTGACCTACACAGGCGTCTCTCCCTTTCTGATTCATCTTTCAAGTTCCTAGAATTCTAAATTATTGCCTTGACTTCCTTCCTAGCTATACACATACACACTCAGAAACTTAAATAGAAATACCATGAAAGCCTTTCATTATTTTTTGAGAATGCTGTGTCAGCAGCAAGATCTGCTTCTCTAAAGAAGACTATGGTATCTGAAGAGAAGTTTCTGTTTCTCTTATCTTTATATGAGAGTGTTTTATGAGGTGTAACTAGTGGAGAAAATCAAAAGTAATTACTTTTGGGATCTGATCTGCATTAATGATAACTCATTTCCATACTTTATTATGTAACTGCAAAATAAAATTCCTGAAGGTTGGTAATGTCTGAATGCTGTCTGTCCATATCTGTTTCCAATAATACATGCAATTGGTTACACTGTAAGTCAAATAATTGATGGCTGGTGTCAATGAAAATGTGAACAAATATCATAACATTATTCCAATAATAATAAAACAAACTAACAATTCTGACTTCACACAGTTAATGAATATGTGTATATTAGGTAGGAAGGTTATCTTAACCCCATCACAAAACTACTAGGAATGAATAATACTCTATATTTTTCTTCACAATGCAAGTTTTAAAATGATAGAGTATAATTTTTGAGTTATTTTCAGAACTAAAGTGCAGGTCTAGGCAGCATTTGTCAGTCCACATAATCAATACATGTGTCACATAAAATTAATCATAAATAAACTTTATATCACTTATAAATCAAATTCATTTCTATCCATGGACATTTTTCTGCTTAACAGTTGTTTATCCATTGTGTGAGTATCCTCATCATCTAGGTCAAAGGTCCAGCTAGACCAAATTTATTAATTTTTGAATATGAAACCAATGTTACATTCCTGAAAAAAATACTACCTGGTAATAATTTTTATTTCATGTATTCAATCTGATAATAATCTATTAGAAATTTTTGTATTTTTCATGATCTTTGGAATACTGGTTTAGTTTAAGGCTTATATTCCCATTCAGTCATGTCTAACTTTGTTACTAGTTGATAGCCTCATATCTTTTCCCAAGATCCAGCTGTTCTGCAATTCATATTAAGTGCTGGCCATCAATGAGTCCATGCTTCAAAATACCTACCTTTAAAAGACATTTTATATCTTCCTCATGGGCAGCTATTGTGTTCAGGATCTGAAAGAATCCTTTATTTCTGGTTACTTCTTATAGCTATCACTTCTGGCACTGATTTTAAAAAGGCTGTATCGACTCCCTTTTTTAATACAGTCAAAGATCACTGAGATTCTTTTCTAGGTCTTGGCACAATTTTCCTATATCATATACATCTGCCTGATCTACAAACCTGGAACTGTAACTTTGTTTTCTTAATTTCCTTCTGCTTACGCTTTTTTCCTCTAAAATATAAGAGGCATAAGCTGCTAGAAACCAATCATCCACTGCATTAGGTAGATGGTGATTGGCCCAGTGCTGCTTAATAGTTAATACCATAATTAACATCACCTTATAATTGTTTATAGTTCTTGTAATGGTCATACTGCTTACTTTGGCCCTTTTTTTCTGATCCTAGATTTTGTTTCAAAACTTTTTCTGATTTAATGGCATTTATTCCCCCCAAATATTTCTTTTTATCTAACATTTTAGTGAGTTTTTATGGGGTACCAAGGGATCATATACAAGAAATTTCTTTCATCTTTCTCTTCATTAAAACGTTAAGTATTTCTTACATAGCCTATATTTCTCAACTTTTTCTTAAGTATTCCTGCACATCCAGCAGCAGAAGTAATTAATATTTAAACCCACATTTCTGCCAAAGTAGGGATCAGTTTCTCATGATCCTCCTCTTAAGAATATTCCATCTCCTTGCCAATTAAATGATTCTGAGAAAAGAGCAAGCCTGAATTTGAGATCTGCAAGGAGGAAGCAAATCTTTTGCTGCAAGGAGCTAGCAAAACTTCCTTTTTACTCTTTTCAACAAGGGATTCATCTGTCTCTTTGCTTTGCCTGATGTCCACCCCCAGCTGGTAGGATTAGTAACATTTGTTTGTGGATAACTTCCCCAACAAATGGAATCACCTGGTGATCAGCTAGTGTTGGTCCACAGCCAGCTCAGCTCCAGAGAGACAAAGGGAGTAGAGGCTCCGTATCAATTTGGTTGGGCTAGCTTATATGCTAAATAAAACAGTACTGAAAGCTTTGTGTTAACCTTACATTTTATTAGTACCAGTTGAATTTGCAATATTTTGATTGGTCGTTGCTACTATTATATGATGTATTACATATGTTATTACAATTTGTTTTGTGAAACTTGTTTATGTTCTAAAATTGTTTATTAATACATACTAGAACCTCCTGGTACTTTCCATTCATATTTATTATAAGTTGTCTACAACTCTGAGGTGAACACTTCTGGGAGAAAATATTTTGTACCAGTAAAGGAACACTTCTGGTAGTAGAGCTAGTTTTAAATATAGCAAAACCATTAATATTCACACATTAAAATAAAAATGAGGCAACATTTATGAACGTCACATTGTAGATATAAATACATAGACAGACATAAATAAATCCAAGTACATGCTATTTACATAATTCTCTAAATGTCTAGAATATTAGGTAATGAAAGTGTGATGTTAATGAAGACATTCTTAATATTATCAATAATCAAATGCAAATAAGGATGACTATAAGATATGCAACTAATTTTTAAAAATAAATCAGTAGAAATAAAAACAATATAGTAATAAACATAACTTATTTATTGTTTGTGTGATTATAAATTGCACCTTCTTCATAAAAGAAAATTGTCATTTCCTTTAATGTTGAAAATTATAGGTTATAAAGCCTTGCATGCGTGAACAATGACAATTTCTAAATTGTTTATAACAATACTTAATGCTTTTGAAGTATGGCATATAAAGAGAAATGTGCACAATTTACAACTGTACAGTTCAGTAGATTACTACAACACAATCATATCTTTGTAACTACAACTATCAAAGGTCAAGAAATAGAAAAAGTAATAGCAACTCAGAAGACTCCTCCTACTGTCTTCCAATCATTACCCTTCTCTCTCCTCCATAAAGGCAACCATTATCGTGATTACTAATAGTCATTTCATTTTGCTTCCTTTTGAACTTTGAATAAATGGCATCACTTCACAAGTACTTTTGTGTCTTGCCTAATATCTTTCATTATTTTTTAATGTTTTTGTTTATTTTTGAGAGAGAGGAAGACACAGCATGAGTGGGGGAGGTGCAGAGAGAGAGGGACACAGAATCTGAAGAAGGCTCCAGGCTCCAAGCTGTTAGCACAGAGCCCAACATGAGGCTCGAACTCGTGAACCACAAGATCATGATGCAAAGTCTGATGCTTAACTGAATGAGCCACCCAGCTGCCTCCCTAATGTCTTTCATTCTTATGTTTGTTAGAGCATCCCACTTTTGTGCATAACTCTAATGTGTTCATTTTTATTGTTACATAGATCATTGTAGGAGTATATCCATTTTATACATGTTTACACTGATATACATTTGGGTTGTAATAACTATTACATAAAATGTCCCTATGTACTTTTTGTGCATGTCTAACATGGCACATATGTACATATTTCCCTTAAATATATAACCAGTAAGGAATTCCTGCTAATACTATGTAATATTATGCTGATCATTACTTCCAAAGGAGACATCTCCAAAGGGGACATATCCAGTCATAATTTATTCAAAAATATGTAATTACAAATTACACTCTTGAAAACACTTGGTAATTAAAAAAAAACCATTTAGACATTCTGGTGGGCACAAATGGTATCTCATTACAGGTTAGATTTAACTTTGAATTGATTACTTGTAATTGGACATGTTTTTGTATTTTTGTTAACCATTTGAATACTTCTTGTGAGATGTCCAAGTATGTTGACCATATTTTTAAAAATTTTATGCATGTATTTTTATAATTAATTGATAAAAATTATTTGTGGGTCCTATATAGAATAACTATTTAAGGTGTATCATAAAATGTATCACAAAATTTTTCTCAGTATTTCAACCTTTTAAACATTCCTAAGTATTTGTTGGAACAGATCGTAATCTTAATGAAATCTAATTCATGAATGGTTTCCTTTTTGGAAAAATGCTTTTGTATCCAATATAACTAATGTCTGGCTAACCTAGGATTGTCCTCTGCACTCTTGAAGATGTTTTACTTTTAATTTGTTTTATGCTTAAAACAATAGGTCTTTGCTTAAAGTAGCTAGTAAGGTTATATTTCTTAATCCATATTGACATTGATATAAATCTAAAAGTAAATAAATATTGATCAATATAAACAATGGTAAAAAAGTGAAAAAAACACAATCTCTGAATTATTCTTACAATAGTATGTGAATCCATAATTATCTTAACATAGAATTTTTAATTTAAAAATACTGAAATTAGTATCAATTTGACTTCATGGAAAAAAGAGATATTGGGAGAAATTTAATAGCACTACTTTTCATAATAGAAAAACCTTAAAAGCCATACAACATACACTTTTAGAATATGAATAAACTATGGTGTGGTCGAAGAGTGAAATAGCGAATGGCAGGAAAAATAAAACCATGTAACATCATGGTTGGACTTTAAGAACAAAATACTGGTTGAATAAAAACAATTTTAACTGATTATATATTATTTCATATTCCATAACTCTAAAAATGTATATAACCTAAGTACTATATAACCATGCATAAATTTCTGATGATTGCTAGAGAAACAAGCAAGAGGAATGATAAACATTTAAATAAGATAGTGCTTACCATGGTGGGAGGGGTGGTGCACTTGGCAGCTTGGGAAAGGAGTATTTACAGGTACCTATAAATGTACAGTACCTACAAATACTGGCAGTATTCTAATCCTTGTATTGGATAGTGAATTAATAAATGTTTACTATTTTGAAAATAAGTGTATTAATGATTTATGAGTAACAAATAAACAAACAACTGTATTAATGATTTATGAGTAAAAAATAAACAAAACAAAATGTTATACATACATACATTTACATACTGTTAATAACAAAGATTAAGATTAATCAATATTTTTGTATTTTATATTCTACATTGAAATTAAATGGACTATGAATACTTTTAAAAGTATCTTTTAAAAGTTACATTTATCGGCTCAGGTCATGATCTCTCAGTCAGTGAGTTTGAGTCACATGTGAGTCACGTGTTGGGCTCTGTCCTGACAGCTCAGAGCCTGGAGCCTGTTTCAGATTGTGTGTCTCCCTCTCTCTCTACTCCTCCTCCCTAATGCTCTATCTCTGTCTCTCAAAAATAAATGTTATTTTTTTAAGGAAGATACATTTAGTAAATATCAAGTCTTGTAATTTTCTATTCTTTTATTCAGGTTTTACACATTGGGAGTTCCTCCATTGATTTTGCATATTGATTATTCTCAGGACTAAATCCTGAAGCAGGGAAAAATATATTGAACCACCAATACAAGATTACTTTTCGATTAAGTTACTATGATAGCTTCTCAGTTTGCAATCTTTTCTAAAGCTCTTAGATTTTCACTCTAAATAACTTAATGGAAATTCACACAACTACATACAAATACCATTTTTAGGCTTCAGAATCATTAATGTATATTAGGCACACATCTAAAATGTGTATGAATTGAATTTATAGAGAGATGTATTTTTATGATTACTTCGGTGAACATTTTGTTGAGAATTATAAAATTTTTAGTTTTACTTTTATTTTAGAACTCTATAAAATTAATATATATATATTGCTTCAGAAAATATTTGCATTAAGAATAATGTTTTGGGGCACCTGGGTGGCTCAGTCAGTTAAGCATCCGGCTTCGGCTCAGGTCATGATCTCACAGTTTGTGGGTTTGAGCCCCACATCGGTCTCTGTGCTGATGGCTCAGAGCCTGGAGCCTGGAGCCTGCTTCGGATTCTGTGTCTTCCTCTCTCTCTGCCCCTCCCCAACTTGTGCTCTGCCTCTCTCTGTCTCTCAAAAATAAATAAATGTAAAAAGAATTTTTAAAAAACTGCTTATGTTAAAAAAAAGAATAATGTATTGAAGAGTATAGGTTTTGTACTTCACTTACAATTATCTCTTCATTTTTCTTGTTTAAGTAGATGAAATTATTTTCAGTATATATTCAACTTATTTCAATAATTTCCAAACACAAATAGTAACAAAATTGTTTGGGGCACCTTGGTGGCTCAGTCAGTTAGGTGTTCGACTCTTGATTTTGGTTCAGATCATGATCTCAGAGTTCCTGAGATGGAGCCCCACACTGGGCTCTACTTGGGATTCTCAATCTCTCCTTCTCTCTGACCTTGCTCTATTCATGCTTGTGGGCTCCCTCTCTCCCTCTCTCTCTCAAAATAAATACTGAAAAAATGATATTTTTACATGTTCTCTGTTTAATCTAGAAAGAAAAAAACACTCAAAATACTGGTAAATGTTTTAGGCATTGGCACTAATGCTGACATGAAACCTATAATACTTTATCAGGGTGTGAGATAAATCCTCTATTTCAAAGATGAGAGTTTGTTAATAAAATGCAATGTTTCAACCAAATCTTTATGCTTCGGTGGGAAAAAGATGTTTAATTGATACATATTTCTTTTGTAGTATGAATTATACATATAGATGAAAAATACATATAATATTATCAAATTATAAAACTGGATTTTCTTAAATAAAAAACTTAACACCTTACAGTCAAGAGTGATTTATAATGAAAAAAAAATATATCTTAGATTTCAAGACTCTTTTGTTACCAAAATATTGTGGGCTTAGCAGCTCTGAAATGTATCACAAATCCCTAAAACTGATGTGTAAAAGGCATTAAAACCATATTTCTAATAAAGGGGCTTTATGTAGACCT
This sequence comes from Cryptoprocta ferox, assembly GCA_028646485.1. NCBI lineage: Eukaryota > Metazoa > Chordata > Mammalia > Carnivora > Eupleridae > Cryptoprocta > Cryptoprocta ferox. The sequence continues at coordinate 107,965,790 of CM053574.1, read as the reverse complement.
CCAGGATAGAGGAATGTACTAAAACAAGATGATATGTGGAAAATATACATAAAGGAATAATGAATCTTACTGTATTAAAACAAAAACTTCTGCATGAAAAAGGACATTTTAAAACAGGCAATATAAGCCAAGATTTAAGGAAAGTTATTTGGTATATAAAACTGAAAAAAGATGATACACAAAATACAAAAAAGACTTTTACAAATCCATACAAAATAAACCTAAATCTCAATATGACAAAGGGCAAAAGATGTGTGAACAAGTAATTTACAGGAGAGAAAACATTAACAGAAAAATACTAAAAAGATACTTTAACTTACTATGGATTAAAGAGTAAAAATTAAAACTGCAATGGGATACACTTTCACATTCACAAGAAAAGGATGAGTTAATAAAGGAAGAACAAGACAGAAATAGATAGTAAGAAAGAGAGATGGATAAAGGAAGAACATCAATGAAGAAGGAAGGAGGCAACACCACAAGGCATTGGTGAGGTTGTAAAAATTGGGAATCATACTGTCAACTAGGCTGTTAATTGATACATCCAACAAGGAGGGCAATTTGGTAACAGGTAGGAAGAATGACAATGCACATATCTTTCATACCAAGAATTCCATTTCTAAATATATACCTCAGAAAAATTCAAATAGGTTTTGCACAAGGAAATGATGGATAAGAATGCAGACTGCAGTATTGGCTTTACTAGCAAAATACTAAAGAAAGCACAGTATAACACAACACTGTTATATTTTAAACACTGAACAATATTATTTTATGACTATAATCACACCACATAAATATAAGTCAAAATACTAAAAACTGATACAGTATTTTACAAAATTTTTGAGCACTTCATGTGAAATTTAGCAGAAGATAAGATTGAAGTTACATCTATTACATTTGGTTCAATCATTTTGAAATCAAGGGAATGTTATGAAGTGGTATAATGATTATTTACTTTGCAGAAAGAAATATGTGGATCTAACACTAAATCTAAGAAAGATTTTTAAAGGTAATATACATTCACATGTTTCCACACCTGAGTTTAATTTGAATAAAGGCTAATGTTTTGTTATATTGGTCATCTAGCACAATACTGGAAAGTCATTAAAGAATCCTATTCATAGTTTTTGATTTATACAATTGAGTTAAATTCTGTTAAGGAACTTAATATTTCCCACCTGCTAAATCATTTACAGTGTCATATTAATCATCATCTATGTTAACGGTCTGTCTAAAATATACGCACTTGTTAGAGCAGATGTTCTCTGGGAAGTACCTAGTAACTAAAGCTCAACATTTAGATATTTACTAGAGTCTTTCTTAGTATCACACAGAAGTAATAGCCTGCAAGATAACCTAAGGTTTCAAATCTAATTTAATATTTAAAATCTAGAAGGCTATTTGTAAGTTCCTACTATATATATGTATTCTATTCAAATGATTACAACTTGAAGTATAAAAACAAAATCTTATCATTAGAGCAAAAAATCATGAATCTGTGGGCTTTATATCCCTACATCTTATTTTAATATCTGAGAAGCTGAAAGCAATGCTTAGAAAAAAAACATCATACTCAATAATCAAAGAAGACACAGACATACAAGAGGTTTGCATATGTGTCAGTGTGTTGTTTAGAGTTAGAAAACAGCAAAATAAATTTTGGCTATTTTCCCAGTGTAGCATACAGATAATCTATTAATTCACATTTACAAAATGCTGAATACTTGCAATTTAAAATATTATAATAGGTACTGTCATAATGACACTGGGAATTAAAAGAGAAATGACAACATTTTTAAAACTTGTTTTATGGTTCATCAACCAACTTTAAATCACAAAGTTCAAAGACAGGAACTTCAAAGTATTCAAAAACAGCACATGCCATTAATTATTATAATTCTTATATGATAATTGTCTGAGTCCTTTCCCAAGACACAAGTTTTCACAAAGGTGTTTGTGATTTATATCTCTTCCTACTCCTCCATATCTCCATTCCTTTGGATGTATGAGGACTAAATAAACTCAAAGGGATTATATTTGACCAGGAAGGATTCGAAGGATCTTTTCTTATTGTAAAAGCTCTTAAAAAGAGAATTCTGATCAGTACCTTTCTTCACAAATATCACCCAAGTCAAAACTCATGTCCATATCTCTTGTTGGTATTGTTAGACGTAATGGAACCATGACCAGTTTCACTTACAGGGTGGGTGTTGCCACTATCATAATCTTAAGATGCCATCTGGAACATGATATGACTAATCAACTAACATTTTTCTTTTCTTTTCTGCCATACCTAGTTTTAAGAAATGAAAACTCTCATCCTGCATCTCCAAAACATATTAACAACTTCCACTAGGAAATTGGTAGAAGAATTTCTATTATCTCTGTAGGAATACGATTCGGTCTAATTTCGAGTCAACTGGGAAGAGGATATATTAAAGAGTGGACATAGGAGTCAAGCTTTTACTTCCAAAATCAATTCAATCCCAGCCACTGATATATTCCTGAGAAACATACTATTTATTTTCAGTTTTTCTATTTAAAATAAATTTAAGATGAAATAAATATATTTAAAATGAATTTAAAATATATGTTTGGATTTTGAGGTAAAATATATTTTCTCAGCTAATATTGATCATAGAGGAATTAGTTTCTGAAAGAGCAATATTCCAGTTTTTTCCCCTTACCTTGGTTGGATAAAACATCACACTGTCCATTTCTTCAGTGTATTTTCTTATGGTAAGCCTTGAATATTACACAAGCATCACTCTGGTAACCTAGAAAACAGTCATAAAGTATGCTGTTGTTTATGTTCAGGATAAGAAAATATGCACTCTGGTCAGTCAAGATCATGTCTAAATAATAAGATATTCTTATTTTACATTAAATAAAAAAATAATTCTCCAAAGCAATAGTATAATATATATGAAAAAATCCATAAATTAAAAATGTGAATATTTACATTGCCTACTCAACAAACATTTCCACCACGGTATCTAATAAGCATCACAAAATTAATGTTTCCAAAGACTAATTCTTATTTCTTACATATAACTTTCACTCCTTTTGCTTCTTTCCCTATTTCCCACCTAAATAACAATAATAATAATAATAATAATAATAATTCTTTCAGTTACTCGGTTCAGAACCTTTGGTAGTAACATTTTTACTTCTTTCTACCATACACCAATTCTAATTCTCTAATAAATTTATTAACTTTTCTTTAGAATGTATCAAAAAGCAAACTATATTCACCTCCCTCACCTATATCTGACTTCATAATACTTTCCATATTGTTCAACAATCTCATAAGCGATCACTTTGCACTTACACTTTTTCCAACTACAATCAATGACATACCTTATTTTTATTTTTTAATATTTATTTGTTTATTAAAGTTCATTTACTTTTTTGAGAGAGAGGGAGAGTACAAGCGGGGGAAAGACAGAGAGAGGGAGAGAGATAATCCCAAGCAGGCTCTATCCCATTAACTGTGATCATGATCTGAGCTAAAATCAAGGAAGTATAGGTCATAATAATTTCTTTGAGGTTCTACTGCTTGAGACGAGGAGTAAAGTCAAAGTCTCTATGCACCTGCTTTGAGGTGTAGTTTTAAAGGATGTCTCAGGGCACCTGGGTGGCTCAGTTGATTAACCATCTGACTTTTGTTTTTAGCTCAGGTCACAATGCTCTTTTCCGCAGATATTCACAAGACCCTCTTCTTACTTTCCTTGGATAGTGTTAAATAGTTAAAATGTTAAATCGTTCTAGAAACTAAGGTACTTCCATGACCACCTTACATAAAACAGCACTGCCTTTTTCATGTTTGTCATAATCATTTGCATCATTTTTTGTAAAACTTAACATTGGCTGATGCTCTGAATTTTATACAATTATTTGTTTAAAGTCTGTTTCTCCTTTGAAGGCTAGTATATTTATTGATAGAGAATAAGATTTTTTTTCTTTTTTTCATTGCTATATTCCCATCACCTAACACAGTCCCTGGCAGTAAATTAATATTAGTTGAATCTGGTTGTTAAATAAAAGCAATTAGTACTCTACTGCACATGAGTTTATAATATGTGCATTATTATCAGCAAATACCTCAAGTTATTTCTCAAGTAGTAGATATATTTTCTAGAGAGGCAATATTGAGTATTCCTATTCATAAACACAGAAAAGTTCTCCTTTTATTTAGTGCTTCTTTGATTTTGTTCATCAGAGTTTTGTCATTTTTTTCTCAAATACAATTGTATACATTTTATCAGATATTTTCATTTTTGAGGTGCTAATGTAAATGGTATTATGTTTTTAATTTCTAATTCCACTTATTCATTGCTAGTATATAGAAAAGTGGTTGATTTTTTACATTAACCTTGTATCCTGGAAATTTAGTACAATCCCTTATTAGTTCCAAGATGCTTTTTTTTTCCCCAAGTCTCTCAGAATTTTTTCATAAACAATCAGGTTATCTGTAGACAGTTTTATTTCTTTATTTCTAATCTGTATAACTTTTATTTATTCTTGTAAAACAGAATTCCTAGTATGATTTTGAAATGAAGTTGTGGAAGGAAATATCCTTGTCTAATTCCTAATCTTAGAGGGAATGCTTCCATTTTCTCACCATTGAGTATGTTTTACCTGTGCTTCTTAGAAGATATTCATTATCAAGTTGAAAAAGTTACCCTCTATTTCCAGTTTACTCATGAACTGAGTGTTAGGTTTTGTCAAAACCTCAGATTTCTCTCTTCTAGCATGGATTAAATTACATGATTTTCAAATGTTGAACCTGCCTTGTATACTTGGGGCTAAATCCCTCTCTGTAATGGTGTTCTTTTCATACATTGTGGGACTGAATTTCCTAATATTTTGGTGAAAATTTTTCCATCTATGTACATGAGACATATTGGTCTACAGTTTTCTTATAAAATTGTCAGCGTTTAGTATACACGTAATGCTGGCATTACAGAATGAATTAAAATATATTCCCTTTGCTTTTATACTTTGAAAGAGATTTCAGAGAATTGCTATAATTTATTCCTTAAATATTTGGTAGATTATATTCTACAGATGCAAGGATAGTTTACCATATACAAATCAATGTATTTGATACTTCATATTAACAAAATAAAGGATGAAAATCATATGATAATATTGATAGATGTAGAAAAAGCATTTGAGAAAATCCAGCATTCTTTTATGATCAAAACTCTCAATGAATTGGGTATAGAAGGAATGTACCTCAACATAATAAACACCTATATATGACAAGGCCACATCTAACATACTCAATGGTGAAAAGCTGAAAAGTTTTCCTCAAAGATCAAAAACAAGACAAAAAAGCTTAGATTTGCTACTTTTATTAAATAAACGCAGGGCTAGAAGTTTTAGCCAGAGCAATTATGCAAGAAAAAGGAATAAAAGGCATGCCATGGGAAAGAAAAAATTAAAATCATCTCTGTAGATGTTGTGGTTTTATTGACAGAAAATCTTAAAGACTCCACCAAAAACCTGTTAGAAGTAATAAATTCAGTAAAATTGCAGGTTACAAAATCAGTTGCATTTCTATACACTAACGATAAATTTTCAGAAAGAGAAATTAAGAAATTAATCCCATTCACGATAGCATCAAACAAAATAAAATGCTAAGAAATAAATTTTACCAAAGAGGTGAAAGATATGTGTACTGAAAACTATAAAACACTGATGAAAGAAATTGAAAAAGACAAAAAAATTTTAAAAAGTTATTCCATGTTCATGGATTTGAAAAATTAATATTGTTAAAATGTCCATACTATGCAAAGCAATCTATGCATTCAATGTAATTCCTATAAAAATCCCAGTGGCATTTTTCACAAAAAGAAAAATAATCCTAAAATTTATATAGAACCTCCAAAGACTCCAACTAGCAAAACAACCTTGAGAAAGAAAACAAACCCGGAGGCATCACACTTTTTTAGTTCAAACTGTAATCCATACGGTATTATAAAGGAATAAAAGCAAACACATAGGTTAACGCAACAGAACTCAGAGGCTACAAATAAACAGATAAATAAACACAGACAAATACAACAGAATTGAGAGACTAGAAATTTCTAGAGACGAGAATTGCAAATATGGTCAATTAATTTGCAAGAAATAAACCAAGAATATTCAATGATGAAAAAAAAAAGTCTGTTAAATAATTGGTGCTGGGAAACTGGCTATCAACATGCAAAAGGGATGAAATTGGGCTCCTGTTTTACACCATACACAAAAATCAACTCAAAATATTAAAGACTTGAACATAAGACCTGAAACTGTAAAATTCTTAGAAGAAAACACAGGAGGTAAACTCCTTGATATTGGTCTTGGCAATGATTTTGTGGACTTGACAAGAAAAGCCAAAGCAACATAAGCAAAAATAAATAAGTGGGATTACATCAAAGTAAAAAGCTTCTACATAGCAAAGGAAATCATCAACAAAATGAAATGGCAATTTATGGAATGGCAGAATATATCTGCAAACAATGTATTATCTAATAAGGGATTAATATGGGCAAAAAAACCTGAACAGATATTTTTCCAAAGAAGATGTACAAATAACTAACAGGTACATTAAAAGGTGCTCAGCATCAGTAATCATCATAGAAATGCAAATCAAAACCACAATGAGATATCACCTCACAGGTTAGAATGTCTATTGTCAAAGAGACAAGAGATAAGGAATGTTGGCAAAGATATGGAGAAAAGGGAATACTTTCATCCTGTTGGTGGGAATGTAAATCATATAGCCACTTTGGAAAACAGTATGGAGGCTCCTCAAGAAATTATAAATAGAGCTACCATATAATCCAGAAATTAATTACATATATGGAGGAACTTCCATATAATAATAATATTATTTATTATTATATTATAAACATGTATAATTATATATATTTATATATAATACTACTCAGCCATTAGAAACAAGGAAATCTTGCCTTTGCAACATGGATGGACCTTGAAGGCATTAAACTAATCAGACAGAGAAAGGCAAACACTGAATGACCTCACTTGTTTGTAAAATCTAAATAAGCCAAACTCATAGGAACAGAGTATAATGTTTATGAGGGGCTGGGAGTTGGTGGAAATGGGGAGATGTTGGTCAAAGGAAATAAACCTTCATTTTTAAGATGAATAAGTGACAATTCTGAGAAAAAATTGTATAACTAATGACTATAGCTGACAATACTGCATTGCTGATTATCGTGTTATATTTGGAGGCACACACACTGTATAAATATAAGGTTGTTAGGAAAAATATTTGATTTAGATATTTTAATGTTTATTTATTTTTGAGAGAGAGAGACACACACACACACACACACAGTGTGAGTACAGAAGGACAGAGAGAAAGTCCTTTGCTGTCAGCAAAGAGCCCCACATGAGGCTTGAACTTGTGAACCATAAGATCAGGACCTGAGCCAAAATTGACACGTAACCAATGAGTCACCCAGCTTCAGCCCCTAGATTTTTTTTAAATCACAAAATTAGATCAGTATACTCCCCAACAAAGGGTTTAGTAAATGATAGGGAATCTATACATAACACCCAAATAGAGTCAGAGAAATCTTACAGAAAAGAAGAGCATAAGAAATATATGGGTGGCTCAGTCGGTTAAGCATCTGACTGTTGATTTCAGCTCAGGGTATCATCTTTGATCCTCCTGTCAGGCTCTGCGCTGACAGTGCAGATCCTGCTTGAGATTCTCTCTCTCTCCCTCTTTCTCTGCCCCTCCTCAACCTCCACAAGTGTTCTCCCTCAAGAAAGGGAAAGGGAAAGGGAAAGGGAAAGGGAAAGGGAAAGGGAAAGGGAAAGGGAAAGGGAAAGGGAAAGGGAAAGG
>CM053574.1:107942085-107957420 GCA_028646485.1 Cryptoprocta ferox | reverse complement strand
TGTAAGTGATGAACACTAAATTCTTCTCCTGAAATCATTATTACACTGTATGTTAACTAAATTTGATTTAAATAAAAATTAAAAATGTAAAAAAATAAATTACATATGTATACATAATATGAATGTAATCTCATTAATATGTGTTAGTTTTGTTATGTGGAGTAAGGAAAGGATGTGTCCCTTCACAAAAAGTAGTTTTATTTTTTTCATTTTCAAATAAATAGAAAAGTAGAAAAAGTATTCCAAATTACTATGTATTAGCCTAATCGTATTTTATTTCCTTTCTTTTTTTACCCTTTCTTTCTTGACTTATTTTATGTACAAATACTCCCTTGGGCTGTTTATGCTAATCTTAAGAGCACTAATTATTCAGAATTCTTATCTGACAAATGCATACTCATATACCATTTGTCTCTAGGCTTAGCAACATTTTAATGGTGATAAACAGAAATACTTCCAAGAGTAATTGACTTGCTATTTTCTAATTATGTTTTATTCTATTACTTTGCTGAAAAGATTTTTACTGATGCATGAAAAATATTCCAAAAGCAGGAGGCATATTTTTAATTATTTTATTGTGTTCTGCCAGAGGTTTGGTTTTGTTTTAAATCTAGACACTGGGATCATTTAGTGTTTGAGCATACACAGCCTTTGTTTCTTAGTAGTTGTAAAGTTGATTAACACATATTTTAAAAAATATATTTATAGGGGATGACTGTGATAGTGAAGTTTATCTAAGATGACTATTTTAAAACCCTACTTTATTATGTACAAAGATGTTTTATGATGCTCATTTTTCATGACGAGTATAAAGAATCTACGAAAACATCTAAGTAATGCAAAACAAATTTCTAGTGTTTGAAAGCCTGCCTTTTTTTAAAGATTATAACCAAAATAAATTGAAAAATAAAATACTTAATGATATACTGGTGTTTGGGGTTGCTTCAAATAAAATAGAGTTTTTACTTATTTGTTTTTTCATGAGAATAAAATGAAGCTTAGTTGGGGAAACTTTCCTTAGTGATATCCACTTTGAATATGAAGCAAATTTAATATAAGTGAACAGATCATATGAATAGTATATTTATTTACCTAAATTTTGAAAATACAAAATTATTTCTCTCTTCAAATACATATTCCACTCTAAGAAAAACACTATTAGTAAATCTTCTAATGACCTGTAACATAAATATGCATTATATTATATTATATTTATATATTTATATATAAATATGCTTGACTCTATGTTAAGAATTTATAATGAATATCAACATATTAGAAATTATGGACATTATTAGTACTGAATTTCTACTTTAATATTAAGCTTGGTCTTCCTTTTGTGCATTCTTTCAACATACAAAAATGCTTACTCAGTATCAGTTGCGTTTCATGAAATGAGACTATTATAGAGAAAAAGACAAAGACTGCCTTCTGGTTTATTTTAACATGGTCAGAGACAGATGAACATGTAAAAAAAATAAGATCAAAAAATTACTTCAGTTAGTGATAAATTTTATGATAAAAATGGAAGAACAATGACGTAGCTGTAAGAAATAAATACTGTTGTCTCAGTCATCTAATAAATTATTTCTAAATAGGTAGTATTTGAGCTGAGACTGACTGAAGATATATTCACAATTAGGAGAAGAAGGTCCCAAGTGGAGGAAATATAAGATGCAAATAACCTTAGACAAAATACAGAGATCCTGAAAAAAAAAATACAGAGATCCTGGGGCAAAGGTAAACACAATAAGGTAACTCAGCATTGATTATTACTCTTTTCCTTTGGGCACTTAGTAATTGGGAATCATAACGCTCACATGCCAAATAGAAAATAAGATGCTAGAGCTTGTGGGAATCTCACTGGCTATGGCAGACAGAATTTGGATTTCAAAGTTAACAAAGTAACCATGACATGAGAGGAACCATGGAACAAAGTAACCATGACTTTTCCCTACAGGAAAAGGGAAGTACCAAGAAGCAATGCCAAAATTATATCCACAAGTCATTTTTAAGGCATTTTCCCTTTACTAAACCATGGATATGTACATAAACCAAGCAGAAAGAAGCTTCTATGAAATTTAAATACAGAGATTCTGGTAAGAAATGTAAGCAAATACCAATATTGAAGTTTCGGATTCTATGAGAAACTTGGATTCTAGAAAATAATTCAGACCTACAGTTAAGATCTAGAAACAATTATATTCTAAGTAAGGGTAAATAAGAAATAGATGAAACCTCAAGCCTCTTTCAGATAAACCTGAAAAATAGTATTATTTGTTCAAGTGCTCTGTCTATATTTACATCCTTTCTTAATAGTATAACATCATTCATATCAGCCAGAATTTTTCCAAATGAATATTCAATATCATTCAAAATTACCAGTTGTAGCAGAAATAGGATGGAATGACAGAAAAAACAAAAAACACAAAACAAAACAAAACAGAAAAAATACATTAAAAAAGGAAAAGAATCATAGGTGGTCTTGTTACTAATGTGAGAGGGAAAAAAAGACTTTCATAACTTTTAATAATTTAGTCAATAGGCAGATAGAAAATTTCTATCTTTATATTTGAGACTTGTATTCTATCTTTATACATAGCATTTTATTCTCCAATTTAAGAATACAGTTAAAATTAACTAGAAATTCCAAAAATAAAAAACACATTATCAGAAATGAATGTATTCTATAAATGAGCAAAAATCCTGAAAGATAAGAAAAAAAATAGAATGATACTGAGTACAGGTATCAAAGTATTTCTGAAGTAGTTAAAACAGTGTTTATTGGTATAAAACTATTTACACAATAATAAATAGAAGAGAATAAAAAGATTAGAAACAAACACATGCAAATTATGTCTGCTTATCTTTAACAAAGGAGACCCTGAAATATAGTAGAGCATATTAAATTGGATATTCATGTTGGGGGGAAAATGAACCTAAAACCGTCTCTCACACCATATTCTGAAAGGCCATTTGGAAATGAACAAAAACAAAGAGTAAAGCAATGAAGTTTCTAAAATATACAAGAGGAGACTCTCTTTAGGATGTTGGAATTTGACATAATTATTTTAAATAGGAAAAATAACTTTAGCAGAGAAGAATGCTTAATCAGACTTCATTAAAATTAACCACTTTGTTCGCAAACTAAATAAAACAAACAAAACTAAAAAACACTTACATTACTAAATGAGTGAAAATGCAAACCTGGAGTGACAGGAGATACACAGTAACTATATATTTGTATTCAAAAAATATAAGGTAGTGTTACTATTGGAATCAAAATGAAGATAGATAATGTAGATTTTAAAAAGTATTCCACAATGAATAGACAATACACACAGAAAAAAAAGAACCACATGTCAAATAAACAAACAAAAAACTACTCAACAGAGAAATGAAAATTTTAACTACAATGAGATTTCTTGCTTCAATTTGGAGATAAAGAGAATAGCAAAAAAATGTTGCTCCTGCAGTTACAAAATGCTGGAAAAACTTGATGACTTTTCTTTAACCCATTAGAGAACTGGGATGACAGGGTCAAGTAACTGTCCTTTAGGACTGTAGATATAAAGAAGTTTGCACCCTCTCTGGAGATGTTTCCTTCACGACATCCACTAGATGCTCACAGGGAGGACTAGAAAGGATCACAAGTAAACTTCGTTCCTAGTGCTGACTGGGGAAAGGGAGCAGTAGATACTGCTGAAGTTCCACATAGACTCACATCTAACTCTCCAATGGAATAAACATAAAAAAGACAAAGAAATAACAAAGCAAAAAAGACTGCTTAAGGTACTGGTAGAAATCCACTTCAGTTAGGGGGAGAAATAGACAGAATTTTCTCTGGCAGAGGGGCAGGAATATATGTTAGCATTAGCATTATAGCAAATTAGGAAGCAAGATCACTTGAAAACTCACATAATATAACACCTGGGTTCCCTGTGCCTAACATCAGGAGAGGCTTAATCAGCATAACAACACACCCTTTCCTTGCTCAGGTCCTATCACCAAGTCAAATGGAATTAAAATAACAGTGCAGTACTGCTGGGAAAGTGGAAAGAGAAATTTTCTCAGTGAACAGACACTGGGGAAAAAAAAAAACTGACAAACTAGCCTACAAATTGAACACTAGGTATCCCTAGGGGGATTTAATTCTGTGACACACTGAGGGTAAACCTGACAACAACAAACTTCAAACCCACCCCAAATTCTAACTAGATTAACACAAATCCACCCCATGCTCAGCAGAAGGAATGATGTTCAAACATTCAAAATACTTGCATCATTATGTATTTCCTATTAACATATCTAGGTTTCAAGAAAATATCATGAGATACACAAAAAGATAATATAAAACTCAATCTAACAGAGAGAAGAAAAAAGAACCAGGTTTCAATAAGACATAGATTTGCAATGAATCGAAACTGAAATAACTATGATTAATATGTTACAGACTCTAATTGAAAAATAATACCCAAGATCTGATAATTCAGTGATTCATCACCTACATAGAATACCAAGTGCTCATCATAACAAGTGCCCTGCTTAATACCCATCATCCATCTAGCCCATCCCCTACCTATCTCCCTGTATCAACCCTCAGTTTGTTCTCTATAGTAAAGTCTCTTAAGGGTTGTTTCCCTCTCTCCCTTTTGCTTTCCCTCTCATATGTTTATCTGTTTCGTTTCTTAAATTTCACATATGAGTGAAATCATATGGTATTTTTCTTTTTATGACTAACTTATTTTACTTAGCATAATACATTCTAGCTCCATCCATGTTGTTGGAAATGGCAAGATTTCATTCTTTTTGGTGGCTGAGTAATATTCCATTATATAGATAGATGATATAGATATAGATATAGTTATATATATATATATATAGGTATTTGTATATCTATATCCATTCACCAGCCGGTGGACATTAGGACTCTTTCCATATTTTGGCTACTGTTGATAATGCTGCTATAAACATATGAGTGCATGTGTCCCTTTGAAATAGTATTTTTGTATCCTTTGGGTAAATGCCCAGTAGTGCAATGGCTAGGTAGCAGGGTAGTTTTATTTTTAACTTTTTGAGGAACCTCCATTCTGTATTCCAGACTGATTGTACCAGTTTGCATTCCTCGCCATCACATATTGTCTCTTGTGATGTTAATTTTAGCCATTCTGGCAGGTGTGAGGTGGTATCTCATCATAATTTTGATTTGTATTTCCCCAGTGATGAGTGATTTAAGCATATTTTCCTGTGTCTGTTAGCCATCTGGACGTCTTCTTTGGAAAAGGGTCTATTTGTGTCTACTGCACATTTCTTAACTGGATTATTTGTTTTCTGGGTGCTGAGTTTGCTAAGTTCTTTATAGATTTTGGATACCAACCCTTTATTAGATACATCATTTGCAAATATCTTCTCCCATTCCATAAGCTGCCTTCTGGTTTTGTTGATTCTTTCCTTCCCTGTGCAGAATCTTTATGCTTGGAGGAAGTCCCAATATTCACTTTTTCTTTTGTTTTCCTTGCCTCTGGAGATGTGCCTAGTTGCTCCAGCCAAGGTCAAAGACTTTGCTGCCTTCGTTCTCCTCTAGGATTTTGATGGTTTCCTGTTCCTCATTTAGGTCTTTCATCCATTTTTAAAAAAATGTTGATTTACTTATTTTTGGGGAGAGAGAGAGAGGGAGGCAGAGACAGAAGGAAAGACTGAGAATCCCAAGCAGGCTCTGTGCTGTCAGCACAGAACACAATGTAGGGTTCAAACTCACCAACTGAGATCATGAACTGAACCAAAATCAAGAGTTGGATGTTTAACTGACTGAGCTACCCAGGTACCCCAAGGTCTTTCATCCATTTTGAATTTGTTTTTGTGTAAGGTGTAAGAAAATAGTCCAGTTTCATTCTTTTGAATGTTGTTGTCCAGTTTCCAAACACCATTTCTTAAAGAGACTGTCTTTTCTACATTGGATATTATTTCCTGCTTTGTTGAAGATATGTTGACCATAGAAGGTCAGAAAAGTCAATTTCAATGATAATCAATTAAAGATAATATAGAGACAATATAGAGATACATATTTACATAAAATTGGGAAACATTCTTATAAAATCTTATAAAATTAACAATAATAAATATAATAATAAAAAGAACTTACACACAATTCAATTTTAAATGCATAAGTACTAAATTATTACTATATTAACACTTCTTCAGAATGAAAATCATTTCAAGAATAGGTTTCAGAATATTAATAAAATTCACTATATTAACATGTAAAAGTAACAAATTATACTATGTCCTTTCATAGATGAAGAAAGGAATTGAATGGTTTTCAACACTGATTTTTGTCAAAACAACAATCTTATAGTAAAATAGGAATCAATTATGGTCTCCTTACTATGGTTACATCAGTTTGCATTATTTGGTTACATAAACCAGAATTTGCATCTAACTAATTTAAATAAAAATGTAAATATGCTGAAGGTAAACCATAGATGGTAAAAGTAGAGAGAGTGAAGAACAAGACTTGGAAGCAAAACAAGAACACTGGAGGAGTTAAAGCAATTTAGGACAATGTAGTCTGCAATAACAATTTACACTTCATTTCCTTTTCTTTCTATCACTATAGTTGTGGTTCAGCACCTTATAAAAGATAGAGTGATTATCTTAGCTTTGGTCATGGGGATTTCATTTGAAGAGAGAAAAGGAGAGAATCTTGATTGTACTGTTGACAAGACTACATTCCGGTAAAGTAGTTTCTCAAGCGGAAATCTGTATGGCCTTAGGAAGACATAAAAAAAAAAAAAATAACTGCAAATACCACTCTGGTCCAGAGTCTTTCTACCCAATTCTGATACATCTTTAAATGATCTCTTCCACCTAAGTAAGCTCTCTTGTAAAAAGTTCCAAAATATTAGCCAACCACCAAAAGAAAAGGCTGTAACATCAGTTCCAACATCAGGTAAGCCGTCATCTAGTTTCATGTTTCAGATAACTGGCTCTGATGTCCATTTCTTCTCTTCTTTGTATTTTGCCCATAAATATACTTCACAATACTTGAAATAAGTTGTAATTTTGCAGCTATTTTATGAATAATAGCAGGGAATGGAAGAATAAAGGAAAACAAGTTTTTTGAGATTTGTAAATATATATGGCAAAAAAGAATGGAACATGATTTAATATCTCAATTATTTCTGTTTCTGAAATGAATCAGAAGATCAATAAGGGTGTTATTGACATTTATGATTATCTTTCTCTACCATTGATTCTATGCATTCTTTGCTATAAATGAGTTGCCTCAAAAGTGTGACTCAAATCTTAGTCCCAAAGGAACAGAGAAGTGTTTTGTTTGCTGTGATGCCTGTACAGAACTCTAGCATAGCTTTATCATTTTAAACCTTGTGAACAAATACAAGTGTGCAGAAAACCCTCAGCTTCCATATATACTGTTGGTTCCCTGTACACTTTTGTCCCACAGTGACCTTATTTTCCCTCTATAGTCAAGATCAATCACCCCAGTCACACAGTAACTTATCTTTGTCTTTGCTTAGTTGCACAAGGATCCCCTGATAAACACTAATCATTCTACTTTATAAACAAGTGGTGGTAGCTAAACCCTTCAATTCAGCAGAACCCAGAATCACAAGGAAAATACGTTCTCTTCCTTAAGTTGTAATTCAGTTTATTATAAGTAGCATCTTAAATTCCACTCCTTTATTTTTTTGAATTAGCTGCTCTAGGAGATTCATGGACACTCCTGCTGAAAAATCCTATGGCTTATCAGCTCTATTGACTTATAATATTTTTGAACATAAGACAATACTGTATGTGAGGATTTATGCTGTTACATCACCATGAGATTTAAATAAGTTATAAAAAGTGAATTACTGTCAAATCAAGTGTTATTATTTACTTTGCTTACATTAATAAGTGGCTCTTTAATGTGTACATATCTATGTGAGAAAATAGAAACAACCTATCTCTCATGCCTCAAATAAGAGAAAAACTATGTATAATGGATCTTTTCTCTGCAGTGGCTTTTGATATAAAAGATGGAGATAGATTATATATACACATATGTATATATATATTTCTATGAGACAACAGAGAAAGCTTTTCCTTGATCCCTCAAATAGTAAAGGAAAAATATAACTTGATGCTGTCACCTTATTTTGATTATTTAAAATGGAGGAGGTTCAACTGTATGAAAGGTGAGGACCAGATAACCACCATTTATATCTTTTTTCTTTCAAGACAGAAGGACTCAAATTACAAGAAATATTTTACAGTTTGTGGAGAGTAATGCTTCACCAAGAAAGGAAATAAAATCATAACAGTAACATCTGTTTAAAACACAAATAATATTATCTCAATAATCTTAGAGTCACCAAATAAAAGAGCCTTTTAAAAAATTTTGTCTCCAGTATTCAAACTCACTCCCTTAGTAGCTAATAGAAAGAATCCATTGTTTTAGGTCTTCATATAATATATATTATTTGCTATTGGACAACTTTAACATTCTCAGTCATGGTACAGAAAACATGAAACTGGAAAGGAAAATAACCCAGTTTGTAAGATACTATTAATACTTTCATCAAAAATTAACTTTCAATAGTGCATCCAACCAACTTTAACATTAATTGTTTTTCATGTTGGTGTATATAGAAAGATGCAAAAATCTTAGAAAGTAGCCCATTGCTTTAGTGTCCACTCTGTAAAGTAAGGTATTTAAAAGCAATAATGTATATCATTATTGTGCATAAAATACTTAGTAAGTTTGTGGGGGCTGGCATTGGAAGAACTATTACAAATAGTGGAAGAAAATGCAACCTCCTAATTCAGTGAGGACAATAATTGCTTCCATCATTATGGACTCAATCTGTCTCTAGTTAACTATTGTGTTCATTTGAGAACTTATATCTTACTGGGTGAATCTGAGCAAGTTTGATTTATACAGCCTGCTGAACTTTAGTGAGGTAAAATTATCACTGACCTGACATAAAGCCTCCATCCTAAAACCAGGGGCATGTTTCTTTGTTTGTTTATTTGTTTTTTTAGAGAGAAGGGGAGAGAGAGAGTGCTTGAAAGCATGAGTGAGGGGAGAGGGAGAGGAAGAGGAAGACAGAGGCACAAAGAGAGAGAGAGAATCCCAAGCAGGGACTTGGGACGATGCAGGGCTCTATCCCAGGAACCCACTAAATCATGACCTGAGCCAAAATCAAGAGTCAGATGCTAACCAACTGAGCCACACAGGCACCCTGTATTTGTACAACAGCACATTAAAGAGAATTAATAAACGGACTGACTGATCTCTTCTTGATTGTTGACAATCCCTTGCAATTATGAAGTACTTGTTTTCCAGTGTGGACATTTTAATGAGCATTCACAAGATATGGGGTCAGTGGTACACATATATTGTATCTCCTGCTGGGGTTGGCATTTAAGATATAGAATGCCCAGGTTTGTGTCCCTTGAAAATATGTATGTTGAGTCTCCAATGTGATAGTATTTATTTAAGTTTTTAATGTTTATTCATTTTTGAGAGAGAGACAGAGAGAGAGAGAGAGAGAGAGAGAGAGAGAAAGTAGCAGAGAGAGAGAGGGAGACACAGAATCTGAAGTAGGCTCCAAGTTCTGAGCTGTCAGCAGAGCCCAATGAGGGGCTCAAACCCATGGACCTCGAGATCATGACCTGAGCCAAAGTCGGACGCTTACACGACTGAGCCACCCTGTCACCCCAATGTGTGATCGTATCTAGAGGTAAGCTTTTAGGGAGATGATTAAGTCATGAGGGTGGAGCCTTCAAGAATGAAATCAGTGCACTTATAAATGAGACCCCAGAGAACTCTCTTGTCCCTTATACCATGTGAAGGAATAGTAAGGAGAATCCCATCTGTGAACCAGGAAGTGTGACTTCAACTGATACTGAATCTGCCAAGTGCCTTGATCTTGGACTTCCCAGATTTTAGAACTGTGAGAAATAAATGTTTGTTGTTTAAGTCACTCAGTCTATAATATTTTGTTATAGTAGCCTGAACAGACTAAGACCCCAAAGTACATTTGAATTTCAGTTAAGCAATAAAATTTGATGTAATGTATTTTACTAAAAAAAGTATTTGTTGTTTATCTGTAACTCAAATGTAATTGTATGTAAGAATTTGTATTTGTTAAATATAACAACGTTACCATAGAGCCAACCACTTTATCTAATGATGTCAACCATGTATCTGTTGTTTCCTATTCCATTCCCCCATATATGTAGATAATTTTGACCTGATATTTCATTTTGATGATTTATATATCTTAATATTTTCTTTTCTGTTCATTTTTACTGAATATATTATTCACCTATAGGCAATCTTTCATTATAATTTATTTCCAGTGATAGTTACAAAATAAAACATTGAATATCTTCATTTATCAAACATGGTAGGGTTTGATTTGTGACTTTGCCTACTTCATATGACTGATTATTCACCTACTTTACTAGACAGGATGCCCACTTGAAAGCGATGGTACCTTCAAATTAAGTACTTGAGGAAAGTTTAATGATTGTAATAGCACTTATTTCAAGGATATGGTAGAATGTGGAAAAATGGCATGTGATAGTGTATTATCCTGGAACTAGTAACAAGTGACGTGCTCCACTGCCCTAGGGTTAACTGAAGGAAATGTTTGTGGGGAGAGGGCCTTTTGACAGGAGAGAAACTGCCTGACCATTGCAATACTGCAGATATTTAGCCAGGGCAATAATGATCTGAACCCCATTTTTTTTCTTTCTCTCCTTTCTACACACTTGGAACTAGAGTACAAGAGATCTTAAGCAAAGATCAGGTTCCTTGTGCTCAGAGACAAGGTGAAGGATGTAGAGAGACAGTGAATATAGATGAGCACACTGAGGATATCCAAAACACTTCTGTGACCTTTCACTTTTTATTATTTTTTGCTACATTTTTCTGTCATTTTCTTAGTTTATCCCTTTCCTGGATCTTTCTGCATTCGACAACATTAGTTGGTTGTTCTACTTTTTCTCCACAGTTATTTATTCCAATTTGAATTCTTATTTAAATAGTATATGAACATTTAAAATTTTGTTTTAAAAATATATTTAACATTTTTTTAATGATCACTCATACTTCCTTTCCATCAAACTAAGCAATGATAAAGAGCAGATAAATTAGCATTCATTAGTCCACCTCCAATGGTCTCAAATTATCTTGTTTACGTGAAACATCTGGCAATAGAATTCCTTTGAGGGAACATATTAAAAAATAATATGTAGTTTGATCTGGTTGAAATTGAAGTGGTGAAAGCAAGGGTTACCAGAGATGAAATAACAAAATAAATAGCTGAAATACTTTGGGAGTGGAGAGGATGGTTAAAATTGCTGGTGAAGCTTAGAACAAAGAACAATATAGAGAAAAATAAATGACAGTTTCATAACAAAAAGGAAGTTTATAGATGTGCCTAATATTTACATTTAACTATTATTTAAGACTCCTCTTCTATCTCCCTAGATCATTCACCAATGTTCTGAATGACATTAAGCAATATCAGTTCAAAGATGATTCAACACAAGTGAAATGACCTCAAATCAAAAACTAACATAACTTCACAATTTCAAATATTTACTAATTTGGTATTTTTAACATAATCCCTGGATTATAGGCAAAGGTACAGATATTATACCCATTTTAAAGAAAGATAAAGTTACTCTTGAGGATTGTCTTTGTCTGCTTGGTCTATTAAAACAAAATGACATTGACTGAGTGGTTTAACACAGAAATTTATTTTTCACACTTCTGAAAACTGGAAATCTGAGATTAGGATGCTAGTATGGTCATGTTCTGGTCATTCACTTGCAAAAGGCTGGTTCTCTCTGTGTCCTCAGATGGCAGACAGAAAAGAGAGTTCTGGTGCCTCTGCCTTTTCTTATAAGAACACTAATCCCATTAGGAGGACTCTACTCTCATGATCTCATCTAAATTTAATTACCTCCCAAAGGCTCTACAACAAGAACTATCACATAAGGGTGGTAACAGTAAGACAGTAATAGACCCCAAATGGAGTCAGTTATGCTAACCACCAAACTAAGTCACAGAAACAAGGCTTAATTATAGTTTTCACACTTCCAGAAATAGAATATTAAATCAATCAGGAGGAACTGCCTGATAAGCATTGCCTAACAGATCCCTGCCATCCCCTAAAGGAAAATGATCTTGCAATAGCCAATCCCCCACTTTATTTTCTTGGTGTAATTTCCTTACTTCTGCTCCTTTTTGTCTATAGAAGTTTTTCATTTTATAAAGCTCTTTCCTGTCTCCTAGATTGGATGCTGCCCAATTCAAATAAATTTTTCTCAAATAAATTCTTAAAAGTTTTTGAATGCCTCAATTTGTCTTTTAACAAAAATTGAGGACTTCAACATATGAATGGGGCAGAAATTCAGTCCATAATAGAGATGTTAAATCACCAATATTATTTAGTTGAATTTTGCTTGCTAGGTTGAAAAAAGTATAGTTTTATATTCCTGTTTCCTTAGAAACAATTATACTATACATTGATCTTCCATAAAGTGTTCATATTACCAATTGTAATATCCTAGAAATTAAGTCTGTCAAATGGAATTCATTATCAATATTTATTTCTACCCATTCTGAATAGAATACCTTATATCAATAATGAGGGTTCTTCAATATTTCCAATTTCTAGCAGAGTTTTCTTTTCTCTTTCAGTGTATTTGTGAGTTTTTAGAAATTATTAATTGGATGGATAATCAGCTTATTATATGGAGTGTTTTATTGAACATAATCCATGAATCTCACTAGCAAATTATTGTGATATAATCTTATTTCCATTCAAAAAATAGATGGCTAGAAAGATAAATGATAGGTAGATGATAGATAGATAGAAGATACACACAAGTTATTAGAGGATTTGGTTAAAATTGTGCCCAAATATCTATTCATTCAACAATAAAGCTTTAGGTTTTAAGCAGAATGACATTTAGGATAGTAAAGTGAAATGTGCTGTTGAGTCAGCTCCTTATACATCTAAATAAATATATCAGGTTAAATTTAAGAAATTCTAAATGCATTAAGTGAAAAAAGAGAAAGGATACTGCTACCTGTCATCATAATGTTTTGAATATATTGGAATGCTGCACTGAAATATGTATATATATATATATATATATATATATATATATATTAAAGTCATACATTTTCCTGAAAAATTTTGATAAAATCCAATGGAATAAGTAAAAATGTGGGTAAGTTAATATTATGGATAAATGTGGGTCAGTTAATATTATGGATAACAGATTAGCATTTCTTTTGTTTTCTAAAATGACGGTATTATTGAAATCACATATAGTAAAATAAGTCACATCTTTTAAGAATACTCAAGTATGACTGAAAGGAGTTCTAAATAAAAATTATAGAGATTATATTGAAAGATATGGGCTTTAAAAATATTTTTTCATGTTTATTTTAAGAGACAAGAGAGAGAGCACATGTATGCACACATGAGCAGTGGAGGGGCAGAGAGAGAGGGAAAGAAAGAATCCCAAACAGGCTCTGTCCTGTTAGCACGAGCCCGACATGGGGCTCCATCTCATGAACCATGAGATTATAACATTAGCTGAAATCAAGAGTTATATACTTAAACAACTGAGCCACCCAAGTGCCCCTTAAGATGTGGTTTAGAGAGGAATTCCAACATGCTATTCTATTGTAGCCTGAACGTGGCAATAAATGCAAGACCAATTATGAATACATATAGCTGATTTTGTACAAAATGTGGCATCCTCTGTTTTTCAGGTGACATAACTAAATTTTATTTTCATGACATTTTAGAATCCAAGCAGACACTAAAATCCAGTTATTGGTGAAAAGAAATAATAGGGACTGTTCTATAAGGAAAAACATCACACACTAGCAAGGAAAAATTTCCAAAGACTTCAGAGAGTCGAGAAGACAAGACTTGCTTAAGTTTCCTTTTATAATTGAAGAATTTCTATATTAAATAGAACCTATTACATACACTGAAGAATGAATTCCTCGTAATGTTAAATTGGACCTGACAGGAGTACAAGTATCATTATACATGAATCATTTTCTTTCAAAAAGGGATCTTAAGGGGGAAAAATCAATTTCTATGGTATTCTTGGGAATTTTAAAATTATTAACCTCAAAATAATGACCTATTCAGAGAAGTGAGAAAATACTGTTCATGTTCACATGGAATTAGGCTAATTTTACATCATAGATCACTGCAGTTTTTCTTAGATTTGATGGCTCTGAAATATTGCCTGTTTTAAAAGGGACTGAATTATTTTACTCTCAATCCCAAGGCTTTCATTCTTTTAACACAACATTTTTCTTGGCAATTCAGTCTTGAGATATTGCTTAGCTTTGATGGAGAGAAATTAGAACAAGGGACAGAAAAAGCAAGTGGAAAGTATTCCTTTAAATCAGTTATTTAAAGTTTGGTTCTTAAACTGAAATTGCTAATATTCAGTAATATATTGCTTTGTTAAATTGAAGAATAGTAAATTAACAAATTCATCAAAAACATCCATCAAGTTTTAGCCTGAAGAATTTTTTACAAAGCTGCAATAAGCCAGAAAGAGAGTCTTTAATCGAAATTCTCACATTACATTTAACTAGACAATTTTAAATTGAGTTGTCATAATAAACTATTTTTTTCCTACTCAATAAAACCAGTCAATTCAGATTCAATTACTCAGACTCTTTCACTGGAATTCATTCAGTCTTCAAAAACATGTTATTTAAAGCCTTTAAATGTTTCTTGATGGTGTTAAGTTGCAATACATTTTTTGATTTTAAAATAGGATAAGGTCAGCAGAGTCCATTTCTACCTCAAAATCACAAAAGCATATTCATACCTAGGCATGCTGTATTTAACATCGGTGTTAAAACTAATAGTAAAATGTGCGATAATTTTATTCATAGCTGATAATTTTGATACATAGTTGGCAATAGTTGACAAATGATAATTTAATTTATTTAGAGAAATTAAACTTCACATTTTCATAAAACAGTTGAAAGTTTGAACTTTATTCACATTACTACATACTGACAACAATGACTACTCTGACCTGAGTGGTTTGTGGCCCTCTGCCCTAGTAACAACAAGGAATAAAATAATATGCCAAAACTCTGATACAATTTTTTCATCAACTGCCCAGTACATATTACTTTATGAACTAAATAGACTGTGTAGGGATGGGATAATTTTAGAGAAATTATCTGAATTTTCACAAAAAGTTAACATTATGTTCCTGATGAAATACAGACAGAAGAAGTTAGTCTAACGTCTATGCAA
>CM053574.1:107926994-107941585 GCA_028646485.1 Cryptoprocta ferox | reverse complement strand
TCTTTAATTCTTGGGTTAGTTCCTTTAGCTTATCACTATTAGTGTTGCTATTATCTTCACTGAATAGAAGAGAAGTAGGGAAGTTTTAAGTAACTTTGCCAAGATTACATAGCTATTAAACATTATTACCTGAATGTCTACTAAACACTCTGTCTCCAAAGCACAAGCTTTTAAGCTACAAAAAACAATAGAAAAAGAGAATGAATAAAACTCAAAAAGCTTCATGAACATTTTGTTCATGAGGAAAAAAAAAAGGATGAATGAACTAACACACGAAAAGTACCTGTTGAGGGGTGCCTAGGTGGTTCAATCGGTTAAGTGTCTGACCCTTGATTTTGACTCAGGTCATGATCTCATGGTTCATGACATCCAGCCCTGCATCAGGCTCTGTGCTGACAGTGTGGAGCCTGCTTGAGATTTTCTTTCTCTCTCTTTTTCTGTCCCTCCCCCACTCATATTCTCTCTCTCTCTCTGCCTCTCTCTCTCTCTCTCTCTCTGAAAATAAATAAACATTAAAAAATACTTGTTGAGTATATGTAGATGCTATATTTTAGTTTTAGGATAATGCTGTAATCATTTACTTTAAAAGTCAGTGAAAAGATACCAGATAAATAATCGAACATTATAATAATTTAAAACTAAGAAAGAGGGAAGAGTGTAACAGTTGTTTATCAGTAAAAATATGAGAGAGAAAGAGAGAGAGAGAGAGAAACATAGTTCTAAACTACTTATTTACCCTATACAGATTATTTTCCTCTCTCTGAGCATAATTACCTAAAATTATATATACAGCAAATTACAGAAGAAAAATGTCAAAGGACAAAACAATTTTGTTATGAAAAAATATATCTTTTGAAACTGTTTTATACAAAATCTACAAGCAAAATGAACTCTCTAGGTCAACTATATTTGTCAAGTATTTTTCGTGATATGAGGGGCAGGTGCTGGTAATTTTTCACTCAGTACAATAATCCAATATAATATAAAGGAAATTAACATAATCAATAGAAAAATATGAAATTGCTATATAATCACCAATCAGGCAGCATCCTCCTAGGCTTAGTAATCACAACCAGATGCATAATTCATTGACATAATTAGGAAACACAATTTAAATATTGTAGAGACAGAGTGTTTTTATTCTAAGAATTCATGACACTCATAGGTTTAAATGAAATGAGGGAAATTTGTGACTGTCCATATTTGTACTAGTGGATAGAGTAGCCACAGGTGGTAAACCAGATGATTACACATAAACACTGTCTGACATTTTGAAAAAGGGAAAATGCATCAATAATTAGAAGCACTGTAGGTGAGTAGCTCCATGCCAAACTAACAGTGGGGTTGGTTAGTACAAAGTTAATTGCTGCTGGTGGTATACAACATAATGCTAGACTGGGGATTGCACGGCAGCAAATTGAAGGTTGGAAAAGATGCCAATTTTGCAGTTCTTCCTTAGTTTATTTCATAAACATAACAAATATAAAACCTGAAGAAAAGTCATTCACTGTGAATGACTGCTAGAGAGCAAAGTATTGAAATTACTTAATTTTTACAACAAAAAGAAGCTCGGTAACAACCTATTTCTTTCTGCTCACTTTCATACTGTACAAAGTTCCAGTATAGTATCACTATACATTAGAAAGTCTGGAAACCACAGTTTTGAGATCAGAAACCAAATTTCCTGAGAGCAAGGTCAATCTTTCTTTGCTTCTATGTAATGGTATTGTCATTGATGTTCTTATCTAAATTTTACCCTGGATTTATTCATCTAACAAATAATTTTGAGCAAATCATGCATCAAACACTGCAAAGCACAACATTTCTATTTTGGGCAAAAACTGTCTGAGGGTATTTAGTTTCTAAGTGTTGTAGAGAGTCATCTCTTGTTCTTAGTGGAGATACCAGCAGTCTAGAAATACCATATATTTGTGTTTACTCCTGGTATAGTTTAGCTCAAAATGTATCATATCTTCATTTCCCTGAATCACCATTAGGAGTGAAATGTGCCAGATTAACCATCACCATGCACCATGGGGTTACTTACTTCCTTGCTTCTCTGTACAAACTCTGATCAGAACCTATCTCTCAACCATTCCCAGTTAAACAGATTTGCTCACATCTCCATTTGAAACTGAGGTTCATGTATTGGAAAATCCACTCTTTATCCCTAACCACTTCTCTCAATGTTTTCTTCCCACTTTTGGCCTGAGGAAAACCTAGTTCTTTCTGACAATATTGTTTCTCTTGATGTATTCTTAAGGAAAGTCTTTTAATTTTATGCTTCAAGTCATGCACTCTACATGAGAGGTTAGTTGGCTTTCTCATTCCCCAGTTCTATATAGAATTAATCTCATGATTATAGCATGTTGAGGATGGATACACAGAAATAAAACTGGAAAATAAAGTTGCTAAATATGTTACTTCAAAGGAAGCTTTCTTTGAACTTTGAAATTCTATTTTGTATAAGATATGACTTCTGAGTGACATACATTGAAGAAACAGATATGGAAGGGTAGAAGAACATTTAAATAGGTGGTAGAGAAACATCAAATAAACTTTTGTGTAATTTCTTGGAAGGCAGTTTGTGTGTCTAATGAAATTGTATCTCTACAAAGAAATTTAAAAATAGAATATTAGTAAATATGTTGGTTATTATGGGTTATGGTTATTATTATTATTAGTCAGTCATCACACAAATAAGGACAAGCACAGAAAGAAATTGTTGATTTACAAATAGAAGAGAAGGAAAGTTGAGAAAAATGTCCAGGAATATGGGGACTTTTGGATTGGGAGAGGTAACTACATTTTCACCACCAAAGGAAAAGATAAAATTGAAAAGCCATTTGAGCAATGACATAAGATTACAACTCATAGTAGAAAAAAATGTAAATGAACATAACTCCTACAGTGAAAGCATCTGAATTAAATAAAGTGTTCCTAAATAGGTGTCTGCAAAGTCAAAAATTTCAACTGAGCAAAATTGCACAGGAAAAGGAAACTCCAGAGATGGCTGTCTCACCAAATGCTGACTATGTAAATGTACCTGCAATTAAATTGAGAGAGTCATGGGATAAGAAAGCAAAAACAGAATACAACAACAACAATAAAAACAACATATGTGTGTGTATACATACATATATATATGATAGAGGGTGGAATCCAAATTCCTCACTGTTCAAAGGGGAGGTTATAGACAAACAAGTAGAAACAGCTAGAATGAGACATGTCATACTACATAAAATTTGAAAACCTAAGCATGAACTCATAACTGGCTCAAAGTAAGTACGGATATATGGATAGATAAGTTAGAATACACAAATCTATTTCCCAACTCTACCCACTGAAGAATCTAAAAACACTGACACCTCGAAAACAACAATACACTCAATTCTCAGATTTGGGTTTCTAATGATGTTCTTCAATAAAAGAAATATAGACACCCTGGAGAAATGGTTGAATTTTGTGTTAAGGTAAGAGATATAAAAGATGAACCTGGAGCATCTTATAGTGCCAGAAAGTAAGGAACAGTAATAAAACAAACACAATATCACAACAATGGAGTTATAACAAAGAGACACAAGAACTGAGAGTGCCAACCTAGAACAATCACAGCAACAAAGAAAATTATATAATATTGAATTACAGCCAAAAATATAAGATATATGTCCTTTAGTCCATACTGACATGAATGAATAATTGAAAAAATAAGGACCAGATGATAAATTTCCTGTGTAGAAGAATTCCAAAAACTTTTTGAAGATACTACCCCTCCAGGAGGTGAAGCATAACTCATCCCTTAAGTATCAAATGAGCAAAGTGACTTTATTCTAACAGAGTAATAGTTTTACAGTTGAGTAACCTGAAAAACATTACACTGGTGAGGTAATAAAGGTGAATACAGCTGTGATAAGTAATGCTGATAGCATAGCCTATATCCTTGATATAAATTGATGAGAATGGCACTTAACCTGTGGGGTCTTCATCCACCAAACCCATAGCCACTAATAATAATGAGAAAAAATTTTCAGATCAACCCAAAGTTAAAGATGTTCTACAAAATAAATAACCAGTATTCCTGAAAATGGTCAAGGCCATCAAAAGGGGAAGTCTGAGAAACTTCCATACTATAAAGAATCCTCAGGCAAAATAACTACTAAATGTAATGTGGTACCCTAGATGGTATTCTCAGACATTAGGTAAAAACTTAGAAAATCCAAATAAAATGTGAACTGTAGACAACAATAACACATTGTTATTGGTTCACCATTTATGATAAATGTCCCAGAGTAGTAATAGGGAAATCTGACCATGTGTATATAGGAATTCTCTGTAATACTGCAACTTGTCTGTAAACCTAAAATTATTTTAAAATTAAAAATTTATTACATTTTAGGAGGAAGAAAGCAAAGCTGAGGCATCATAATTATGGATTTCAAGCTATGCTACAAAGCTGTAGTTATCAAGATAATGTGGTACTGGCATAAAAACAGACACATAGAAAATGAAACAGAATAGAAAACATGGAAATGGACTCACAACCACATGGCCAATTAATCCTTGACAAAGAAGGAAAGAATTTTCAATGGAAAAAAGACAGTCTCTTCAATAAATGGTGTTGGAGTACTTGACAGCAACATTCAAAATAATGAAACTGGACCACTTTCTTACACTATACACAAAAATAAATTCAAAATGGATGAAGGATCTAAATGTGAGAAAGGAAACTATCAAAATCCTAGAGGGGAACACAGGCAGCAACCTCTTTGACCTCAGCTGGAGCAACTTGTTACTAGTCATGTCTCCTGAGGCAAGGGAAACAAAAGCAAAAATAAACTATTTGGACTTCATCAAGATAAAAGGCTTCTGCACGGCAAAGGAAACAATCAGCAAAACTAAAAATAACCAATGAAATGGGAGATGCTATTTGCAAATGACATATCTGACAAAGGGTTAGTATCCAAAATCTTTAAAAGATTTATTAAACTCAAGAGGCAGAAACGAATAATCCAGTTAAGAAATGGGCAACAGCCATGAACAGTCATTTTTCCAACGAAGACATCCATATGGGTAACAGACACAGGAAAAGATGCTCAACATCACTCATCACCAGGGAAATGCAAATCAAAACTAGGATGAAATTTGACCTCACAATTGTCAGAATGGCTAAAATTAACATAGGAAACAACAGATGTTGGTGAGTATATGAGTACCCTGTTGGTGGGAATGGAAACTTGTGCAGCCACTCTGGGAAACAGTAAGGACATTCCTCAAAAAGTTAATAGAACTATCCTAAAAGTCAAGCAATTGCACTACTAAGTATTTATCCAAAGGTTAAAAAAATGCCGATTCAAAGGGTCACATGCACCTTGATGTTTATAGCAGCAGCCATATTATGGAAAGGGCCCAAATGTCCATTGAGTGATGAATCGATAAAGAAGAATTGGTGTGTGTTTGTGTGTGTGTGCGCATGTGCACTATGGAATATTACTAAGCGATCAAAAAGAATGAAATCTTGCCATTTGCAATGATATGGATTGAGCTAGAGTGTATTATGGTAAGCGAAATAAGTCAGTCAGAGAAAGACAAATACCATAGGATTTCACTCATATGTGGAATTTAAAAATGAACAGATGAAAACAGGAGTAAAAAAAAGACACAGACAAACCATAGGACAGACTATTAACTATAGAGAACAAATTGAGGTTTGCTGGAGGGGAGTGGGAAGGGGATGGATTAAATGGTTGATGCATATTAAGGAGGGCACTTGTGATAAGCACTGGGTATTATATGTAAGTGATGAATCTCTAAATTCGAATTCTGGAAAAATAAAGACAGAAATGTTTGCTAACCTATTTGTGGAAACATAATTACCATATAGTTAAACCTTCAAAACTACACTGTGTATAAACCTTTTTTCAACTAATATCTTCTTTCATTAAGATAGAAGTATTGGTGAACTTATGAGAAGAAGCCTATGGAAAGAGCTGCATGCTTAATTCAGTGCAAATACAGTGCCTATAAACGTAAAAAAAAGTTTTCAAGAAGAAAAACTATATAGTCTGAAAATACTAACATTTTGCACCATATTCCTAGAGGTTATTTATGGAAAGAATTTGGCTGACAAGAATATTTTTTCCCTCCCCTTAAAATTTTAACTTAAAATTATATCCTGCTGGGTAGATTTTAATAGGAACTCAAAACTACTAATTCAGATTTATAAAAGTCAGTATTCAGAAAATACACTCTCTGAACTGATGCAATGAATTAAAGTTACTAAATACACTGAATGGTTTTAAAGGGCTCTTCCTTTTCTTCTCTAGAAAACATCTACACTCCTGCTTAGAAGTTAACAGAGAAGGTTAAATACCTCCCTTTAAAATAACAGCTTCAAAAAAATCAATTGTACAGTAAGGACAACTATCTTGATATTGCACATAAATAATATGCTTCTCTTAATGTTATGTTCATATTTCTGATAAAGCTATTTATATTACTCTTGCTTTAAACTAGTCTACTTAAAAATTTTATTACATTTTAAAAAACAAAACAAAAATAACCACTTAACTGAAAAAAAGAATAGAACTTACAGAAATTCCAGTTTCCATTCTACAACAAATAGGTAAATAAATAGGATTTTTAAAATAGCTATTTTTTCCAACCCAAACTAAATTGAGTAAAATTGGAAGCAAAAAGAAGCAGGTTTGATCTGTGTATTTTGTTATTCATCTCTTAAATGTCTACTAGTTTGCATTCAGCCTGTGAAAACCCCACAGTAGTAGAAAAGAATACTCGTATCAGTAACAAATCAATACATTTTAAATTATGTTGTCAGAGGGCAACGAGATATTCTACATTTTTTAAATTATAGTTAGTCAGCAGCAATTATAATACTTTGGGGTGTCTTTGTTTCCCATGGAATGTTTTAATGATGAATAAATATTAATAGAAAACAAATAGAAAAAACAGGAGATGTCAATATAACCTTCAACATATGAAAAGCTTTTCCAGCTTTTCACTATAATATTTACTTTACTATTTATCTGAAGTCTTCTAGGGGAAAGTTTTTCAGGTAGATCATTAAAATACAGATCGCCATTATTTATAATGTCTCAATGCTACCACATCTAAAATTATTTACAAAATTTGTGAGAGTAACTACTAGATAACTACTGTGCTCCTGGTTAGTAAGGAGGCTAAGGAGCTGTCCATTGAGGGAATGCAGAGAAAAGAAAACATGAATCAATGGCTTTGTATGATAATTTTTAGAGAAGAATGATGCATAATTAACTGTAGTATAAATTTCATAAAGTATTCAGGTGCGCCTGGGTGGCTCAGTCGGTTGAGCGTCCGTCTTCAGCTCAGGTCATGATCTCACAGTTCGTGGGTTCAAGCCCCGCATCAGGGTCCGTGCTGACAGCTCAGAGGCCTGGAGCCTGTCTTCAGATTCCATGTCTCCCTCTTTCTCTGACCCTCCCCTGCTCTCGCTGTCTCTCTCTCTCTCAAAAATAAATAAAACATTTAAAATAAATAAATAAATAAATAAATAAATAAATAAATAAATAAAGTATTCGCACAGCTTACTGTATCTCCTGACCCTGGACAAATACTTTGGGGGTTATGTAAAACTCAGAAGGCAGATGAAGATAAACACTATGTATTTTCTATTTATTTTAATCTGTATGCATCTCATTAGCCAAATATACCATACCAAAAAGCAAATAAACAAACCAATATCTGGCTATGCAGTGTTCAAAATAATGAGATTCCTGGAGAGAAGAAGAATATCTTGTATAATTTTGCTGAGCCTACTAATTCAGGCCAGCCTCCAGTAAACAGCTGCTAGTGCAGCACTATTCCACTCTTTATAATAACAAACATGTAAAGCAGCTTTCACTATATATCTTTTCCTTGGGCAAAAGAAAACAAATGGGTAGACTGTTTTTGGGAATTATACTCTTCCCTGTACACCAGGATTGTTTCTTAGTCATGGGGTACTCAATTTGTAATAATAGTATTGACAATATTAACAGTAAACAGTCTATATTACATAATATGTCTCAGGCTCATTTAATACTCACAACAACTTGATAAGGCACATGCAGTTTCTTTTTTCTATTTACAAAGAGGAAACCAATGTACAGAGAGTTTAAATTAACTTATCCACAGTTACTATAAAGTAGTTGGCCAAGGGGCAGCTGGGTGGCTCAGTCGGCTAAGTGTCCAGCTTCGGCTCAGGTCATGATTTCGTGGTTCATGGGTTCAAGCCCCATGTCATGCTCTGTGCTGACAGCTCAGGGTCTGGAGATTGCTTTGGATTCTGTGTCTCCCTCTTTCTCTGCCCCTGCCCCACTCATACTGCATGTCTCTCTCTCTCTCTCTCTCTCTCTCTCTCTCTCTCTCAAAAATAAACATTAAAAATAACAATAAATAAAGTAGTTGGCCAACTATTCAAATCCACTTGGCCTGATTCAAGAGTGCATGCTCTTAGCCCTCATAATATAATCTATCCCCACATTGAAGAAATCCTAAATATTTTGTTATGGAGAGTGTGGTTGTGTTTCTGGCAAATAAAAGACTTCTAGTGCCTGCTGAACTCAAACAAATTGAGGCAAACGATAACCCCAAGTGTTAATACTTTGAGATCATTTTAGTGTAAAATTTTTATCATCTTCAAGACAATGCAGCACCAAGAAGACAGAACATCTGGCAAATGAAGGTGAATGTAGGTTAGGCACAAGAGTTTGAATTTTGCTAACTCTGAAAGAAATTCAGAGGATTTCAACTCAACATTGTATCACTCAGAATGGACCTATTTCAGAGCTTTGCCATACAATAGTGAAACACTCTATCATGTAAGTGGGATGCATGAAAAATTAACATAATGTGAACATCATCATATGTGTTTTGTGCCCTTTTCTGGCCCTCCACCTTCTACACACTAGTACTTTTTAAATTCCTTCTTCAGTGACTACTTAGTGTATGCCCTATTTTTCCTATACTGTTTGAATATAGCAAGTGCGCAATATAAAACAAAGGCTTGAAAGTGGAATTTTAGTTATCAACTACTGAGAGAGGAGAGAGGTTTAGCTGTCTTTCTGTTAAAATACAATTTTATTACCTAGGTTTGCTGTAAATCACAAGTGACAGACCAGACTGAAATCTGTACATTTTATCTCTGGTAAGAAGCATACACTGGTCATGATTAAATGAAGAACTCTTAGTCTTCTTTCTTCCCCATCGCATCTAGAATGTTTTAGCAGATGACCAAATTGCGAGCTATTTTCAACTAATAAATTGAGTTAGATTTAAGCTAGACAGTTTCAAAGTTCCCTTTAGTTTGATGAACCTTTAGAAAAGTGTTTTCTGTTTGTTTTTGCTTTTAAGGATTCTAGTCCCCAGGCCATGTTTCCTTAAAGCATTTACCTTAGAAAATTTGCAACTGTTAATTATTTCTCTGCCCCTTTAAGATGTAAATCTTCTCTCAACCTCTTGCCAGTTTTACAACCCAGAAACATCTTTGTCAAGGACCTAGGAGCTATCTGTTTGCAATGTAATCACTGAGGAAGAGTGGACTAATCTCTCAGTCTCTATGCAAATTAGCAAACACACATGCAATTTTTCTTTGACAGATTTTGTTACCAATGCATAATATTTAGATAATTGGTTTATAGATAACAATCTGAACAGAAATCCCATAAAATCACTCTACCTTTCTTGGCAAAGAATTCTTCTTTAAAATCTTTAATGAGCATTGCCTAATTCTAAGCCATTAAAATCTATTTTTTAAGTTTATTTATTTACTGAGAGCAATGACTAGAGGCAAACAGGCTCCATACTCTCAGCACAGAGCCTGATACCGGGCTTGATCTCAGGAACCATGCAATCATGACCTGAGCCAAAATCAAGAGTCGGACACTTAACCAACTGAGCCACACTGGTGCCCCTAAAATCTATTTGAACATCATTATGTTTTTATTGTTGAGGCTATTGTTTTTCTCTTTATATTCACCACATTGCTATCACATATACACAAAAGGAGAATATAGAAAAGCTCTTAAAAGCCCTTTACTATTTCTTTCCTTATATTAGTTGTCAGTGGTAAGATTGGGAGGCATAGACTTCATTCCTTATATAGGAAGTTATGCATTCAGCCACAAGCAATACAAACCAAAACCAAAACAAAACAAAACCCACCTGTTTTGTATTCCTTTAACCAGTGGAATCATTTGTTAGTTATGTTATTCTAAATCCAGAAATAGGCCTTGTAACATTATTGACTGCCTAAAGGTGTGATTAAACACCTCCTCTTCCTGTTTTCCTTCTCCACCGATCTGGCATATGTTTAATGCTATGAATAATTTTAGCAAGGTCAATCCACAAAACCTGCTTTATGGTTTCATTTATATTTTATCAACATTTGCAATATAATTTACATTAAAATTGTACTATTTATATATTTTGAAGAATTTTCATAAATTTATTTACTCATGGAACCACTACTCAATAAAGATAGAGAATATTTCCAACATCACAGAAAAGTTTCCTCATTTTCCTATGTAGCAAATCCCTCCATTTTTTCACCCCCATCTACAACTGATTTGATTTTTGTAATTATAGATTAATTTTTCCTGTTCTAGACACTCAAATGCATAGAATCACATAATACACACTCTGTTTTGTCTATTTTACCATGATAATTTTGAGAGTCCCCCACGAAGTTAGATACATCAGAAGTTTGTTATTTTTTACTGCCAAGCAGTATCCTTTTGAAATAAATGTCATAATCTGTTTATTATTCACTCATAGTAGAATACATGGGTCATTTTCAACATTAAGGGATCATTAGTAAATTTGCTATATTCATACACAAGTTTCTTTGGTAAATTCCTAATATTTGAAACTGCTACATTATAAGTTAAGGCCATGTTTAATTTTATAAATAATTCCAGCTTGTTTTCCACACCAGTTGCACCGTTATTCTCTCATACACAGTGCACATAAGGTACAGTTGTTCTACATGACGTGGAAAACAAAGGCAGAGAAAAATATTAAATTTCCTTACAATTTACAGCCCACTGACAAGTCCTTGATACGACAGAACGATATTCTTCTAGGAACTCTGCTGCCTCAATGATGACACTTTGCTAAAGTCAAGGCAATCTTAGCATAACATCCTGATCTCCAGGATCCTATAAGTCTACTTTAACACACAAAAGTTCCTTTGGAAACTTCCTCTATCTCAATCCCCCAAATGTATGTTAGCAATCATCCTCTAAGCATATGGCCTCCTGATAGATATCTGAAGAGTCTCATGTCTGAGTTTTTACTAAAAAGTAATAAATGTCCATTTCCTAACAATAGCTAGCACACTCAGGATCCTGGAAACCTTGTTTCCAAAAAACCTTGGAGACTGTGCTATTCCTAATCCCCTCCCAACTTGAAAGTATATTATCAGTCACTCCTCAAAATCCCAGTGCAGCTCTTTCTGCCCAGGAGTCCTGTCCTCACGCTTTATGGTAAAGCCACCTTTCTTCACCAAAGAGGTTTCAAGAATACTTTCTTGGCCATTAGCTCTGAACACCAACATTTTCTAAATCACACACCCAGTCAGTTGTTGCTATTTCAAGCTTTGAAATTGTAGCCATTTAAAAAAATTTTTTTTAATGTTTACCTATCTTAGATAGTGAGATAGAGCTTGAGAAGGGGAAGGGCAGAGAGAGAGAGAGAGAGAGGGAGACACAGAATCCGAAGTAAACTCCAGGCTCTGAGCTGGACACAGCACAGAGTCTGATGCGGGGCTCGAATCCACGAACTGGAAGGTCATGACCTGAGCCAAAGTCGGATGTTTAACTGAATGAGCAACTCAGGCACCCTGAAATTGTAGCCATTTTAGAACCTATGTGATGGTATCCTGTGATTTTAATGTTTGTTTCCCTAATGACTAATGCTATTGGACATTTTTTTCTGAAGAATATGTTCAAATCCCTTGCTCACTTTTTTTGGGGGGGGAAGGGACAGCAGAGTTATTTATTATTGAATTATACAACTTTCATATATACTTTGGGTACAATTTATTTGGCACATATGTGTAGTGTAAATACTTTCAGCTTACAGCTTTTAATTTCTAACACAGTATTTTGAAGCATAGAAGTTTTAATTTTGGTAAGTCCAATTTATCATTTTCCTCTTACACTTAATGTTCTTTTTAAACACAATAAGAAATATTTGCCTACTTAAATGTTGTAAAGATATTCTCCTAAACTTCCTTTTCAAGGATTCGGAATTTTCTTTTATCTTAAGGCCTACGATTCATTTATAACTAATCTTCCTGTACAGCGTGAGGTAGGGGTTGAGGTTCATTTTTTTTCTTTACATATATCTGAATTTTCTTTTCCATCCATTTTATTTATTTTTATTTTACTATATATACATTCTTTATTCAATTATGTTAGAGCATATATTTAAAATAAACTGAATATAATTGGGCTTATTTCTGGCTTCTCAATTCTATTCCATTAGCTATATGTCTCTCTGTGCCAGTAGCTTTACATTCTAATTATTTTAGCTTTACAAACAGTTTTAACATCATTTAGTCTAAGGCCTCACACTTTGTTATTTTTTATTAAAAAACAAAAAGTCTTGATCATTTAAGCTTGTTGATTTCTCCTTCCCCCAAAATTCAGATGAGGTTCTGAATGAGACAGTGTTGTAACTATACATCAATACCTAATAGATTTCTATTTTTGATATATTCGTGATCTATATTTTGATATATATCACAAGTATATATATTTCTCCATTTATTTAAAGATTTTTAAATTGTCTTCAGCAATATTAAATAATTTTTATTGAAAGGGCCTTAAACTGATTTTGCTAAATTTATTCTTGAGTATTTTAGTGTAATTGTGAATTCTATTTTTTTATCTATGTTTCCAACTGTTTGTTTCTGGTTTACACAAACAAATTTTCTTTATATCAACCTTACATCTCTGACTTGACTGAATTTCATTGTTTTGCTAATACCTTTATCATTATCATCTTTATGGCTGGCATTTATTTTATTTCATTATCTTGTTTTGCCGGCCAAATATACTGCATAATATCGAACATAAGTGATAAGAGCATATCTTCTTTCTCTGAATCTTAGAAAGAAAGCATTTAGACTTTCACCATTTTATATGACACTAGCTATAACATTTTTATTGATACATTCTGTCAGATTATGGAAAAGTCCTTCTACGGGCTGCTGGGTGGCTCAGATAGTTAAGAGTCTGACTCTTGATTTTGGCCAAGGTCATGATCTTGTGGTTTGGTTCGTGAAACAGAGGCCAAGTCATGGAGACAGCTTGGAATTCTCTCTCCCTCTCTTTCACTGCCCCTCCCCTGCGAGCATACATACAAGCATGTGGTCTCTAAATAAATAAATAAATAAATAAATAGTGTTTTTGAAAAAGCCACCTATTCCTAGTAGAGAATTTTCATCACAAATGCTTATGGAATTATATCAAATGCTTTCTCTTTTGATTGAGATGATCATATGATTATTTCCTTCATCTTATTAATGTGAACTCTTTCCTATATCTTATGTGTGAATTCTATTGTTTCTTTTTTTTTAATTTTTAATGCTTATTTATTTTTGAGAGAGATAGATACAGCATGAGCACGGGAGGTGCAGAGAGAGAGGGAGAAACAGAATCTGAAGCAGGTTTCAGGCTCTGAGCTGTCAGCACAGAGCCTGATGCTGGCCTCAAACTCAGAAACAATGAGATCATGACCTGAGCTGAAGACGGATGCTTAACCAACTGAGCCACCCAGGCGCCCCATGAATTCTATTATTTCTTTCAAAAAGCTATCACAAATTTTCATTCCTGAGAGAAACTCTACTTTTTCATGATGTATTATTCTTTCTATAACATATTATTTGTTATGATAATATTTTGTTCAGGATTTTTGTGTCTGTACATTTATTCTTAAGCTGTCGTCATACTCTGGCATCAATATTACACTAATCTTATGCTGTTACATTTTTTTTCTTATGTTTTTACCTTAAGTGTGTTCTGTCATCCTTTGTTTCTGGTCTGTCCACTTTTGAAGTAGTGTCTTTAACATTAGTGTCAATGTTATATGTTTTTTTTATGCCTTTATTTTATTTTGAGAGACAGAGACAGAGAGTGAGCAGGGAAGGGGCAGAGAGAGAGGGAGACACAGAATCAGAAGCAGGCTTCAGGCTCTGAGCTTGTCAGCACAGAGTCTGATGTGGGGCTCAAACCCACAGACTGTGAGGAGATCATGGCCTGAGCTGAAGTCGGACGCCTAACCAACTGAGCCACCAAGGCACCCCAATGCTTTGTTTTTTAAATAAGAAAATATTTTGCAGATTTTTAAAACTTTGAGATCACATTAGTCATATTTTCCTTGGGAAAAAAAACTAAAAAATTGAGACACATTTTTTTTTTGTTTTTTGTTTTCCAAAAGGAGTCTAGAACACTGGACACTTTAAAATCAGTTATGTATGTATGTATGGCATTTTACCAAGATATTTAAGTTTTTATTTAAAGAAACTAATTTTGGAAAGCTGCTTCAACAAG
>CM053574.1:107849653-107926894 GCA_028646485.1 Cryptoprocta ferox | reverse complement strand
TGTGTGTGTGTGTGTGTGTGTGCGTGCGCATACGCGTGATGTGTTCTTTTGTTCATTTTTTTAAATGTCAGTTTTAGTCCACCTGAGGCCACAAGAAGGCTCTGAATTTAAGCTATGCTGGGGACACTGACTAATGAGCCATCAGGAAGCCTCTTGGATGGTAAGCAGCCTGAGGACAGGATAGGACCAGTGAACTTGCATTCTTGTAGCTGCTCCATGTGAGTAATTGGTGATAAGGTCCAGAGAGGAGGCTCAAAGCTTGTTAAGGTTCATGCTATCAGAATCTGGCACTATGCGAGAGGTCATTCTGTCAGAAGTAATACCTAGAAGACACAGGGGTCAAACACCAGGTTCTGGAAGTGACCTGGTTCAAGGTGCACCTACCAGTTGATTAGCTGTTCAGATTGCTATCAGGATAGTTGGATATCGGCTATGATGATCATTAGGGGCAGCAGCCCCTGGGTCACTATGACAGAAACCTGTCAAAATCAGTGAAGACAAGAAAATAATTTAATTCTATTGGAAAAAAAAGACCATAAAAATATGTCAAATTTTACCTTCAAATAAGCCAGATTGGGGGTGAGTAGATAGAAAAACAACTCAAATAAGAATGATTTAAAATTTAAAGTTAATTAAATCTCTGCATTAAGAATAATCGGAAACATTCATTCCCACTGGATGGAACATTTTATTTTCAAACTCTTTCCCAATGTTGTGAGGTTAAAATTAGCCACAGAGCTAAAATATCTGACAAGCAAATGGCTAATCTTTTTAAATTGGTATTATAAATGTGTTAAAGAAAACTGGGAAAAATCCCAGAGAAAATTCTAAAATCTTCCAACAGTTAGCTGTATATTGAATAATGTTTAATTGTGTCTAGTTGTTTTTTATCTTACTATGTTAATTACTCACATCTCTTTGTCATTGATAGCTCCTAGAGATGTGACTCTCTAATGAAAAGTAGTTCTTAACAAGTAAAATTAAATCAATAAAAAAGGTCCAGTGCTATTGAAATAAATCTACTAATGGTGTTCCTGATATGTCTTCCTAGTTAGTCAACAGTCCCTAAGACCAATTTTGTTCATAAGCACACGCAATTTTGTTCATAAGCACTTTCACAAAGAGAAACCAATGTAGCACTTTCAGTAAAAACAGAAAGATGTGTATCATAAAACTGAATAAAAAGACTAATGAATATAATATATTGTGACATCAAAATCTAATTGATTTACTCATATAGAGTTCATTTCATATGCTATAATTATTCTCAATAGATATTAGGACTATCAAATTGCATGGCTGTACAACAATAGCTCAATATGAGCAAACCTACAAAGACTTTAGGCAATAAACATATGTTACTTACTGGTACTTTGACTCAGCTTTTAGAATTCTAGTTCATACCTGCATTTTTAGAATAAGTATTATGTAGCAATACTATGTTTAAAAATACTAAAAACTGCCATAACAATTTCAACATTAAATGTGATACTTAGTTGTCTCAAGGGCAAGATGGTAGGCTGCAAAAGGAGAGCTTGGTCAAAATGCAAATGCCAGCTGATTGCTCAGATTGTTATAAGGTGCTTGGGTATTTATTTTTAATGATTCACTGACAAAAATTATGTTCTTCCAGCTATCAACTAATACAGAACATACATATTCAAGAAAACTAAACAATTGATACATGGCTTCACTAAACTATCTGTTTAATCATAACAAGAAAGAGTCCATAAAATCAAAATTATGTATATAAATATGATAAATAATGCTTTATAATTTCCTAAAATAAAAAGAAAAAAAATACAAGAATTTTCCCTTGTTTTCTGAAATAAAAAATGCAAAACATGTTTCCTTACTGTTATAATACTAAATGTGTCATAAACAGTTTTACACACATTTTCAAATAAGAAACTCAATTAAAATATACAACTATCTGAACTTAAACGATAGAAGTTAATAAAAATCTAACTTCAAATAAAGAGACCTACAGTTACCATATGAAACATTCCAACTGTCACTCAAAATCAAGTTCAACATACCTCAAAGACTTAGAAAATACTGTGTCAAAGATTTCAAGCCAAGAAGTACCTCTGTTCCGCTCTCAAACTTTTTTTCACTCATTTGTTCATTCCTCATTCTATCATTCCATATAGTTAAAAAAATCATCTCTAACATTCTCTCTCAGACTTTTATCATCAAAGCTGATATAACAACTTTTACAACTTAAATTTCCTCTACATTAAAACTATTAAAATATTGCCACAGGTCCTGAAAATAATTATTCCATCTGCTTGTTCAAAAAACACCAACTGCCACTTTTTAAAATCTATTTGTTGTTACATACAACTGTGTTATTAAATTTTTACACACTATGAAATAACCCAGCTATTCTGCCATTATTTATTTTTACTTTAACTTTCTTGTGGTCAGAAAGATATACTTTATTTTCCAAATTATTTTAAATTCATGGTAACTTCTTTCATTAGCATATGTTTTATCCTGGTGTGTCTCATGAACTGATTGGGATGTGTATTCTGTTGCTGTTGAATAGAATGTTCTAAAAATGTCAATTCATTAAATTGATATTTTGTTCTATGCCTGGTTTTGTTACTAAAATAATAAATTTTTGTTAATAAATTGACAATTTCCTCAGTACTCCTATTTTTAAATCTTTTTTTTAAATAAAAACTGAAAAAAGGAGATCTTCTACTATCATTGAACATCTATCATTGAACATTTATCTACTGCTTCTTTCAGTTATACCATATTTTGTTTCGTGTATATTGAGACTGCAGTCTGGTATATATACACTGAAAGCTGTTGTGTTCTTGATAAATTGACCCTTTATTAGTATTCAATGTCCCTCCTTATTTCTTATTTTTAGTTTAATTTTTACTTTTTCTGATACTAATATGGTTACTAAGACTTTCTTTGTATTAGTACTATATAGGGTATATATTCCTATTCCTTAAATACTAACGTATTTACACCTGTATATTTAAAGTGTGTTTCTGTATACACTATATATTAGCTTAGGCTGCCTTTTCTGTCCAGTTGGACAATCTCTGTTTCTTATTTGAACTATTTTTTTCACTTATATTAACTTGAACTTGTGATGCATTTAAGTTGAGAACCTTTGTATGTTCTCATATTTTCTCCTTTCTCTGCCTTCTTTTGGATTATTATTGTTTTAGTAGTTTAGTATTCCACTTTGCATACTAAATTGACTTCTTACGTGTTCTTAATTGTTTGGTTTTCCCTGTGGTTACACTAGACTTTATAGTTCATACCTTTAACTTATCGCAATGTAACTTCAAGCAACATTGTACTCTATCTCTTTTCATAAAATTTAAGTCTTACAAGTGTCTAAATAGTTTACCTTTCATTCATTTCATTGTTCTCCTTCTTGATTCTATCTTAGTTATAAAATCAATAATAATTTCACTGGGGCTCCTGGGTGGCTCAGTCAGTTAAGCATCCGACTTTGGCTCAGGTCATGATCTTGTGGTTAGTGAGTTTGAGCCCCACGTCGGGCTCTGTGCTGACAGCTAGCTCAAAGCCTGAAGCCTGCTTCAGATTCTGTGTCTCCTTCTCTCTCTGACCCTCCCCTGCTCATGCTGTCTCTCTCTCTCTCTCTCTCTCTCTCTCAAAATAAATTAAAAAAAACATTTAAAAAATTAAAAAATAATAATAATTTCACTAAAAGCACAAGCAATAAATAACCAAAACTAGGCAAATGGATTATATCAAACCTAACTTCTGAGTATCAAAGGAAACGAGAGAATGAAAAGGCAACATACAGAATAGGAGAAGATCCTTGCAAATTATACATCTGATAATGGGCTGATATCTAAAGCATATAAGAAATTCCTAGAAATGGGGTGGCTCAGTGGCTCAGTTGGTTAAGCGTCTGACTTCAACTCAGGTCATGATCTCAGGGTTTGTGGGTTTGAGCCTCACATTGGGCTCTGTGCTGAAAGCTCAAAGCCTGGATCCTGCTTCGGATTGTGTGTCTCCCTCTCTCTTTCTGCCTCTGCCCCACTCACGCTCTGTCTCTGTGTGTCTCTCAAAAATGAATAAATGTTAAAAAAACATGATAAAAAGGAAACTCCTACAAATCAAGAGCAATCATCATAATCAACAACAACATCAAAAATGGGCAGAGAACTTAAACAGACATTTCTCCAAAGACATACAAATGGCCAACAGGTGTACAAAAAGATGATCAACATCACTAACCACAAGGGAAATGTAAATCAAAAGCTTACTGAGTTAACACTTCATATCTGTTAATATTATTTTAAAAAAGAAAAAATCAATAAAAAACAAAAACAAAACAAAACAAAACCTAGTGTCAGCAAGGATGTAGAGAAATTGGAATCCAAGTACATTATCAGTGGGAATGTGAAACAATGGAGGGACTAAGGAAAACAGTATGGAGTTTCCTCCAAATTAGAACCACCATACATAATCTAGCAATTTCACTTCTGGGTATATATACAAAGGAATTGAAATCAGGAACTTAAAAAGATATTTGCACTCCCATGTTCACTGCAGCATTATTCACAAAATCCAAGATATAAAACTTAAATATAAACATCAATTCACAAATGAATGGATAAAGAGAAGGTGGTATACAGATAGAATGGAGTATTATTCAGTCTTAAAAATATAAGGAAATCCTGCTGTATTCAACAACATAGATGAAACTTGAGACATTAATACTAAGTGAAATAAGCCAGTCACAGAACGACCATTATTGTATAATTCCATTTATATGAGGGATCTAAAGTAGTCAAACAAACAGACATGAAAAGTAGTATGTTGGCTACCAGGACCTGGAATGGATAGAGAAATTAGGAGTTATTATTCAGTGGTTATAGAATTTTGATTTTGCAAACTAAAAAAAAAAAAGTTCTGGAGATCTATTGTGTAGCAATGTGAATAATGCTAACACTACAAAAGGATACAGAAAATGGTATTAAAATGGTAAATTTTCTATACATTTTATCACAATGAAAAATAATTAAAAAATAATATGGTATATACATATACAATGGAATATTATTTGGTGATCAAAATGAATGGAGTCTTCCCATTTGCAACAACATGGATGGAACTAGACTGTATTATGCTAAGCGAAGTCAGTCAGTCAGAGAAAGACAAATACCATGTAATTTCACTCATATGTGGAATTTAGAAACAAAACAGATAAACATAGGGGAGGAGAAGGAAAACTTAGATAAAAATTGAGAGGGAGGCAAACCACAATAGACTCTTAAGTACAGAGAACCAACTAAGGGTTGCTGGGGGGGAGGGATGGGCTAAATGGATAATGGGCACTAAAGAGGGCACTTACATTGCTCAGCATAGAAAAACACAGTTGCTCTGCATGGCAAATTCATATGACAAAAATGGATGTGAACTGCGTGACAAAAATGGATGTGAACTGCATGAAAGAAAAAAGAGAAAACAGTTGAGATGATGGAGGTAAAGCTGAAATGCCAAATAGGGGTCACGTCATGGATAGTTATGAATGACATGTTAACTGTATGGACTTTATCTTGTACATATGGGGCATTTCTAGGGAATGTTTGCAAGGGTTGTTATTTTTAAACCCCTAAGTCTTCCTCTATGGTGTGGCAATAAATAAGACTGGGGTACTGGTCACTAGCTCCAGAAGGGAGTACTGCTGAGCCTTTAGCAATCATGATCATCCCATCTGCCTTGCTCTTTTAATACAGAGATGGAAACACCTATGCAAGTTTGTGTCAATAAAGGGAAGAAGAGGTTTATCACTGGCTTAAGGATGGGATGCCTCTATATATCATTAA
Organism: Cryptoprocta ferox; assembly: GCA_028646485.1. Taxonomy (NCBI): domain Eukaryota; kingdom Metazoa; phylum Chordata; class Mammalia; order Carnivora; family Eupleridae; genus Cryptoprocta; species Cryptoprocta ferox. The sequence goes on along the minus strand of CM053574.1, from coordinate 107,921,060 downwards.
AATAGAACACTTTGGATGAATCAGAAATCTTGAGATGCCGGATACTGCTATAGACATTTAAAACAACAAGGAGAAGGATCCAGACTAAAAAAGTAGAACAAGCAGAGCTACCCTGACCAACCTGTGCATGAATTCCCACTGAGATACCATCTCACACCAGTCAGAATGCCTAAAATGAACAAACGAGGAGACTATAGATGCTGGCGAGGATGTGGAGAAACCTCTGTTTCTCACTGTTGGTGAAAATGTAAACTGGTGCAGCCGCTCTGTAAAACAGTGTGGAGGTTCTTCAAAAAATTAACAATAGAACTCCCCTATGACCTAAGGGGAGTCACTAAATGCTAGTGATTTACCCAAGGGATACAGAAGTGCTGATGAATAGGGGCACGTGTATCCCAATGTTCATAGCAGTACTTTCAACAATAGTCAAATCATGGAAAGAGCCTAAGTGTCCAACAACTGATGAATGGATCAAGAAGATGTGGTTTATATATACAATGGAATACTGCATGGCAATGAGAAAGAATGAAATCTGGCCATTGTAGCAACATGGATGGAACTCTAGGACGTTATGCTAAGTGGAATAAGTCAGGCAGAGAAGTACAGATACCACATGTTTTCATTCATAAGTGGAACAGGAGAAACTTAACAGAGGATCATGGGGGAGGGAAAGGGGAAAAATAGTTGGGGAGAAGGAGGGAGGCAAACCACAAGAGACTCTTGAATACTGAGAACAAACTGAGGGCTGATGGGGGTGGGGGAGAAGGGAAGGGGAGTGATGGGCATGGAGGAGGGCACTTGCTGGGATGAGCACTGGGTGTTATATGGAAACCAACTTGACAATAAACTATAAAAGAAAAAAACACACAAATTGTGCATGAATTCCAACCTACCCCTACACTTCCAGTTCTGTGAGCCAATGAACTCTCTTATTGATCAATCCAGTAGGAATCATATTTCTGTTCTTTGGAGCTCAAAGCATCCTACCTAATAAATGTTTTAATATGAAAAAAAACAGTAAATAATTATTTTAATAAAGAATCAGTAATCTTTTAAATAAAATTTTAATTAGAAAATTAAAGTATATTATTATATTAGTATTCTATGCTATGTAAAAGAGTACCATAACCAGAATAGTTTAGGTGTATACATTTACTATTTTACAGTTCTAAAGGTCAGAAGTATAAGCACAACTTAACTGGGTTCTCTGCTTTAGGGTCTCACAAATAAAGCAACATAGATAGCTTCCAAAACACAATGTGGAGTAAAAGACACAAAAATGCTACAAACAGTATAATTCTATTAATATGAATTTGAAGAATATTCAAAATTAATTGGTAGTGCTAGAAATCAGAAAGCAACTATTTAGCATAAAGACTGAGGGTAAAGAAGAGGCACAAAGGAAATTTTCTAGCCAATGGGACTGTGGATTTTAAACTTTGATTTGATATTTTGGTAATAATAGCCATCTATTACATACAAATTTGTGTCACAAATATTCAACAGTTCAAATTCAACACACACACACACACACACACACAGATTTGAATAGCTTGCTAACTGTTAAAGATACTAAATGTGTTACTTTAAAAACTTCCCATAACAAAACGTGTATGGAAGAAAAATACTGGAGTGTCATTTCTTTTTCTGGTAATGACACTGCCAAATTTTAGTTTCAGGGTTCTTATGGTAATATAAACATATATATAAATGTTTTTGTGTGTAAGAGCATTTTTCCTTCTCCAATATTTGATAGACTTTACCAATAAAGCCAATAGGGCTGGTTTTTCTTGTGAGAAGTTTTTAAATATCAAAATTGGTATCATTAACAGATAGCAAGCTATTCAAAATTCTATCTGTGTGTGCATGTGTGTATGTGTGTGTGTGTGTTGAATTTGAACTGCTAAATATTTTTGACACAAAGTTATATGTAATATTTTCTTATTAACCGTATAAGGATTAATCCACATGATTAACCTTTCAAAGAACAAATTTAGGGGTTTGCAAATTTTGCTTCACTAATTTCGGATTTAATTTTTACTGTTTCCCCTCCTTCCATTTAGTTGGTGTTTAATTTACTCTTAACTGACTTAACGTAGAAGGCAAACTTGTTGATTCAATCATTTTTTCTATATATAGTTATAATACTATAAATTTATCTCTATTGATGTTTTAGCTTATAACACATGTTTATATTTTATAATTTTATTATCATTCAGTTTCAATGCTTTTTGTTTTAATTTCTCTTGTGATACCTTTCTTATCTCACGGTTTGTATAAAAATGTGATTCTAAAGTTCCAAGATATTTAGGGTTTTCTAGGTGTCTTCCTGCTATTAAATGTTAAAGTAAACTTTATGCATGCATTTAGTCCTTGGAAATTTATGTAGTTTTGCTTTGTGGATCAGCATATTGCATATCTTGGTGAATTATGTCTTAAACTAATGACTCAATAGTATTAAAGTTGCAATTCAGGTATAATCCTTAGTCTCTGCTAACATCTTAATAACACAATATTGTTTTCTGGTTATTACCATTTTAATAACTTTATTGAAATCCAAACATACGACAATAATGAAATTAATTTATCACTATTATTTTATATTTTTATTCATAAAATATTTTAATATAATTGGATTAAATAATTTGAAGTTTAATAATTAAAATTCATACATTATAATTCCTTCTGTAAAATTAAATTTGTATAGCAAGAAGAATATACAATGACATAAATTGGATATTACTTTAATCAGGGTATTATTCTTACAAGAAATATTATTTTTTTGCCATGTCTAAGGGTAACAAGCAAATCTTAATAATTTTTATTCAATTCTAAATAGAATTTTACAAACATAATACAATTAATATGACTGACCTACACTTGTGTCATTTTATCTACAGCCAGAACTGATATATAAAAACTGTATTCTAGATATAACACTACTACATCATAATTGGTTTTAAAAAATTATTTAAGAAATGAAAGAATAAGGGGCACCTTAGTTGCTCAATTGGATAAGTGTCCAACTTTGGCTCAAGTCATGATCTCACGGTTCATGGGTTTGGCCCTGCATCAGGCTCTGTGCTGACAGCTCAGAGACTGGAGCCCACTTTGGATTCTGTGTCTCCCTCTCTCTTTGCCCCTCCCCAGCTGTGCTCTGCCTCTGTCTTTCTCAAAAATAGACAAGCATTAATTTTTTTTAAAAAATAAATGAGTGAGAGAGTTTAAAAATTTTGGGTTTTTTTCCTTCACTCTCATTTGAAAGAAAATTAGTTGGTCACTATTGGATTTTATGAAATTCACAGTACCATTTCAAATTTCTTTTAGAGAAAAGTGAAAAAAATATGTGACTTTGTCAAAAATAGTCATTCTGTCTGGCAATGTAGAAGATGGTTACACAAATGAAATGTGTCTCCTTATTAGGAGAAATTTAGTTTACAATAGGCAAATTACTGTAAGAAACTTCTTAGATAAGATTCTAATTATTAGGTAAACTAATGTGTACAATTTCAGTAGTGTACAGAATGAGTGATATACTAAAATACACATTTTGACTATTTTATATGTAAATGTGTATCACATCACCTCATTTTGGATCCTGGAGTACATTTTACATGGACAGACTTGACTTCTCTTCTATAACTTCGGTAACACAGCTGACCTTTACATATTAACTAGTCGACGGTTTAGACTAACCATTTTCTTTAGAAATATGCAACAATGCCTTTAGGAAATTGCCTGTACACTATCTTTACTTTGCATTCATCAGAAATAGTATAAGACAATAGTTTATTCTATAAATTGGTCTAATACTGTAAATTTTTGATGCTGGCTACTCCCCTGTGTCATCCCTTAATTCGCATGTAGGTGGTATAGTCTCCCTACGAATAGGGTGGTGCCTGGTTTTCAGGTATGTACTTTTCCATGTGTAATATAAGAAGAAGGGAGTTGATAAAATATTACACACACACACACACACACACACATATATATATATAATTGCCAGACTCAACTAGTGCAGCCTTGTGCAAAATTTAGTTCTACCATTCATATTAGAATGACTCTTAATTGGTGGAAGATGTTAGTCCTGAAATAAAAACAACAAAAATGTATTATGAAACATGACTTATTTTTGTGTTTGTTGCTTTAACATGGATTTAATTCTTAAAGAAACTCTCAATATATTCTAACAAGTATCGTTATTATTGTCTTTGCAAAAGACAAATGCAGACTCCCTTCCTTTTGCTCTTTTATTTTCACTCAAAATTAAGATTCTATCCTAAAAATAAGAATTGTTAGTTATTACTATTTATTAGCTGAAGACTCCAGCAATTTCAGAATCATATATTTCTAAGCAATAATTCTTTGTATAATAATGAACAAACATGAATGGAAAAGAATTTATATTTGTCAAAGTGGATATCATTTTTTTGCACATCAACTCCTTTATATGTTTGTCACAATTACAGTTTTCTGGCTTATAACCCAAAAACTAAAAATTGCTGAAATTGGCCTTGACAGGCCCAACTAATTGGCTCCCAAGGAGGTGTTATGTTCTACCTGGTGAACAGTCCGTGAAGTACACAGCCACTTGTCCAAACGACACATACAGCTAATTATAAAGCAGCAGGAAATATCACATGGTAATAGGCCATACACTGTTATTAGTACATAATAATTCCATACCCAAATCATCAATTATACTACTCTCACTGCCTTGAAGAAAACAGTATTGTGCAGGAATAATTACTTGGGGACACTCTCTGAGTAGAAACCATACTATTTTAATTGTTTTAAATGACTAATTATTCTAATTTTTCCTAGGAGATTAAAAACCCTGTCTAGTCACCAAAAACAAACAAAATTAATTTAAATAAAATAAGAAAGAAAACAAAACTCTTTTTAGTTGCTGCAGTCAGAAAAATAAATACAATTCAAATGATATTATTTGAAAAGTAGAGTGTTATGGCTTATTCTTTGACATTTAATATATTCCAATGTTGCACTGGATCCTCTAATTTGTAACTAATTTCAGGAAAGATTAAAAATATCATGAATTATAAATTTATTTCAATATTTATATACTTACTATATGACTAATACATACATATTGAAGATGGCATTGCTCTCATCCTTTTAGGATGATCAATTACATTTATACAGAAGCGCTCTGCTGTAGCTTCGTGAAGCATTGGAAAGTAACAAAAAAAAAAAAAAAAAAACTGAAGCTCAAGTTTTTCCAGACTAACTTTGAAAAATTTCCCTGCTTACTTAATTATCTTCTTTTGACAATTTGTTTTATAATCAGGTTCATTCCTGTCTCAGACTTGTTTGATCTTGGTTTGGGGTTATTAAATCTGATCTGTTCTTGTCTTTAGATGAAAATATTAAAAATTCTTGTAATCAGGCACTCTTAATTTTTTTTCTTCCTTTCAAGTGTTTTACCTAAAAAAGTGAATTTTAATTTCTTTCATTTAATTATAATTCAAACCTCATATAATTCAGGACATAGCTTTCATCTTTGTCCACCAAAATGGAGTATAACTCTTCAACTACTAGCTATTTTATTGATAGTGGAACTTTCCTTAAGGACCATGTTCCTCAGGACCTGGAACTCAGTGGAAAATAAAAATGAAGATGAATTGAGACTACAGTGGAAAATAAAAATGAAGACAAAGTGAGACTACAAAGGCCCATCTCACAGATTTTGCTTACAATGAAACAAACGGTCTATGCTAAAAATGGGATGAATCAAAAAAACTTAGTCACCTGTATCTGTTCAGAAAATTCAAAATGAATCAGATCTAAGCAAGCTAGTTATACGCCAGTTTGCTTTATGAATCATTAAGCTGTATAAATGTGATTTCTGCTAAAAATATCTTACCTATTATAGAACTTAAACAATTCAGAATTTGCCAATATAAAATGAGCCTATGACATGAGACTTGAAGTTATACATCTCCTTGTTTCATCAAAAGGTCAAAAGGCTTTTAAAGAGATTAAAATTTTAAAACTGTTTCTATGATTGTGTTTTGAATTCCTGAAACTCTCATACCCTAAGCACAGTTTCTATGACTTTTTCATTATCATGAATGTTCTTGTGGCAGCAAGATTATTCAAGTTGAGGCCACAAATCACAGACCATAGCCAGAATTCATAATTATTCATTACATTAGTTTAAGTATTGAGAAAATTTCACCAGAGAATTAGGGAGATTTATGATTTATTGTTCAATCCTATTCCCATCACTCATTTGAATGATAGTTGGAAGTTATCCAAACTCTAAATTTGAGTCTCTTCAACTGTACCTAAGGATGAGATGTGTTTTAGACCTGGAAATAATTGGGTCCTGTGTACTTAAACCAATAACAAGTTCCTAGTTCTTCATGCAAATCTCATTTTGATAGAGGACTTTTATGTAAGCTGACTACACCTGTTATATCTTTAAAGCCCCTTTAAGCACAACATTTTAACAGCAGAAAGTAAACTCATGGAAAATGAGTAAATGTTTGCAAAACATATATCTGATAAGTAGCTAATATACAAAATATATTTTAAAAATACTTCTCACTAAGCAGAAAGAAAAAATACATGATTATAAAGTGGACATTGTACTCTAGTAGATATTTCTCCAAAGAAACATTAAAAATGGACCAAAAGGTATATAAAAAATTGTTGAACATTATTAATCATCAAGCAAATGCACATCAAAACCACAAATGGCACAGATGCTATAGAAAACAGTATGAAGGTTCCTCAAAAATTAAAAATAGAACTATCATATGATCTAGCAATCTCACTTATGGATACATATCCAAAGAAACGGAAAGCAGGATCTCCAAGAGATATCTGCACTACCTTGTTCATTGTAGCATTAGTCACAATAGCCAAAATATGGAAACAATATAAGTTTCCATCCACAGATAAATGGGTAAAGAAAATGTGGTATATTCATACAATACTTATACAATGGCCTTAAAAACAGAAGGAAATCCTGCCATTTGTGACCACATGGATGAACCTCGAGGACATTATGCTAAGTGACAGAAGCCAGTCACAAAAAAGGCAACTACATGATTCCACTTTTATGAGGTTAACAAATTATCCAATTCATAGAATCAGGGAATAAAAGGGTAGGTGCCAAAAGTTGGGGGAAGGTGAAAATGGTGAGCTGTTCAATTGATATAAAATTTCAGTTATGCAAGATGACAAAGTTCTAGAGATCTACTGCAAACATATAATAGTTTATTGATGCTGCACCATAACACTACAAAATTGTTAAGTTTGTAGAACACATAGTGTTCTTACAAAATAAGAACATCAAAAAGCAAAAAGGCACAAGGAAGTTTTTAACAGTGACAGCGATATCTATTACCCTGATTGTGGTGATGGTTTTACAGACACATGCATATGTTCAAAGTCATCAAGTTGTATATATTAAATATGTGCAAGGTCTTTTTTTTTATATATATAAATTGCACTTCAGTAAAGCTATTTTAAAAAAAAAGAAGAGTAAGTGAGAAACACTGTTTAGGTAATGGGCTACTGGAAATATAAAAAAAAAATCTAAGAGGTCCTTTTTTATGCCATTTATAATTTATGTAGATATGTTTAATACTGGAAAGATCAAAAGGAGCATTAATAACTGCTTACAAATTTAAGAATTCATTTGCCTCATAATATACCCCAAACTAAATCTGAATGAAACTAATTTACTATCCTGTTTAAATGAACCACCTTGCTTTTGATTGATTTCATCTTCTCTTCCTGCATATTTGGATATTTATTTGCTCTAAGATTTATGGGATAATATTGTTATAATGTCATGATTTCCTTAAGTATCTAAAATCTATGCATGGACCATAAATACTTGTTATAATTATAAATCAGTAATTATTTTATTAAATAAGATGAATTTTTGAAGAATAAAGATTCCTGAATTCTATTAATGCTTATATTTTAATATAATTACCTTAAAATAGTAAAATGAATGCCATTTTGTTATAAAAAATGGGGACATTATTTTTTTTCTGTTTCAGCTTCACTAAACCCAAGATCATATCTGAAGTGACAGGAAAAAGAAAAGTATAATTTTTAGCAAAAAACTTGTTCAAAAAATGGAAAAAGAAACTGATTATAGATTTCTCCAAAGATGACATACAAATGGCAAAGAAGTGTATGAAAAATTGCTCAACATCACTAATAATCAGAGAATTCAAATGAAACGCACAATGAGATGGCACCTCACAAATGTTCGAATGGCTATTACCAAACAAAAAACACGCAAACAAAATGATAAGGGCTGATGAGTATGTGGTATAAAGAGAACTCTTACACTATCGCTGGGTTTATAAACTGGTACAGCCATATGTAAAACAGTATGGGGGTTTCTCTAGAAATTAAAATTAGAACCACCATGTGATGGAGAAATCCTACTTCTGAGTATTATCCAAAAAACTTCAAATCAGCATCTTAAAGCAGTATCTGCGATTCTATTTTTAATTCATTGTGCTAAACATCCAGAGGGCATATTAGTACAAACCAAAGTTCTTCAAAATTGCCCTCTATGTTTTATTTTCTTGGATAATATCTGCCCCCATTATTTCCCCTAATTATTCTAATATTTTCCCTTAGGTTAAGTGTTGACCATGTGGATTTACTCTTTAATATCCCATAACTTCTCTCTTCTTTTCCAGATCTGTATGTTTTTCTTCTACTTTTTGGAATATCTTGAAAATGTATCTTCAAAATAGTTATTTAAACAGGAACAACATTTTTGTGTTTATTTCTAGGAGTTATGCTTTGTATTTTTAATTTTTCATATAGCTTTTTATCCATTTCATAAATGAAATTTGCTCTATTATCTCTGGGAAAATTAAGAGATATGAATCTTTTTCCAGATTTTTCACTTCTGTATTTCGAATGAATTACTTTTTGTGTGTGCTTCTGTTTGTTTGCTAGTTTTGGGTTTCATTCATTCACATTCAAAGACTTCCTCAAAATCTGGGTGAATTTTGATTACCCTTTTATATTTAATGTAAGATTTGTTGGAAATGGGGCATATATGATGCTTTCAAAGATTGAGTTTACTAAAAGGAAAGCCACTAGACTTTTGGGAAAAACTAATATTTAGGTCCTTTCTCTGTATGATTCAGTTTCTCTTAAGTAGACTCTTTGCCAAAATCTCATCAGAAAATTCTGTTTGGCAATTCTAAGGATCTGGAAAAATGAAGGGAGTTTGAGAATCCTTATATTTAGTATGCCAAGTTCCATTATTCAGTCCTTTGTGAATAATACTGCTAAATCTAGAGTCTTTGGTTTTATGTCTATAGATGGAATTACTGAAAATTATAGGCTTCTAGATGGAGCAGGCTGGTAAGATGGGGAACATGGCAACAGATGGCCTTTTAAATATGCTTTTATCCAATCTCTCTATTTCACATTTTTGTTTAATCTTTCCTACTATTCTACAAGTGGCAGCAATTACAAATTGTTTCTGTGATATTCCTGATGTATTTTCCCATTTTTCATTGTTTTCTGCATGTTTAGGAACCTGGATTTTTCTGTGGTTGTTCTGTTTTTGTTTTATTTTTTTAATAGGTGACTTAAAAAAAACTTCACCTTTATACATTTTTCTTTGCAATTAAAGTTTTGCCTAAAAACAGGGGTTTTGTTTCTGTTTTTCTTTCCACTTCTGGTCGATTTTTAGAGAAGAAAGGGACAGAAAATTATTTCATCATGTTCAAACCAAAAGTATCCCTAAATTACCTTCAAAGTCAAATGTATGATAATTTTACCATGTAGATGATTTAGGAACCAAAAGTGTTTGGCTGAACCAACTTTGAGACTAAAATAATTATTTCTTATTTCTTTTTCTTATTTAATATTGTACATATTACCTAGAGGGAAAATTCCTCAAAGAATTAATGAGAAATAATTTAATATGTATTAGCCGAGATTATAGAAACAATTTTTCAGTACTTTCAACTTGCTTAGAATTAAATGCAGTTTAAAATGTGAAATATAAATTATAATAAAGCTGTTGCAATAGAATTCCATAATAATATTCATTTTCAATAATATAAGAAAATTATGATCTTCCATTGTTCTGTCTTGATTTGCATTAACAGGGTTTTCCAATAGTTTAAGAGCTAAAAATATACAAATAATATCCTTTAAAAGAAGGGGTGTACTTTTCCATTTAAGAGACTACACACATTATTATAAGTTATAGAACAAGTTAACCCAAATCAGTTTAGTTATTATTAAATTGTAAAACAGAGAAGTAAACAGGAAATACAGAAAAAAATCCAAGTGAGTTTCTTTTCCTTTTCTTTTCCTCCTACTCCTCCTCTTCTCTCCTTTTTCTTCTTATTTTGCTTTCATACATTTTATATTAGTATTTTCTGAAAGTTAACATGTATTTCGGTAGAAATTATGCTTCTCACGGTCACTGGAGAAATTAAAATCCTAGCTATTAAGATTCTTCATTCTCAATTAAAATATTATTTTTTATTAGAGTGCCTTCTTTGACCAATGTAAATTTCATCTATATTATACTTGAGTGGCAATTTTTTCATTTATTTTTATTACTGTATAGTTTTTTAATCTGATTTTTTCTGTGAATATAAAGATTAGAAATTACATATCCAAAATAACTATTTCTATAGCCTGGAGACCGATCTTTAAAAAAAAATGGGACTTCTGAGTTATAATTAAAACAAACTCTCCTGAATCTTTCTTTTGAAATAGCTATAGTTTGAAAAATTAAACAATCAAATAATAGTTGGTCAAATAAATTGACTGACCTATATTCCAAATCTAGCCATATCTTAACAGTAGAAATTTAGATACCCAGGAAACATTCAGTACCTAAATATTTCTTATTAACCAGATAACTGCAGAGACCACATTGAGAACTTTCTTAGGTAACCGAGTAATTTTTATTTACTATACTAAGCCACCAATGTTACATGTAAGTTAATACATAAAGTATTATAGATAATATATGATTAATAAATATATGTGTATAATATATATGCATTTTATATTTCTGTTGGTATACACTGTATACTACTACTACTAACAATAATATTATGAAGCACTATTTCCCTTTCTATGGACCAGGCAGTGTACCAAGCATTTTCTATTAGTATATTTTAATATAGTTAGTACAGTCTCTAATTCTCATATCCATCCTAAAAGGTACTTAGTATTTTATTATCACTCTTTTACATATGAATCATGGCAAGTTTCAATAACTGCCCCTAACAAAGCCAGAATGTTTGTGCAACCCCAGAGTAGCGCTCTTGGCCATTACACAGTATTGTCTCTCTTATAACTAGGACTGTTCTTGGTTAGGCAAACTAGGGAAAAAGCCAAAATAGCTGTTTACGGTAACCTTATATGAATACACTTTTACTTTGTTATAATTGTCCATCTATGAATTGACTTTAACATTGCTTATGTATATTTCAACACATAAGTTAGCAACTCAGGCATCAAATATTTCTCTTTTTTAAGAAAAATTTCATCTACTCAGGTAAATTTTCCCCATGTTCAACAACCAAAGAAAGCTTTTATTTGCATTCTTCTACTGGTATTGCCTCTCCCCAAATAGTTTGAGCCAAGAAACTACTCATTCTTAAAACTCTAGGAATTCTCCATATTCCAGAACAACTCCTTAAAACTAAGATATAGATAAGTACAAATGTACACTAAGACTTCGCTGGGTGTCTGCAGTATGGATAATATGATGGAATATGTTTTTAGAATCTCATAGTTTTCCTAAAACTAAAATACCTAATATGTACTTATGATGGAGGTATCATGCTGAATATATTGTTCTAATTCCACTTTTACAACCATTCTCCATTACTTTATGATAAAATTGTGCATCTATTACCTATTACAAATCTTATTCTCTTGCATTTGCCTTTCAATAGGTGACGTTAAAATAGCTTTGAAACTTGTAGCTTTAAAATATCGTTACTATTTAAAATATCAATTGTTACATTTTTGTGACCATTTATGTTACAGCATTAGGTACCATAGTTTTTCACAGAATCTCAGAGGCAGGTAAGCAAAATATTGGAATCTTTTTCTGTAGTTTCTATTATCTCCATGAAGTAGAAAGCAAAGTGAGCAGTTGTGAGCAGTAAGGAACTGAGAGATTCTGAATGTTTAGAAAGAAGTGAAATTGTTGTCTCAGAGAATGGGAGTATAAAATAATTCAGAAAATGAATAGATGATGGGGATTAAGGAGTGCACCTGCTTTGATGAGTACTGGGTGTTACATGGAAGTGTTGAATCACTACATTGTACTCCTGAAACTAATATTACCCTATATTTTAACTAACTGGAATTTAAATTAAATAAAGAAATAAATAAATAATAAAACAACAACAAAAAAGAAGGGAAAAGAAAAATGAAAGGAAGAAGGAAGAAAAGAAAAGAAAAACAACAACAAAAAAGAAATGAAAAAATTGTAGCATTTTAACTGGTCCTAAGTTTATACTTGAGGATGGTTCAGGAAATGAATAAAGAACTGGCTTTATTCAGAATTGGGGTTTCACTACTAAAATCAATGGTAATAGCACTACATAAGCTTTAAGCTGAAAACAAACATCATATGATGATTCTAATAATATTAAAATGTAATATAAAATATATTAAAATGCAATGATTAATTCATTCTGATGGAAGTACTTTCTAAAATATCATTATGTAAAATGCTATTTTTACTAGTTTTTTTATTTCATTTCATTTTTTAATTTTATTTTTACTAGTTTTACCAGTAAAGTTTATTTATTATGGTTAATAATAAATTTCAAATGAAAACTACAAAATATAAAGTTCCTCAACTAAATTTATATACTTTGTATCTGGATATTTTTAAGAAAAAAGAAGTAATAAACTTGTTCCTTCATTTAAGCTATTATATACTTCTGTTGTAGGTATCTATACAATTATAAAGATGAAGAGAATTTCGGTACTGTCAACAGTAGGAAAGGTTGAGACGGGTTTTACAGGAGTCCTAATAGAAACTCAAAACTCAAGTTAATTGGAGGGGACACCTGAAAGACACAGGAGAATTTTTTTTGAAAACATATAACAAGAGAAGACCAAATACAACCTACCTCAACCTCTCCTCCAAAAAACTAATGAAAATATTTGAGAGGATGGACTATATATAAAATTATATTGAGTACTTTTTAAACAATTGTTGATGACTAATGTTAAAATGAAACATAAAATATCAAAAAATAGGCAATTTTAACAGCCTGTGTTGTATAATAAAAAAATACGAATGAAGTACCATTCACTGAATGACAGTACTGAAAGAACTGATTTTCCTTTCAGACAAAAAATGTTGATATTCCATGAAAGGGAAGGGCTAAGTAATATACGAAAGCTATGATGCCCATCTTCCATCATAGGAAGCCAAATGATAATGTATAACGTGGTAAATAAAATACAACAGCATATGGCAAGACTTAAAACAATGAAAAGTATAGCCTCTAGAAAGTGGGATGATGTTTTGAGAAAAAGAGGCCAGCAAACATCTGTTACTGATTTTTTATAAGCTCATTACACTATATGACTTCAAAATTGTGTACCTTTATTACTGAGATATGAAAAAAAGAAAAAAAGTACAACTGAGAAAAAAGGCCCTCAAAATAAAAAATCAATAATCGTGGAACAGATAAGTGAAATAAAATTCACATATAAAGGTAGTAAAAACACAAACTTAGGTATATGTCTTATGTATACATAGTGAAAATACCCATGCCTACACATAAGAGTGTGGCACTTCCAATGTTTCATAGTTCACATGAAAAGACTAACAATGAAGAATGGATTGGGTAATAGAAATTATAACATTTGTCTCCTGGAAGTCGTTAAAAAGTATAGATACAATGCATTCTTACCACAGGAGATGTAAAAATAAGTGTTTTAACTTGCCATCATTTGAAAATTATTTTTATGAACATGATTTGCATCCAGTTTAAATTGTGATGAAGAGGAATAAATGCGTTCAACTTCCTCTCCCCCAAGCAATTGAAGAAGATTATGACTACTTTTTTGGAAGTGATTAAGAAAAGCAGAATGAGTCACAAACGCTAGATGTTAAACAGAGCTGAAATGGTAAATTATTTCAGAGCAGATGTTTAAAGGAAATGAAGCCAACATTTGAGAAGAAAGAATGAGTATAGAGAACTGAAGTAATCTTTTTAGTGACTTTTCCTATAGTCTACTTTTGACAGACACAACCTGCCAAATCACTAATTGCATGAAAACAGTCACTTTAGAAAGTGGTCCAGTTTCATTCTTCTGCATGTTGGCTATCCGGTTTTCCCAATACCATTTGTTGAAGAGACTGTCTTTTTTCCATTGGATATTCTTTCCTATCTTGTTGAAGATTAGTTGACCACACAGCTGTGAGTTCCTGAAACTAATAGTACTTATTGGAACCCACCTGCTGTGATATTTTTCCCAAAATAGGGCTGAAGTATTGAAAATGATAATATCCTTATTTTGTATGTTAAAAACAGAAATAGAAAAGCTTTATGAGTTAAGGCCATGATTTTACAAATCACTTAAATAATTTTTGGAAACATTTCAAATTCAGCTCTGCTTTTCCCAAAGACCCAAACCTGTGCACAGCATTATGTTGCTTTATACACTTAAAATAATTCTGTTTTTGTTTATTTGGGGGAAGAATACTGTCAAATAAAGAATGTGTAAGCAAAAATCAAATTTTATTAATTCTGAATATTTGCTTAGAAGTACGGTAATGTCACCTAACTCCCTATTCAAACATTCATAGTAGAGAGTTAACAGGTATTCAAAAGAAAATTTATTACTGCTTCACTTATTGAAAAACAAAGCAAAACATGCTTATGATTACCTACTGTAGTAAGCAAAATAATGGGCCCCCAATATATACATCTCCTACTTCTCAATTCATGTGAATGTGTAAAGTTACGTGACACTGGAGAATCAAGGGTGCAGATAAAATTAAGATTGCTAATTAGCTGGCCCTGAGATGGGGAGATTATCCTGGATTATCCAGCTGGGCCTAATATAATCACAAGGGTCCTTATAAGTGGAAAGGGGCGGCAAAAGAAAAAGAACCTGAAAGACGGTACGTGATGAACACTCAGCTCAATGCTGATGCAGACATAGTGCAGATGAGGTTTGGGCCATGAACCAAGGAATGTGGGCAGCTTCTTGAAGATGGAAAAGTCTAGGAAATGGACTCTCCTTTCAACCACTAGAAGAAATTCAGCGCTGTCTGCTAACAGCCCATTTATACTCATTTTGGACTTTCAACCTCCAGAACTATACAGTAATACATTTGTGTTCTTTTAAAAGGCACTAAATTTGTGGCAATTTTCTTACAGCAGAGATAGGAAACTATTAAACCTTCTGTAGGACAGACACAACTTTACTATTCTTAGGTTTTGGGCTGATACTGTGACAAAAAAGTTTAAAAAGGAAAACAGTTCATTAACAACTGCAGTAGCCATCATTCAGGAGAAACCTAAACAAAAAGTAACTCAAAACGGGAGTCATAACTCCAGCTTATATAACATCTTCAACAAAGAACAAGGCATTTATAGAGAAAAGGCAGAACAAAAGAAAGTTTTAGGCTTCCAACTGCAGCAAACTGTGGGAAGTTAAGTATAGATAGGGAAAAAATGGAGGGAAGTATGTTTGCAGATTCCTCTGGTACCATCTCTGGGCTGAGGAGAGTCTTGAATCCAGTACAAGGAAAATCTCCACACTTCCTTCGCAGAGAAGGACAAAGTAGAGAGAGCTTTTCTTGTATTTGCTGCTCCTTAATTGCCTTCAGTTTAAAAGAACTATTAATGTCAATAATTTTAGGGTTACACATTCTGATTTCCTTCACTACTATATGCTAGTATCTTTGCTAGGTATTAGTAATAGATGATGAAACAAGACAGAAAAGCCTCCTTTTCCTTTTAGAGCTTAGTTTTTAGGTCTTGCTACAAGAAATTAAAAAAAAGATATAAGCATACAAAATTAGATTGAAAGTAAGTATCAAGAAAAAGTGTTGGGTCCTCAAGAAAAGAAATACTTATGTAGGTCTGCAGTTAGCAGTGGGCTAGAATCTTTCAGAAGACAACACAGACTCTGATAACCAAAACGTTGGAGTCGACTATGCTCAGAATATTGTAAAATAGCATTTCCAAGACAGAACAGTAAGTTCGCAAATTGTGAAAAGTAGAGGAGCTTGATGCTCAGAGAATAGAATTATGGCATTGTGACAGGAAAGAGCTTAAGTGTTGATTGTGGAAAATCAGTTGAAGGTAGATTCTTATAAGTCAGCATAGGTAGTTTAGACTTTAAAAAATAAAATGAAAACCATCAAATGATTTAAGAAAGTGAGTATAACACTATGACATCACACATACTTTTTAATGTTTTTTTTTGAGAGACAGAGCACGAGTGATGGAGACATTGAGAGGGAGAGATTCCCAAAGCAGGCTCTGTGCTGACAGCACAGAGACCTATGCAGGGCTTGATCTCACAAACCCTGAGATCATGACCTGACCCAAAATCAAGAGTCAGATGCTTAATCGACTGAGCCACCCAGGGGCTGCCACATATCTATTTAAGATGACTTCCTGCAGATGGGTAATGCTGAATGGAACATGAATAAAAGCAGTTTTGGAGAAAAGTATGGTGCCTTGATTATTTTAACTGTAGTAAAATGCAGAGAGTTAAATAAACATTGGACAGGGCAAGAACTGCTAAATCAATGGGCAGGGGAAGGGAAAGATGAAAAAAGTATGAGTTGTTATTAGGTTTCTAATTAACTGGATAGATGCCAATGAAATTTACTAGAAGGGGAGATTTGCTAAGGAACAGTTTGGGGGGCAAAATATGGAGTTTCATGTTAATAGGTTAACCTTGAGAGGATTAGGAAAAAATCTAGATTAAAATATTAAGTTATTCAACACATGCATATATATACATGTACCCATAAGTATATATCTGCAGACACTCATACACACATAAATCAAACATATACATGAGATATATATATATTTCATATATATATTTCTACATTATGTATATATAATATATACTTATATATATTATATATATTCTAATATATATTCTATATTATATATTCTATATTATATTTATATATACTTATATAATATATATTATATATTCTAATATAGAATATATTATACATAAGATATATGTATACATTTATATTTATATTTCATATATATGTATTTCATATATATGTGATATTTAATGAGTTAGCCCTGTATTTTATTTGGGATTTAAAAAGATAAATGTGCTTTAGCAATGTTACTATATTAATTGTTAACATAATCTGTTGAGTTTATTAGCAATAGATTCTTGAGGCTATGGTTAATGATCTGTTATCATGTCAACAACAAAAATGGGAAAATCAGAACAACTCTAAGTGAATTTTAAGCTTATATTTATTAAAAAATTTTAAACAAACAATTATTGGAACCAGTTAAAAGCAAATAAAAAGAAATAACACTGGTGTTATAGAAAATGTTTTGTTATTTTAAAATAGATTATAAATACATATTTTAGCTATTAAGGCAGATAACATATTGGGCTTTAATAAAATTGTATGATAACTGGTCTGTAAATATCATTAGTATGCTTACTTTCCAAATACTAATTGTTAAGTGCTTTGAATTCTCAAAAGCATTTGTGTCCTGTCAAGTTTTCTGCTATTGGCATGTGGCATATGGTGTTAATCAAATTTCATCAAGGGTAAATTAAAGATATTTATGGTTTACAATTATAATTTTACAAGTGTGAAATATCTGCCAAAAGCCAGGGAAAAGATCAGCGTAGGATTATGTGTAACACCACAGAAATAGAGGAGATAATTCAGAAAGTGTAAAGGAGAGAGAGAGAAAAAAGAAAAGAAAAGAAAAGAAAAAAAAAAGAAAGAAAAGAAAAGAAAAAAGAAAAGAAAAGAAAGGAAAGGAAAGAAAAGGAAAGGAAAAAAAAAAAAGAAAGAGGACTCTGGGCTGGAACCTGAGGAGCTTCTTCACTGTAAAACACTAAGTACAAATGCAAGTGAAGTAAGAAGAAACCCTAAGAAACAAGCGTGATTTAATCTAAGAATAAATCATGACAGAGTCATCTTCCATACCAAATAAGCGGTTGAGCAAGGTGATGACAGAAGAGTATACCAAAATGTAAACAGTGGTCTCCAAGATATCTTTCTCCTGGATGGAAAAGTCTGTGGAACTCCCCATAAGGGACAGTGGGGGAAAAATCTGATTGCTGATTAAATGCAGGGCCCAGACTTCCCCAGTTTTATTCAGTAGTTGAAGACACTTTAGATCCTGGCTGCACAATTAGCTGTTTGCCTACACTGAAGAGAGGAAGGAGACACACCTGTGTAAATGAAAACTAGGCCTGATCATTGACTTTTGACATAATCACTAATATATCTAATTTCATTTCTGAATTATATAACCATCTTCTCTAGAAGGGAATAATTTGTACCTTGGGATAATTTCTAACCTAGCATAATCGAATAAAAATTTCAATAATTCTCTATTACATGTAAGCTAAAATTTATACCCCTAATTTAGGATTCAGTATTCTTTACAGCCCCATTCTAGCTTTCACTGAAAACATCCTCCTATTATCCTTTACATGGATTTTGTAGCCACCAACTAATTACAAAACGTGTATTCTTAATCAAATTTGACACCCTTATTCCTTTTGCTAACTACCTAAACACTAGTCATTTTAATAAACCTTTTAAATTGAAGTGTAACCTTCATGCAGAACAATCAATCATACTAATGATAAATAAACTCAAAGAATTATCTCAAAATGAAGATATCATTGTAAACACCATGCAGGTCAATAAAAAGAACATTGCATACCACAAAAGCCTTCTTATGCCCCTTTCCTATCACTACCTTTTGTCTCCTCCCTGACAGACACAATATTAAATTATAATGAATTTTTACCAGTTTTCAGGCTTATGTAAGTGGATTCATAGAATACATTATTAGAGTGCCTTCTTTGACCAATGTAAATTTCATCTATATTATACTTGAGTGGCAATTTTTTCATTTATTTTTATTACTGTATAGTTTTTTAATCTGATGATTATACTTCATTTTATCTATTCAAATTTGATGGGGGATTGAAATTAATAACTTGTATTAGTATCTGTATATATGATGAGACGGTCTGTATACATTTAAACTAAGATACAAAATTTCTAAATGACCTGACATCATTCACAGATTCAAGGGAAGGAATCCCTTGCTGAAAACCATAAAATCAACAGTGTGAATACAAGAAAGAGTGATTATCATCACAAAACAAAATACATACATACACACACCCACACCCACACACACACACACACACACACACCTAATCAGAATGAGCAGACCAGTAAGAAATAAAGTCATAAAGCAGACAGGCCCCACATCTTGTAGGTTTGTTGTCTATGGTAACTGAGTTTGTATTTGAATGAGAAATGCTGAAAGAGTTTTTAAACAACTTTACTGAGATATGATCAACATACAAAATGTTAGCTATAACATATGTTATAGTCCAAGCTAAGGATGCTGATGATTTGTTCTGTGTAGCTACAGTGAAGATGAAGGGAAAAATGGATCAATTAATGAGGTATTTTTAAGAAATTAGTTGGTAGGGGGAACATGTGAATAATAAAAGAGACATCAGCCATTACTCTGAAGTACTAAATTGAGCAACTAAGCAGAAATAGCCCCTATTTTCCAAAGACTAGACAGGAAGGTTCAGAACTGATGATGGACAAAGTAAGGGAAAAAAAAAACCAAAACTTTAGTGACTTCAATATAAGGAAAAATTTCAAATTACTCATCTAGTAGATAACATGGTATTTCAATCAATAGAAGAGAAAGGATATGGAAGAAAGCTATATATATATTGCCCACATGTTAAATATTAGTTACTGTTACTATGTTAGTTTGAAACTTTATAATTACATCATTTATTTTAAAACAGTTCTTGGGGCACCTAGGTGGCCCAGTAGATTGGGCATCCAATTTCGGCTCAGGTCATGATCTCACGGCTCCTAAGCTCCAGCCCTGCATGGACTCATTGCTATGAGTATGGAGCCTGCTTCAGAATTTGTCCCCCCTATATCTGCCCCTCCCCTACTCATTCTCTTCCTCTCTCTCTCTCTCTCAAAAATAAATTTAAAATTATTTTAAATAGTTCTGCAGTGTAGCTAATAAGAGGGCTATTAATATGGTGATATAAAAGAGCTTAAGAAATTCTCCATGACCTGTTTTTCTCACAAAATGTGATGAGTCAGGATCACATATAGTTTTTTGGAATATATATTATTTTTTTCTTGTCTCTCCAAGTGTCTACTCCCTAGGATATCATGGTACTCTTTCATAGTAATGTTCCAGTGTGATTACTCTGACAAGGAGATGACTGTATTGCAAATTAAGAGCCCCGGAAGAAGGAGTTTGGTGCCAAGACAATCATGGATATTGGTAACAAGGGTGAAGTACAATCTTTGCAGGAAGTACAATATCTATTATGTTCTGTTTTATATCAAAGAAAGGTAGAATCACAATTCAAATATTCTGATTTTTTTCCCTTTGAAATGAATCAACTGTCAGAATGTAAAGGAGTAGATTTCTAGGACATTTTCCAGTTTCCATTAAAAAATGAGATATTTTTGGGTGCCTGGGTGGCTCAATCAGTTAAACGTCCAACTTTGGCTCAGGTCATGATCTCACAGTTCGTGGGTTCGAGACCCACGTCAGGCTCTGTGCTGACAGCTAGCTACCTCAGAGCCTGGAGCCTGTCTTCGGATTCTGTGTCTCCTTCTCTCTCTGACCCTCCCCTGCTCACGCTGTCTCTCTCTCACAAATAAATAAAACATTAAAAATTTTTTTAAAAAGTTATGATTTTAAAAATAAGGTATTTAAAAAAACTTTATATAGAGATTTTTAAATGGTCAGCAATAATGTGAAAATTTCCTTTACATAAATATACATTCACAGTTGAATAAAATGGTAACTTTGTGGCACTCCCCATCTTAAGAAGTGAAACAATAGTGTCATAAACACTTTGAATTGCAATTAATATGAGATTAAATTAAATTACTGTTATTTTGTTCTTGCATTCACTACTTCACATGAATATATACTATTATTGATTTAATATGTTTAGTTCAGTTTTTTTCAGTTTTTTAAACTTTCAGAAACTTATCCAATGATCTATTTTTTTTAAGTTTTCATTAAAATCAGTTGACCTACAGTATTTTTTTCAGGTGTACAATATGGTGATTCAACACTTCCATAAAATGCCTGGTGCTCATATTTTTCTTGAATCAATCACCTCTTTCATCATTTAGTTGACAATTCATACATTTGAATTAGATGATATTATTATCAATTACTAGAAGTTAGTATGAATACAATGATTTGTAAACTTCATTTTTGTTCTCTGAAATAGGTTGTTAATGTAATTTGGTCTCTCTCATTTTGTGTATGTGCTTAAATATAATTAGTTAATTATGGTGATAACAAAATAAAATCAATGTTTGATGTTATAACATTGTTTTAAAAAATGTTTTTACCTTGAATAAAGAATACAAATTTTATAAACTTGTTTTAAACTATAAGACCACTGTGAAGCATTTCCAATGTAAATACTGTTAGTGATTATGCTTTTTATATTTAAAAAATGGTAAATAATTGCATTAAAAGTGCAACTATCTTTGTGTATGTGGTGCATCTATAAATGTGCTTGTATGTGTGTGTGTGTGTGTGTGTGTGTGTGTGTGTGTAGCTTCATAGTTTACAAATTACTCTCATATAGTGACAGAATAAGATTTTGATCTATTAACTAATGAGCTTTCATTCTCATTCATTCCTTGTTCTATTCTACTCCCTGTCCCTAGACCTTCTGGAACTTTTAGACTTAGGTTTTCTTTTTCTTTTTTTTTCCTGGCTTAGGAAAGTCACTTGAGAATGAAAGAAGCTCTTAACTTTTAAAATTTTTTAAACATTTATTTATTTTTGAGAGATACAGACAGAGCATGAATTGGGGAAGGGCAGAGAGAGAGGGAGACAGAATCTGAAGCAGGTAGCAGGCTCTGAGCTGTCAGGACAGAGCCTGATGCGGGCCTCAAACCCACAGACCACGAGATCATGACCTGAAGAGGCTCTTAACTTTTAATATTATAGAATTAGAATCAGGAAAGTTAAGAATCTGTAGATCTGTATATCTGTATATACCTAGCTAGCTGTGTATATATATTGTCTAGCTATCTAGCTAGCTAAATAATCTGTAGATTCTAGCTAGCTAGCTATATAAATAGCTAGCTGTGTATATATATCTATCTAGCTAGATAATATATATACACAGAGAGAGATTTCCTAAATCCCACACAGCTTTTGTCCCCCTCTTTCTCACTAAGAGCTTTTAAAATGAGAAATTTTCTTGTCTTAGTGAAACTAAGTAGTCAAGTAGGACATCAGAACACACTAAAGCTAGAATAGGTCTCAAGAGAACTGCTCTCTGCTTCTCTAACTTGAAGCTAAGGTTTGAAATGATAGTTTATAGGTAGAACAAATAAAAGGTTAGCTATTTTAGAAACCTGCTGAACAAGGTTATGACAGACTCATTTTCTGGTTAAGATACAGAGGCGTAGGCAAACCTCACAGAGAAGAAACAATGTCCAGGATAAAATACAAATAGCATGGGTCATGTAAGATGGTTATGTACAAAGTATAAGCAGATGGAATGAAAGCAAAGTCCCTCTACAGCCCCGCAAGGAAAAAGCAGCAAAATGATCTTTCCTTTTAATTAAGAGAATATGGCACTGAAGCCAGGAAAAAGGAGAGGAATTGTAGTCAGAACAGAGTGTGGTAGTGCATGCAGGAATAAAAGAAATGTGGAGCCAATGTGAGAAGACAAACATCTAAGCTGATGACAGCATGAAGGAACAGATATGAAGGTGGAACACTTTGTGGATACTAATTGGAAATAGAATAACAAAGAACAAGAGACCAGGTGACCTCTTCCCACTTTGCTGTGGCATTTCAGCAACAATCATAATAGGTGCTCCTTCCAAGACAAAGTTAAATGAGACAAAAAACAACAACAAAAAATCATGTTGAATAGAATGACATTACTTTAAATTGTGTAGGTTTTATTTTATTCTATAACTAACCAGAAGTATAGTTTGAGACATATATATATCCTGTATATACACTGCTATATATCTATATTCTGATTTATGTACAAGGACTAAGAAAATTTAAAAATCAAGGTATCTAACTTCTCAGGATTTTTTTCTATGTAATTGAGCATCATTTAAGGAGGAATAAACATGAAGATCCCACATTTTCCTGGTTTAATTATATGAATATCAATGTTTCATTTAAAAATCTTTTTTTTTCACTGTACCAATACACTCTATTTATTTAATCAGTCCCTCAATTTATGGTCATTTAAGTTATTTCCAATCTTTTGCTGTTCTCTGTGAATTTAAAATGTATAATCCAGTTTACAAGGGATTATACATGACAAAGAATTCAAGCAATGAAAATAAAAACTAATTCTCCCAAAGTCCTAGCACCCAGTCAACATAATACAATTTTTTAGTAAATAATCTTTTGAACATCTTTCTGTACACACTCAATAAGATATATGCTATAGTAAACACTTTTTTTTTACATTTATTTATTTTTGAGAGACAGAGAGAGACAGTGTGTGAACAGGGAGGGGCAGAGAAAGAAAGAGACACAGAATCTGAAGCAGGCTGCAGGCTCTGAGCTAGCAGTCAGCACAGAGCCCGATGCAGGGTTTGAACCCACAAACTGTGAGATCATGACCTGAGCTGAAGTTGGACACTCAACTGACTGAGCCCCTCAGCTGACCCATCAATGTTTCATTTAGACTAAGAGTTTATTAAAGCACAGAGAAAAGAATTTCAGTATCATGGGATGGTTTTAGTTATTTGTACTCCAAGGAGAGATCTGGACTCTAATATCCAAATATTTAATAATAAAAACAAAAAATAAAATGCAAATATCTGAATTGTAATTGAGTTTTAAATGCCTAAGTTACATGACTTTAATCAAGACTAGTGGGTTTTACCCAAAAGCTATTTCCAAACCAAGGAGAGAACAGAGAAAAGGCTCACTGCTTCTTCTATAGAGATAATTTATTGTCCTCTGGGCTACCAGCAATATCCAACTATATTCAAAGGATTCTTGGATAGAATGTGAAGATTTCTTGAATTTGAATGAGAAAAAAAATTATGTCTGTACTTTTATTACCCTCTTATTAAAATTTAACATTTCTTCCAATTACAAATCTCAGTCATAAACTACATTAGTAAGAGCATACCATGACATTTTTTAGAAATAGATGTCACAGATATTTACATACCGCATTATACTTGTTGTATATATCTCTTAAAATCATTTGTGCTTGTCACTATTTTGAAATTACAGTGTTGTATTAACATGACACTGAATCATGTTATTAAATGTATTAATACAGGAGCACATAAATTTCCACATTGCAAAAATTTTAATAGCTACATGTTAATAGAATTGTTTCCCCTTTACAATCCATGTATCTTTGTATTATTAAAAACACTATTCTGAAAAGAAGCTCCATAAGCCTTACCATATTGCCAAAAAAAGGCCATTGCAAAACAAAAGAAAAGTCAGAAAGGAGATGTGAGGAAGGGTGGGGAGCGGTTAGGAGAGGACTGGAATTGGGGGAGGAGAGAGGAGAGAGAGACGAAGTGAGGAGCTAGAAAGTAGTGAGAAGGGAAAAGATGGTATTACTGATTCTTGTGATCATACTTTCCCTTACCTCGCTTAGTACTGTCAGAAGGAAGTGGATAAAAGAACAGGTCTGAACTTGTTGCACTTGTTATGAAAATTCCCTCACTGCTGAAGCTCACACAAAAGCTTTTTAAGGAGTCACTCTACATAGAGAGGCTCACTTTTTTTTTTTTTTTTTGAGAGAGAGAGAGAGAGAGAGAGAGGAAGAGAGAGAACGCATGAGTGGAAGAGGAGGAGAGGGAGAGAGAGAATCCCTAGCAGGTTCCACACTGTCATAATGCAGAGCCCAACCTGGGGCACACTCTCACCAGAATATCATGACTTCAAGATCATGACCTGAGTTAAAATCAAGGGTCCAATGCTTAAGAGACTGAGCCACCCACAGGGCCCAGAGCAACTCACTTTAAGTTTCTACAGTCTAAATGTGTTTCTCACATGAGTAATGATAAGTGAAATTCTGAAATGTTTATTTCAGCTCTCAAATTCGTATGCCTGAGGAAGGAATCCTAATCTACTCATCAGTATTTATAGATAATATGTGTATCTACTCTTAGAATTGGGGGCTCTGTCTGCCCTGAGAACCATTTTGATTTGTTCTTTCCACTTTCTTCCCCCTTCCTCCATATCTTCCTCCCTAGGTCCTCTCTACCTCCTCCTATTTCCAGCCTGAGCACTGTCTCTCCCTGTCTCTCTCTTTCCCTCTCTCTCTGTCTCTTTCTCTCCCATATCCCTTCTCTCTCTTCCCCCCTCCTTTCCTTCCTTCCTTCATTTTTTAAATACTATAGTCAAATTACTCTCAACATAACCTGGGCTAATATAATTATCTAGAGAAACATTTTTAAAAATTATTAGTTTTTACTTTTTATGTGTTATAAACTTTATTCTTTATTATTGACTGAAAAATCCCTTTTTTATTTGATAAGGCTTGTTATAAATAGGTGTAGATATTAAAAACAAGGCCTCCATATGTAGAGTTGGTTTTTTTTCTGAAAACAATCTCTACAACAAATATGTTATATATGCAAATTACAAATACATTCACACACATAGTTAAAGTCTTTAAATGTTTTTGTAGATTCTTTAAACATATTATGAATATGGTGCTTGCAATAAAACCTAAGGTTCTTGTTCTAACAAAGTACATTTAATAGAAATATAGAGCACTGGGTGTTATATGGAAACTAACCTGACAATAAACTATAAAGTTTAAAAAATAAAAAAAAAAGAAAATAAAAAAAAATAAAAAAAAATAAAAATTTGTAAACTCAAAAAAAAAAAAAGAAATATAGAAGAAATTTTATTTACATCTCTAAGTAACTACCTACAATCTGAAACATTTGCACCATAATTATTTTCATTGTATATGTGTTTCACTGATCTGCCACTACTACATTCTTGAATAATGTGCGAGCAAGGCATCCCCAGTGTTTATGATAAAAAAATACAATAAATATGAAAGAAACATTAGCATAAAATTGAGGAATTTATTACAGCATGATCTTCCTTAAAAAAACCCAGTCTCCTAATTTTCAAACTCAGGCTTTTATAACATATTGTTTAATACATAACATTTTCAGATTTCAGATATTTTATTAAAATTTTGTAAATTTTTCATCTCATTGTGAAATTTGAAATATATCCACATATTTTCCACAGGTTAATATTAAAGAAGTATTTGGTTTTTGCCGGATTTCCTTTATCATCATCTTGGAATAATTGCAGCCCTCTTAAAATATTTAATACAGTCATTTTGCCTCATTTTTTCCCAAAAGGATACTTATTTGGTGAACATATTAAGTCTGAAATCATACACATTTGTATGAATGTGTATTCTGAGTGTGAATCAGCAAAACGTGAGGTCTATAAGTAGTATCCATTATATCCCTCCATTATTGAAACATGACGCTCACCAACAGCTGAAGCTTCTTCGTGTATGTCTCTTTCTCTTGCTAGGAACTATTATTTGTTTCCATCCCTACCTCATCTCTCCCTGGTATTTACCATTTACCATATTTTTCTTATATGGTCATTTTCTCTGGCTTGTGAGTGAATATAATAGTTTTGTGACTCTTCTCTGCCAGAAAATAATTTCAAATATTGAACTTGATTACTCTGTGAATGCATATTTTCTTGAATTCTATTCAATGGAGTTTATGTGGATACTTATTAGGCCCCAGGCCCTGTATTTGACACATTTTTTTAAATTAAAAACGTAATATTAACATCATCTAAAGCTTACTATAATGATGTATATGTT
Organism: Cryptoprocta ferox; assembly: GCA_028646485.1. Taxonomy (NCBI): domain Eukaryota; kingdom Metazoa; phylum Chordata; class Mammalia; order Carnivora; family Eupleridae; genus Cryptoprocta; species Cryptoprocta ferox. The sequence goes on along the minus strand of CM053574.1, from coordinate 107,893,925 downwards.
TAGAAGGAAAGCAAATACACAAATACAGAAATATTACAAGTACATTTATAGAGCAATGCACATGAAACTCAACATGGGGATGTATCAAACTTCACTGATACCCTCCCTCCAAAATTATTTATAATGAGGAACAGGGGAGCACCTAGTGACTCAGTTGGTTAAGCTTTAGACTCTTAATTTCAGTTCAGGTCATTATCTCACTGTTTGCCCCCATGCCATGAGTTTGAGCCCCAAGCCAAGTCCTGCCATGACAGCACAGAGCCTGTTTGGGCTTCTCTCCTTCCCTCTCTTTCTGCCCCTCTCCTGCTCACACATGATCTCTCTCTCTCAAAATAAACTTTAGAAAATAAAATAAAATGGGAAACACAAGTTCATTTCAAATAGTGAAAAATAGATGTTAACATTCATGTGAATGGTAAAATTAAAAAATGTTGCAAAAAATTGAGTCTATCCTGCATTTAACAAAATATAGGTTATATTTGTATATGTATTTGTATATTTGATTCTGTATCAAAGCTTGAGTCTAGTGGTGATTATCTGTTTGATTTAACATTACAATGTAAAGACATGTTATCATTTTGAATTTCATGTTTATTATATGAAAACCATAGAGAGCACTATTTTTTTCCAAAAATAATCAAGAAATAACTGTCTAAAGAACTTTTTTTACCTTTTTTCATGCATCTACCTGTTATTTTCTCCGATTTTTTCTCTTACAATGATTTTTAGCACTTCTCTAGGACCATTTTCATATACTTGATAAAACTCTATTTTGGGGCTGCATTGGTAATTTTACCTTGCAATTGATTTTCACTGTATATTTACTATAAATTCTACTATCGACAAGTAATTGATTCACAAATAGATTGATGCTAAAAGGAATAAAATCCATATTTGATAAAAAAAAGATATTTCAGAGAGGTCTAATTTAATAAGTTGCCATTTAATAATTAATTATCATGACTTTTTTTTTCAATGCACAGTGGTAACTCAAGTAAGGAATTCTTGTAAAATGAAGATTAGAGAGAATAAGAAAGTAGTAGGATGAGGCAAAAGGAGGACAGGACATTCCAGACAGGTGGGGTAAAATAACAAAAAGCATGGATAGTATAATGTGTTTGCAAAGCAAATTATATAAATGTTGTTACATAATGGTTATGTATGTAGTAGCATAAACATATGTATGAGGTGCTAGAGATAAAAGTAGAAGCAACTCTAACATACTAAAAAGAATGTATTGTATCATAAAAGGAATGAAAAATCATTGAAAAGGTTCCAACCAGGAATAACTTAGCCAGCTTGTGTTTAAGATAGAGACTTTTCTAGCAGGAAGATGAGTTGACCTACTGGGGAAAAACTAGACGAAAAAAGACAAGTTAGGAAGTTACAGCAATCATTAGGAGGAATGCTGTATCAGTCAGGGTTCCATGACGCAGGAAAGGGATTAATCTACTATATAACAAAGAAGCAAAACAAGCAAATTTATTGACTATATGTCAAAAGTTTTAAAAAAGGAAGAGTTAAAGACACATTTCTGATTAAGGAGATTAAAAGATGATGAAGGCAGAAATAGAAAAGTGGAGATGAACAGAAGAAACAGATTTGGAACAGGCATTTGTAGAATCTAAAATGCCTGTGGCAAATGCACAGGGTTATACAGCAGGAAAATGAGTCTATGAGTAGAAGCACATTTGTGAAAACTATGTTGGGGAACTGCATGTTTGTCGGGCCTTGTCTGACAGGTATTATTGTAAATAAAGGAAAGGAAATGCTAAAAGTTGAAGTAGATATATATACAAAACTTAATAAACTAATATTAATAATTTGGAGAAAACAGATTGTTTTTATATAAGCCATCCAGATAATCTGAAAATATGATGATGATCCAAAATGTTTGCCTGCAAAGTATGTCAATCTAAGCCCAATCTACAGATTAACATTGAAATACAAGTAGTAGTTGGATCAATGACAATAAATAAATTTCTTAGGAAAATTGAGTAGAGAAGTGGCAGGGTAGAATTTTAAAGAGAAAAATAGAGATCAATAATGAATTTGTATGTAAGAGATTAAGGAAAACCTCAGATTGAAGTATGTTAAGAGGTGAGCACAGATTTAAAAAATGATGCCTTCTAGATCATCTAGGTGCTCAGAGGGGTAAGCAGCTGACTCTCAGATTTGGCTCAGGTCATGATGTCACTCATGAGCCCCTCAATCAGGCTCTGGGCTGATGATGTGGAGCCTGCTTGGGATTCTTTCTCTCTCTCTGCCCCTCCCCTACTCATGCTGTCTCTGTTTCTTTCAAAATAAATAAAGTTACTTTTTTTTAAGTGATGCCTTCTATTTCATGCTAAGCTATCACAGGGTGCAGGGATAAGGGAAGGTTCTCTTTTTGGTGGGGGGAGGGGGGTTGGGAAGAAGGCCTGAGCATCTTTCTGGATTGGCTTAAACAGCAAAATAGCAATAAATCTAAGGTACTGAAAAAAAATTTAAATGGGATAGGTATGGATTGCACTGTGAAAACAAGTGGAAGAATTGAAAGAAGAGAGAGCCCTCTGAGAAGGATGCATGTGCATGTATGTATGTGTGAGTTTGTGTCTTTAGAGAATTTATTTTTAGTGCAAAAATATTGAAATGATGCAGTTTCTGCCCAATGACTTTAATTTTCTTGAAGGAAGTAGGAGATGGTTACACAGGGAAGTGCTAATATCAGCAGAAGAATGCAGATGTGCAAACATCACTAAAATACATGAAGGGACAAAATCATTGATGAATAGTACCAATTGCCCTACACCAATCAGAAATCGTTGATCTGGAGTCATCCAGCAGTACAAGAATCTCTAAGAATTATTAACTTATTGGACAAAGAAATGAAGGGAAAACTAATATTGATTAAACTTTAGAATTTTTCAGGCATGTTCCCCGTTTGTTAAGCAAACATATATGATATATACCTAAGTTTTGCATGTAGCATTTGTAAATGAATCCAGTAAATGGTATCCTTATATAGGGCTATGCTGAATGGTAAATCAATTCTTGGTTTCATTTTTCTTAGACTCACTTTGCCTTCAGAGCAAGTGCAGGAATTAGACACTGACACCAGTAGTAAAGACCAGAAAATAGAAGTAAATCCAAGATAATAGGTAAAACTGTATTTGCTATGCTCTCAGTGGGTATCTGTCTCTGAGAAAGGCTGCTTCAAATTTGCTTTCTAAAAACAGTGGAATTATATAGAATACAGGAATCATTGGTGAAAATTCCTGCTGTTTTTGTAGGAAACATGATAGAGACACAGATCTGCACAGAAGCACTTTTCCAAAAATACTGCTTTCTTCTGAGGACTTGGCCTTTACAGTGAATGTGGTTTTCTGTACAGAAGAGTAAAAATGACCAGAAGGTTTTCATATATGATTACAAAAGTGCAAAGTAATGACATGAGAATACAGAATCAATGTTGACAAACACAAAAGCTAAAAACAAACAAAACCAAACAAAAAACAGATCATTCAATTCATGCCCCTAATTTCTCTTTCTTTCTCATTTTCTCTCTCTAACACACACACACACGAGGTACAGTTGGAAGGAAAACCAAAATTTGATAATTTATCTTCTATTTTAATCAGGGAAACAGCTATGAATCCTTATCAATCAATAGGCCTTTGAAATTTTTGTTTCCATCATCTTGGGAATAGCTTTCCCAGTAGTTGTCTGGTGGTTTTATTTAGAATTGCTGCTAGATGCTTCTAAAGAGAGAAAAACTATCTGATTCTTCTGTGTTTGCACACTGCTGACACAAATGGCAACAATCATTGTAGCTATCCATATGATGATGGTGAATACAAGGTTTATCAACCCAACAGTCCCTTCTCCACTACAACATCCATGCCTGTCATTCCTTCTTTTTATTTATGACACTGCCTTAAGTGCAAGTTTTCTATCTATCATTTCTAGAACAGAACTCTAACACTAATGCTCAACTTCTACAAATGAGTATGACTCTACTGGTTATTTTATCCAGTATCTGTTCTGATTGTTTGGTGCCTGTACCACATTGTTTGTTATGTATTTAATTTAAATTGCCTATCATATGATCTGTACATTTAGATGTATTTAATAGCTCCTTTTCCTCCAACTGACCAACTTTTCCAGAAGGTACTTTGAAAATTCTATTTATGTACAACAAGTGTTCTCCTGAGTGTTACTCCTTAATTTTATTAAATTATTACTATTACTTGGTTATTTCCCTTAACACCTAAAAGTGTTATTTTTTTTTTTTTTGCATACTACATATAACTCAGAGAATGGAAGTAGCACTAGAGATACTAGTGGCACTAGTATAACCCTTGCTTCGAACACTATTTTCAAAATACTGCTTTTCCATCATGTGGTAAAACTTCTGGTTCCACTGAGTAATATGTTACATTATTGTGTTCCCACGACATTTATATAAGAATTATTGCTTTACTTTCTGCTAAACTTCTATCCTCCTTTGATAGCTTAAGCTCTGTATCACATTCTACTGTAGAAAAACTTCCCTGATTAACATATACTATTTAAGCATACATGAAAATAGACCATCCATCAAAATTTTTCTCTTCCATTCTTCTTAAGCAAGCCATTTCCAGTTTTGAGCTCGAATTTTTCATTGTTCAAACCATCACCTAATCACAAACACAAAGTAGGCTTATTTAAGTTCATTCTCTCCAACTGTTTGTTTGCTTCATCAGGTTTTCCATCCTCTAACACACTCACATTTAGCCCATCATCAATTTCATGTATTTGGCTCTTTTTTTTAAGTGCTCATGTCATTGATAAACTCTGAATATGCTTGGTTCTCTGACAAAATATTACACTTTTATCATCTAACTTTATATTAACACTTTTTAAAGGCAACCATCTGTCTTATCCATATGCAACAATAAGGTGTTTCTAATGAAAACAAAATCACATAAACTGGAATAAAACTATGACTTAAATTGTTCATTATCAGTCTCAATTAGGCTCTATACTGTCTAGAAATATTACTATTGATCAGATCCAGGAATCCTAAAGTAAAATTGTAGATGGTGTCTCACGAAAGGTTTGGTCAAAGCAAGGTCAGAGGTTCTTGTGAAAGACTTGACATTCACACCTTGGGAGAGTCAAGAGACTTCACACATCCCTGCACTGGGAGAAAATCCACAGATCTAAAAATGTTGAGGGTTCTTGCATTGCAGTGGGGAACTTTCTGAGATTGCTATTCCTATTAATATTAGATACACATTTTATCACCTTAATTAAAAACATGTGTTAAAGATAGATAAAGTCTCCCCCTAGATGTCCACATCCTAATATCTGGAACCAGAAAATATGTTGCCTCGCATAGCAAAAGGGACTCTGTAGATGGTATTAAGTTATTAACACAGAAGCTGGGAAATTATTTTGGATTATTCAGAGTTAAATCTACTCACATTATAGTTGGGTCATTATAATTGGAGGCTATTCTCTGGCTGAGTTCAGAGTCATAAACAGATGTGACTATGGAAGAATGGACACAGAGAGGCACTGCTACTGCCTTTGACAGTGTGAGAAGAGTGTAGGTAGCCTCTAGAATTTGGAAAGACCCCACACTTAGACCCTCTAAAAAGGAACCTGGGCCTGCCAACACTTTGATTTCAGCCCCCCGAGACCCATGCCAGATTTCTAAAGAAAAGTAAACCAATAAACTTGTGGTTTTTTAAGCTATTAAATTTTTGGTAGTTTCATACAGCAGCATTGGGAACTACTAAATGCAAAAACGAATTAAACCAAAAATACTGATTTTAGATCTGATTAGCAACATTACATTGGCTTAATCACTACTATATATCTGACTATATAATTTCTGTAAAGACACAAATTAGGCAACCCTCATGTGATAACCATGATTTATAGTGTCTACATCACTTCCATTTAAACTCACAATTTATGCAGCCAAACCTTGACTGTGATCCTTAAATGAGGACATGCTTTCACTGCTATGGGTTTTTGAAGTGTCTTAATATCTGGTAGAGAATTTTACCTATTTCTGTATTTTATGTTTATAACTGTCCTAGCTATGTGTGATTTTTTTATTCTTCCACATATTTTTAGGAACAGTTTACCAAGTTTCTTAACATATAACCAAATGAAATGTTTATTAAATAAAATTGAGTTTTAAAATTATTAGAAAAAACAGAATGCTTAAAATATCTCATCTCATTCAATGTCATGGTAGCATGTTTCATTTATCTAAAGTTTTCCTTATCCAATACTTAAAAATGTTTTAGTATTTTCCAAATGGAGGTCATATTAATGTTTGGGTTCTAGATTCTTATGTTTTTATTGGTATAATAAACAGTATATTTATATATCAAAATGTATCAGGGAAGCAAAACCAGTATGAGTGATGTAAGAGATTTGTCACAGATATGAACTCTTATAAAATAGTGGGGGCTGACTGAAAAGTATCTGGGTGGCTGTTGCTTCTGCTTATAGCATTGGGTGTGAAGATTCTCTAGTCAGCCAAGACAGCAGCTGACAGCAGCTGAAGGAAGGTTGCATGTCAAAAAGGGAAGGAGAAAACAAACTAAAAACCATGAAGACAAAGTAGAAGCAAAAAAGATGAGTCAGAACTTACAAGGAAGACAAAGAACATTCTTGAAAAAATGAACCTGCACGTGTCTCTCAATGACAGGAGAAATGCGAACCACTAGTGTCCTTTGCTGCAGTGCTGGAGATGCCATGCACCTGGTTTAAGACTTGTAGAATCTACAGAAGGATATTCACCACTAGCTGAAATATCTGTAGGCAGGGTGGCTACTCCACATCAATAAGGTAATTTAACACATGATTGACAATGTGCTTGTGCTATCACTGTGTTTGTACTGACACCAAATTTCAGAGCATAAAAGGTGGTTTCTGCTTTACATGAACCTTCCAAGTCTCATGCTAATTTCTCTCATGGGTGACTTATATTCTGTACCTGAAGAGGAATTTTTTCAAAATATTATTCCAACCTTGGTAAGTTGGTAGAATACACACCTACCACAGTATCTAATTTTTAAAGATTACATTATATTCACTCTTTAACGATAAAGTAAAATAATATTGATTTTAAATTTATCTTACAGGTATTACATTTTTGAACTATCTTATTAATTGTATTCCCCAAATTTTTTTTTTTAGTTTGTTTATTTTTGAGAGAGAGGGAGGTTATTTTTGAGAGACAGAGAGAGTGAGCAGGGGAGGGGCAGAGAGAGAAGGAGAGAGAGAATCCCAAGCAGGTCTTGCTGTCAGCATGGAGAACAATGTGGGCCTCAAACCCACAAACCATGAGATTATGACCTGAGCTGAAATCAAGAGTTGGATGCTTAACCAACTGAGCCGCCCTGGTGCTCCTCTTATTAATTTTAAAGACATATCTAGCAGAAACTTCCTACAAATTTTCTTATAAAATTATTTTAGCCTAAAAATCAAGTGTTTAGAATCATGATAATAAATCTTCTGTAAACGTTTAAATTGATAATTTTTCAAGAACATAAAATGTACATATATAAAAGCACATATTCACACTTAGAGTCAGAATTTTTTTTAAAGTAAGACAATCTTCAGCTGCAGATACAGACATTTAAATGCTCTAAAGCCTGGGAAAATTGATCATTTTAGCTATCTTACTGAATGAAAAGTCAATCAATCACAGTCCAACTGCTAAAAGAGCAGTCTGAGTTCATCTTTAAAATGTATATCAGATACTAGCAAGACATTATTTCAAACTCCAAAAAGATGAGGTTAAGAGTAGCCTTTTTTTTTTTTTTTTTTTTTTTGGTCTCAATTGAATGACCAAAGTGCTCAGTAGGGTTTCTCCTCTCTGGTTGGGTGGGGACTCTGAGTACCCTCAGCCATGCACAACTTCTCATTCAGTTCTTGTCTCTCTGCAGGAAGCAATCTCTCCTCAGCCATGTGTGAGAATATGATTTTACTTTTTTTTTTTAATAGTCCCTTAACAGATAGAATTGGTTGGATTACAGCCTTCACATTTTTGTTTCTGAGCTTAGGGCAGGGGCATTTAAAAATCATCTGATTTAAGTGTCTCATTTTATACATGATATAAAATGTGACTTCTCTATGGAGACAAATCAAATATTTTAGCCTAATGGAATATAATTTCAGAAAAGAATGAAAAAAAATCACAAGATACTCTCTAAAAGAATAAATAAAGTACTATAATTTCCTCTGATAGAATGAGGCACCTGGGATTTTTTATTTATTTTAATCAACATAAAAGTATCTGAAAATCTCAGCTACTGGTACTTTAATCCTAATTATTCAATCTATAATAATAAATTTAATATAGTAAATTTATAAATAGATTCCAGTGTCTTCAATATTCTGATGTTGCTGGCAGTTAGTAAAATCTTCAAAGAACTTTTAAATTAAAACATGAAGTGTAAAATCTATCACTCAGTTACACATTTTAAATAGAACTACCAAACCGCATTTTCAGAGTCTCTACAACAGTTAATTACCTTAATCATTATATTTTTATTTCAAATACAGATATTATCCCTAAACAAAAAGATATCATTAATATGTATATGATTTATATCATCTCTATATTTTATTCTAAACCTTTCCAGGGTTAAAAAAATCTCTTAACCTTAATGATATAATTACAATATTCCAAGTAAATTATAATTAACAAAAATGAATTGAGGTTAACAGCTCAGGTTACTAAGGTTATTTATTTGCCATATAATTTTATTCAGGGTGATAACTGTCATAATACAAATACACACATGCAGAGTGTCCCATTTTTTATTGTGTCAGTTAAATTGGGACCACAACTATGGTCTTACTGTTCATGTCCATGTGCCCAAGTTATATTAGTGTCTTATGTGTTTGAGCTAGGGAGATAATCATGCCTAAATCTCTCCCTACACACCCACACATACTAAAATAATATTTACCAACCTTTACCATCTGGACAAATTTTATATTTTTCAGTGTTAGAATTTAAAGGTTCCTATTTGGCCCTAGTAACAGTTTGGTAAAATTACATTGGATTTTATATCCTTACATAATTCTGCAGCAACCTGTTTCTATTTTATGATTTCATTAAAATAATGTCTCCCTCCCCCACCCCCTGCCTCTTTTTTTTCTTTCATTTTCTATTATTATAGGCCACAGTTCTTACTCGTATCAAAATTACATCTAAATGATTTCTGAATATTTACCAAGGATCTGTCTGGATCTGAAGTTATATATCTGTATCACTACAATAAAATATTTCAGAAAGCTACACCCAACATATGAATTTATTTTCTTATTTTGACAGGACTTCTTTTTCATCCGATTTTTAATTTCATTTGTACTAATTTCAAAGAGAAAAGTGAATATAATTAGATGAATTGTGTCTACATAAATATATGTTCATATATTCCATGACCCCATCTAAATAATTTCAAGGTCAAGGGTTAAATGAATGAAACTATAGAGATTAAAGAATACAATAAAAATTCTAACATAGGGTATTCTTTCCAAAAATTCCCAAAAGATTAATTTATACTAACAATCCTTTATTTTTCTCCCTAGTCACAAAGAGAGAGAAGGTGGGTCATGTAAATAGAAATGCAAATTCCTGTTTTGTACTGATAGATGTAGGGAAGGCAAGATTTTCCCTTTACCCTTTTTAATTTTTGGTTGGGCCTGAAAACTAAATTGACATAAGATAGATTAACGGGAAAACAATATACAAATTTAAGTGTTATGTGACACAGGAGTCCTCATAAGGAAATGAAGACCCAAAGAGTGGAAAAATCTAAATCCTTTTATACAAGGTTGAACACAGAGAGGCAGTTTTGAAAAGGTAACAACAACGTGGGGAATCTAAAGAAGAAAATAATTATTTTAATGAGGTCTATTTGTACAGAATTTTCTCTGGTCTCTGCCTCCCTGTCAAAGAATGTTTCTTTTCTCTTGATCCAGGGAGGATATCTTTCACATGGAGTTTTTATCTCCTGTTTTCAGAAAGAAAAAGAAGGTAGAATGACCTTCCATCTACTGATTCACAAGTGCCGTTTTTTCAAAATAATCCTTATCCCAAAGTGGAATATTCTGGGGTAGAATATTCTGCCACCTTTCATAGGCAAACTGGAGAAAGTGATTCCACATCTGAACACCTGAATATCCTCCTCCATCATGAAACTTGAAATAGCACTTCTTAGGAAAACAATGGTGTAGAAGACTCAATATATTTTTGCAGTTTTGCTAAAAGTAGTGTGGAGTAGAGGAAAAACAAGATAAAATATCTCCATTGTTTGCAACTATTTATTAGATTGAGTCCACTAAGAGAAACATGAAACAATATATGCCACACCCCAATTAGGTCAGGAAGTGGTTTATAAAGTCCAAGAAAACAAAGGGCTGACTGGAACAAAATCTTTTCATGTGAAAATGTGAGGCAAGTGAATAAAACTTTCCCCGAAATTGCCATGTACTATAAGATACAGGTTTACTTGAAAGGGTTGTTAAACATATTATCTATAAATTTTAATAGAAAGTGTCTATATAATGCTAATTGTTTATAAGATTCTTATTAACACAGCAGAACATGATTCTGCTATGTTATTAGGAATGTGACATTCACACTAGATGTGTCAGAATTCTCAAGTTTTAGGTAGAAGATCAGGCACTTCAACTGAATTCTATACAAATTTTCTCTAATTTTATTAAATTTTCAAAAATGTATGTGTGTTGTCATGCTTTAGTTTGAGATTTTCCTGTTTAAGATATGACAAAACAATCCCACACATACTCTTTTTCTATTTTGACATTTGGAACCACGTAACATTTATTTTTTTTTCTCCAATCACCAGCCAAATGCCTTAAGCAATGTCAACTTTGGCCAATTTTCTAATTTTTTTACGTTGCATTTAATACCTTCCATTATCAGACTACTGCATATCTCTCCAGGCAGAGCTCCCACCTCTCCTTTGAGGAGCAAACATCTATCTCTCCTGGTGAACAATAATATTTGTACTTTCTAGCATATGCCCTAATCTTTCAAATATATGAAACATTAACTTTTGAGCTGTCCCAAAAGAGTAAGTTGCCTGCCTTTATTGTGTTCCTATGGTAAATGCTTTTACTTTGCACTATGGAATTGTCTCTTTCTTCTCTTTTTATCTCTTACATAAACATATGTGTTAATTTGCTGCAGACTTTGTCTTACAGACTTTTTTTAAAGGTTTATTTATTTATTTTGAAAGAGAGAGAAAGTGTGAGTGGAGGAGGGGCAGAGGGAGAGAGAGAAGGGGAGAGAGAATCCTGCGCTGATAGCTTGTACCAGAATGTGGAGCTCCATCTCATGAACCCTGAGATCATGACCTGATATGAAATCAAGAGTAGGATGTTTAACTGAGACACCCAGCCACTGCTGCCTTACTCACTTTTATTTACACTTAATGCCTACATTTTGTTAAAGTCCTAGTTCTCAGTCAAGCGGTAATTAGTTGAAGGAACTGAAGGAAGAGAGGAAGAATTTTTGAAAAGGGTTCAGAGAAATGGTGGATACATGACATCATGCATTTGTCAAAATTCCTAGAATATATAACACAAAGAGTGAACAGTATTATAAACTATGTGCCACAGTAAATAATAATGTATCACTGGCTGACTTATCAAATGTAACCAATTCACCACACTAATAAAAGAAGTTAAAAATAGAAGAAATGAGGGAGCATTTGGGATTGAGGGGGAATATAAGAACTCAGTATTTTCTGCTCATTTGTCTGTAAACCTAAAACTGCTTTAAATATAAAGTCAATTAACTTAAAAAAAATGGAATGGAAGGAGGAAAAAATAAGAGGGAAGAAAGGGCAAAGGAAAAAGGAAGGGAGGGAAGATTGGAGGGAGGAAGGGGAGGAAGTGAATAATGGACAGAAAAAAGTAAGAAATAGGCAGGTATCTTAACAAATTTAAGGATGATTATAATCCAGGAGTTATAAAGAAAATATGTGGTGCATGATAAAATAGCTGGAAATATTTGATTTTCAGAGAGAGTACACTGCATGCCATTAGGTTTATATTTTTTGGCTAAGAGAGATTAAAACACAGTGAGTATAAATTAAAAACACTGATATCAGTTTAATAAAATAGGATTTTTAAGTACAGTGCCATTTAGAATGTTTTACTTTACTTTTCATACAAGTACTCAGATATGTATGACTCCATGTCAGATATGTTCCAAGCTTCGTTCGGTAGATGCTGACATGTGAGTCACAATAAACTTTTTGTTTTAGATGTTTTCAGACACCTTTATCTATATCTTCCTTTTTTTTCGATTTTGTGGTAGATAAAAGACATAGTATTTATTTGTATATTTCACTAAATTATAAATTCCTTTAAATAAAGTGCCCCTATCATACTCATACTTGAGATACTTCTCAATGTCTTGTCCATATTTGATGTGCAAAAATGCAGTATTAACAATTTTAAAATAACTATGAAATGGTTTAAGAGAACTTTAATTTAATTCAGTATTGAAATGTTTCCCCTGACATTTAATGTTAAGGAATTAGGTATGCTGGTTGATGTCACCATCTGTATTCATTTAGTTTTACTTCCCTCTTCACATACATGTGTTTTATATCTACAGGTTTTTTGGACATTATTATTTTAAAATTTCTCATATATACCTGTAGGTTGTATTTTAATCCTTCTCTTAATCCTTTTCCAGCAATATTTCTCATAACTGCTCTTTCTACCTCTTCAAGGATTTTAATTATAATCATTTCTGAGTTTTCTTTTCTTCATGGTTATATGACTATTACCATCACTGGAAAAAAAGCAATATATGTGTGTTTTCTGGGAATGAGTTCTTTCTCTAATGTTGCATTCTCTCCTTCTATCTATGTCCCCAAATTTGTGTCAGAAGCTCTTTTCAGGGAGTCAGGGAATCAGGACTTGTCTTAAACCAACATTAGATAGAAATTCACTGAAATTTTAAACCATCAGTAAGTAGTCTGACTCCAGGTACGCAAGAATGCCTTTATCACTCCTCTTTCCATTCTCTTTATGCAATGTCAGCAATCCCAGTGTTGCTCAGACCAACACCCTCACTATCCCATTCTACTTGATTTCCTTCTTTACTTGAAGAAAGGCACATTTTATCCCAGTAGTTCTTACCAATTTGCAAAGTCTTCCTCCTTGTCTTCATTATCAGACTTACCAAGGACTTTTCCTGATCTTCTGGTTGTGTTTTTGAATGGGAAAAATAAAAACATCAAAAATTTAAAATATCCAGTATTTTTATTCATAATTATGTAAAAAATGAATCGTTCAGATCATCTCCACAGAGGCAATTATGGAAAAATTAAGACCATTTCTTAAAAATGTGTTGCTATAATATATAATATCAGGGCATCCTTGATAGATTAATGAAAGCAGGTGTGCCTCTGGGAGTGAGCCGTGCATTCAGCCAACTACAACCAGCATGCGCAGGGCACTGATACAGCGGCACAGGCAGAAGTGGCTAGAGAAGAACAGAACTGGATGGGGAAACTCCTGTCTGCCAATGCTGATCAGGTCACTAAAAGTTTCCTGCAAGCCTGGGTGATTGTTTGAGCACTGCACACCCCTTTACACATCTTAGGTCATCAATGGACCCGAAGAGGCTGGCATTGGAAAAAAGTGGCTTGAGCACTTAGGAACCTTGAAACTGATAGCAAATGACCACAATCATGAAATCCCTGAAGTAGTTAAGATCAGTAACTGTAAGCAATTAGCACCCAGTAAGACAAGCTGATAATTTACACCAAACTATATTTCAGAGAGGGTGAGAGAATATTGTGTCAATCATGCATCGAATCTTCTTTACATTCCCCTACTCTCTCCAACAAAGTTATCTGAACATCAACTTCATACTAGATTCTACTTTGGCTATAAACAGGAAGAGGTAATAGGTTTCTGAGGAAAAAGGTTTTAGCTCAGGCACCCACACAGAGACTAAGTTACAAGGAAGCCCTGCTGGATCACTGGATCAGCAAACATTTCTTAATTAGACTAATTCTTCCTCCCACTACACAGTGGATTTGGACTCATTAGGGACAAGAGATCAGATACAGATAAATATCGTCACTTCAGTAGTGCAAGTACTTTCTAAAATCATGTTGCAATAGTATTTTGAAAATTCTATTTAATTTTGCAAAAACAAGTATAGCATACCTAAAATAATAAAAGGCTTTAAATGCCCATATAGTTTTTTGTTTCAAGGTCTATATTAAACTTCCATTAATCTAAGCATTGATATTATAAAACTATACTCTTAGAAAACTTTAGTTTCATATTATATTTTATAATACATATCCACATGGGCTAAACCTTTTTAAATCTGATTATGGCTGAAGATGATTATATTACATGAATTTGTATTTTAATGTATTTTTTAAGATATATGCTTTTTGACATTTTAACATAATCCTAAGCAATATTTTTGTTTTTTGTGGAATATTTTTGTGTATAAATACATTTTTACTAGTTAAATTGTCTAGATGGAGTATTTTTACTTAGTTTTGCTTTTTAGATTCCTTCCTCATTATGTAGCTTGATATCAATTTGAACTATTCTCTGAAGTGCATTTAAAAAAATATTTTCTACAGCAACATAAAATGTGATTGTTAACCCATTTAATTAAGTCTCTATGAGTTTGACATTTTTCTTGAAATTGTTCATTTATAACCCAACACACCTGTATTAAACTTTATGCAATTAGTGATAACCTACTTTCTTCCTTTGCTCTAATTTCTTTCTCAGCTTTCCCAAAGCTTCATGTTTCCACTCAACTGGGGTCTGAGGCTGGAAAACTTCTATGATCCTGGGTAATTTATTTCTATATGCCATCATTTTTAGCTATAATGGGAAAACTAGTATTTCTCAACTAAAAAAGTTAGAATATGCTATGGCTGTTACTCAACTCAAGGTCACTCAGCTCAGATTGAGTTTCCTTCCATCCTAGATATAGATGAAAACTCATGGTCTCTAGATCATTGTAGACTATGCTTAATGATTCCCAGCTTAGTGACACAGTATGTTTTATTACCCAGAATACTGGATATTAGTATTCTTTAGTATTCTGGGTAAAAGTATTTAGTTAACTTTTATAGGGACATTCATCGAAGTAAAGTATTTCTGGTAGACAGAATAATGGTCTCTTTAAGATGTCCAAGTCCTTATTTCCAGAAATAGGGATTATATTATATGAATGTATTACCTTATATGGAAAACAAATTTGTAGATGTGACTAAGTTAAGGATCTTTAATGGGGAAACTACCCTGAATTATCTGGGTGGGCCTGAAGTAATCATAAGGGTAGTTATGAGAGGGAGGCAAGAGCATAAAAGTCAGAGAACAGGTGATTTAACAATGGAATCAGAAAGAAAGAGAGAGACTGAGAGATAGTACACTGCTGGCTTTGAAGATGGAGGATGAGAGCACAAGCCATGGAATGGAGCTGGCCTCTCGATGCTAGAAATGACACAAAAAGTGATTCTCTATGAGAGTCTCCAGAAGGAACAGGTCTGACCTCCAAAACTATAAGAAAACAAATCTGTGTGTGTTGTTTCAAACACAGATATTTTTAGTTGTTTCAAATTAAATATGTTGTAATTTGTTACAGCTGCAATAGGAAATCGATATGGTCTCCTTAATATAAATTTATATAATCACCCATAGGCACATTGAAATTTAAATTTCATCCCTTGAATAGCCCACAATGATACAATGACAGAGATTTCTGTAAAAAATATATTAAATAATAAATCTGGAGGTTAGACTAAATACTCATATAAAATAATTACTGTTAGTTTGATCCATCCACCACCTGATAGATTTACAATTAAAGGAAGCCAAAATAAAACTTTCAAAACTAAAGCCACCATTTCTAGGTTTTAGTGCAGAACTTCCTGAATAAAGGTAAATGAGAGAATGAGAAATAAATTTATTGTCTTTGTTTTTTCTTGTCTTTGCACTTTGAGGGCTCATACTGGATAGTGTGAAATATGTAGGTCTGATAAATTGGCTTCAAATAAATTATAATGAGAAAGAACTAATCTCCCACAGACTGATATAACCTTAGATGCAAGTGATACTTCTTTTATTTATATGCAAATGAGATGTTCTATTTGAGTTTTAAGAATTTCTTAGATATCTAATTGGTATTTCTTATGCTACTGGTGATATCTGAACAAGGAAAGAGAAACATGCTCTATTTATTTTAATACTGATCAATATTTACATTTCTAATACAAAATATTCTTATGATCAAAGCTTTACTGTTTAACAAGCTTTCTCAATTTTTTCTACCACAACTCAAAGTCCTGTCATTTTATAAATTTATTCACCTTAATCTTCCATTAAATAGTCTTTGCATTGTCATGTGTTTTTCCCTCTCTACTGTATTTCTCACTTTAATGCCATTAAAATTAAACAATACATCCATAATGGAGTCACTTATGCTAAGCCCACCAAGAATTAAAAGCTAATTTCTAAAGTAAGATGATGTTTTGTGTTTTTTTTTTAATGTTTATTTATTTATTTTGAGAGAGTGAGAGAGGAGGGGAGGGGCAGAAAGAGAATGAGACCCTCAAGCAGATTCATAGTGATCCATACTGTCAGTGCAGAGCCCGATGCAGGGCTCATCGCACAAACTGTGAGATCATGACCTGAGCCTAAATCAATATTCAAATGCTTAACTGAGCCAACCAGGTGTTCCACCAGTTCTGCTTTTAAAAACTGTTCCCTTTCTGTAGCGTTTTGAAGTTTTTTGTATTGCTAGATAGGATGTGGTCTGATTCATGAATCATTCAATAAAACCAATTAGATCTTTAAAATTCATTTGGTTGAATTTTGGTTAACAATGTCCTTAACATATGGTGAAACTGCGTATGTTGTACTTTCTTTTCTTAGATGTTTATGTTTATTTTTAGACATTTTCTGAATAAAAATGTATCTTTGGCCTTCTATGCTCAAGCTGAACTTAAAAAATCACACTAAGGTTCTAATAGGAAATAACAGTAGATACTGTAAATATTCTTGAAAGTAAGAGGTAACAAATACCATAAATCTAATATAAAATATAATTCAAAACTGTTAACGAAAAGGTATAGGTTTCTGGGGAAATAATTTGTTTGAAAATTCATAAATCCTTGGTTGGGGTTTGAATTCAGCATATACTAATTGGCATATGAAACAAAACTAGGAGAATATCCCAATGGAAATGAAGGTCTATAAATAAATAAATAAATAAATAAATTTGAAATAAGATTATCTTACCCACATCATCTCCAGCATATTCAGAAAAATCCATATGCAAATAATTCACATTAATCATATTTGTGAAATGTTGGGGTTTTTTCTTTACAACTTTAAGATGCTGCTAATTAAAAAAATGTGCTTATTCCAACTGCATCTTCATATTCATGACACATACTTTTCCTGTGGCCCACTTTATATATAAAAATATAGTGATGTGGCCATGCACTTTAAAATATATGCACAGTAATGAATTATATCACTTTTTCCATTATCATCTATTTTTCTATTTTCCTGGTATGATTTTCTCACAACTGTATGCCAGAGCTCTGCTTTTTAATACTTATCATTTTCCCCCAATTTTCCATTTGTAGAATAAATCCCTTTATAAAAGCCAAACAAATAGAATTAATTTTTATGTTTTTCCATATTCAGCTCCAAAATAACTTTTAAAAATATATTTATTATAAAATAAAATAGAGTAAAATGAAATAAAATTGATTATAAAATAAAACAGAGGAAAATAAAACCACACAATTTAAATATATAGCTTAACCATGTATTGTAAGGCAGCTGTCACTAAGTTTAAATATTTTTTTAATGTTTATTTATTTTTGCGAGAGAGAGAGAGACAGAGTACAAGCTGGAGAGGGGCAGACAGAGAGGGAGACACAGAAACCAAAGCAGGCTCCAGGCTCTGAGCTGTCAGCACAGAGCCCAGCGTGGGGCTGGAACCCACAAACCATGAGATCATGACCTGAGCCGAAGTTGGACTCTCAACCAACTGAGCCACACAGGTTCCCCTCTAGATCTTATTCAAATTTTTCTTTCTGAAAGATTTTCAGATCTTTCTTTTGAGGAAAGTTAACAAATGTTTATATTAAGAATACACACACACACACACACACACACACACATATATATGTAATGTGTTCAAAAATAATAATAGCAGTCATAATTATAACTGCAACAATTTAAGAAGAATGAGAAGCAAAGTCTGGCACAAAAGGAAGAAAGGAATTGGAAAACTAAAGTTTGAGTCTTAAGAGGGAGTTGGGGTATCATGGCTGACTGGGGAGAAGGGACTTGCGTGTTAATCTCTCTATGATTAGGACTGCAATAGGCATGCCTAAAACTAATATTATGATCTCTTTAAGTAGATGAGTTTGTGGTTCCTCACAGAATATTTATCAAAGTTGAATCACAAACTAATCTTTTAGTAAGTATGATGGGAAACTAAAATATCTGATTTGACATTTGTGTTCCATATTTGCCCAATGTGATCACCACAGAGTAGATAAATCAGTTAAACCCCCTAGAATTAAATGGTTCCCAAATCACTGGCAGTCAGCCTTAAGGACTTCATGACATAGATATGAGTTCCATTTAATAGGATAAAAACCTATAAATTTCGAGCAAGTGGAGTTTATAAATAGGAAACCCAAAATAAGTGTGAGTATATTTCAGGCTGGATTCGTTCATTTATCACTAATCCCTTCAAGTCCATTACAGAAACACTGTATTTACAAACGGCCATTATCAGTCCTAGGAGAGACCACTTCTAGAAACTGTAGTTGTGTTTTCAATATCTATAATCATAGAACCCCTGACTTATCTTGCTGCAAAACCATCTGGAATAGCCTTAACATTTCTTAGTTTTCCTTAAAAATAGGTGAGTTTTTTTTTTTTTACTAAATTCTGGTTAATGGGATGTGAGTATAGTGGGCAAATAAAATGCAGAAATTTCAGAGTAGCAACAAACGTATCCTTCCAATATTTTAAAATAAGTATGTTCATATAATCATGAGATATATTTACATTAAAAGCGATGTATACAATTCCCATGCTGTTCTCATCAAAGAAATAAACACCTCTATATCTCTCTCCCTCTCTCCCATCCAGATTCCTGAAATATGGTCAACATTGTTCCATTTTGTAAAACTGAAAAATGCAGATGAGGCCATCACACTAAAACCAAAACAGCAGCAAGACAGTAGGTAGCAGAGTGCTAGATAATATTTTGCTACAAAGATTTCTTACAAACCTTAAAAGATCTACTACAAGTTAAATCCAGGATATTACACTGGAGAAAATAAATTCAACTCTCTTTAACCCACAAATTTTTTCTCTATTCTGTACTAAAATTATAACCTAGTTAATATATCACTGTACTAACAGAAGTCATCCTGGTTGTCATTAATTAGTCCTAGATTATTTTCTTTCCCCCTTCTCTCTTATTAGCCTTCACTTGATACTTTAAGGTAAATTGTACTGTTTGTCACAATTGCTAATAGCCTAATTATGATTAATTACTTTCCTTCTCTGTTCATTAATTGGCCTTAATAAATTGAAAGCAATTTAAACTGTCTTGCCCTGAAGACCCTTATCATAATTATGTAAGTACAAAAATGACTGAATATTTAGTAAAGATATTTCAAAAACGAGTAATGAAATGAATATTTTTAGTTAGTATACTTTTAAAATAACATTTTATTTTATTAGAGAAGTTTTAGACTCACAGCAAAATTGAAGGGAAAGTACAAAAATTTCTCACATACCCCATACTCCCACACATACCTTTCCCTATTTTTTACATATACCACTAGAATAGTACATTTGTTACAACTGAACCAAGGCTGTCTCATAATTATCACCAGAAGTCCTAGTTTAACACTTTGGTGTTGTACATTCCATGAGTTTGGGCAAATGGATAATACGTATCCATCATTATGATAAAGTATTTTCACAGACCTAAAAATACTGTGGTCCACCTATTCATTTCTCCCTCCTCCCTAATCCCTGACAGGCACTAATCATTTAACTGTCTCTATAGTTCTGCCTTTTTCAGAATGTCACACAGTAGTTGGAATCATATAAAAAGCACCTATTTTATACTGGCTTCTTTTACTCAGTATTCTGGATTTAAAGTTCCTCCATGTCTTATGTCTTTTTATGGCCTGATAGCTTTTTTCTGTTTTTAAAGCACAGAATAATATTCCATAATCTGGATGTACAACAGCTTATCTATTGGTCCAGTGTGGAACATCTTGATTGCTTACAAGCTTGGCCAATTAGGAATAAAGCTGATATAAATATTCAGGTACAGGTTTTTGAATGGACATAAGTATCAACTCCTTTGAGTAAATACCAAGGAGTACAATTGCTAGATCATGTGATAAAAATATGTTTAGCTTTGTAAGAAACCACCATTCTTGGTAAAAAAAACAGTTTCTTTGTAAGAAACTGATTTCATGTCTTTAATAGATGTAGGCCTATTCAAATTGTCTCTTCTTGTGGGAGTTTTGGCATATTGTATCTTTTAAGAAATTGATCTTTTCCAACTAGGTTATCATATTTGTAGGCATGTGAACAGTTGTTCACAATATGTCTTTGTTATCTTTTTAATGGCTATGGGCTTTATAGCAATGCACCTTCTTTCATTTGTGATTTTAGTCATTAGTATCTTCTCTCTCTTTTTTTTCTTTGTTAAGAGTGGTTCAAGTCTTACTGACTTTATGAATCTCTTCAAAGTGCCAACATTTAGTTTTGTCCTTTTCCCTATTTATTTCCTGATTTCTGCTCTAACTTTTATTATTAAATTTCTTCTGCTTACTTTATATAAATTTGCTCTTTTTCTAGTTTCCGATGGTGAAATCTTGGATGACCGATTTTAGATTTTCCTGTGTTTCCAAAATATGCATCTGATGCTGTAAATTTCCAAGGACTGTTTTTTGTCTCACAAATTTTTGTAAGTTATATTTTCACTTTCATTTAATTAAAATATAGTTTAAAATTTGTCATGTTTAGTGTTCTCTGAGCTGTCTTAATTTGTGGTTTGGTATCTGACATTAATTTGCAGAAATTGTTTCAAATAAGTCTTGTGCCCCCTGCCCCCTTTTTCTTTTCCTCTTGTATCGTATTAAGCATTTGTTACACATTTTGTAGTGTATCAAAGTTGCTGGATCTTCTGCTTTTTTTTAGTATTTGTTTTCTTTGCTTTTTGCATTTGAAGATTCTACTGATATATCCTCTAGATCAGATCACTTTTTTCCTCAGCTGTATCCAGCCTACCAAAAGGCATTCTTCATTTCTATTGCAGTGTGTTTTATCTTTAACATTTCTTTTTGGTTCTTTCTTATAATTTCCATTTTTCTGCTTATGTTGATGATCTGTTCTTGCATGCCCTTCCATTAGAGCCCACAGCATTTCAGTCATATTTGTTTAATGATTGTTGTTTTAAATATCCAGTTTGAAAATTGTAACATCTCTGCCATGTATGATTCTAATTCTTGCTCTGTCACCTCAAATTGTGGATTTTGTTTGTTTGCCTTTTGCCTTTTGGTAAACTTTGCATTTATTTTGCTTTTTCTATAGCTTAGCATGATGTTTGGGTAAAAGGAATTACTGTATATGGACCTTTTGTATTGTGGTGGTAATGTGTCAGGAGGAGGGGTGTATTGTATAGCCCTAGAGAATGATCTCAGTCTTTTGGTGAGCCTATGCCTCAGGACGCAACTTCACAACTGTTTCTTAGTTTTTTCTTCCCTCTTAGGTAGGACAGGATGGCTACAGTGGACTGGAGTTGGGTATTTCCTTTCCCTTAGATCAGTTAGGCTATGATAATATTCCAGCAAATTAGGCTTTTGCTAACTTACTTCCTAGTTTTTTTTTCCCCCTGAGAAAAAAGTATTGTTAAGAACAGTGATTATAATCCTTTTTATTGACATTGTTAATTTCCTAGTTTCCTAATTTCCCCTGAGAAAAAAGTATTGTTAAGAACAGTGATTATAATCCTTTTTATTGACATTGTTAAATGCCTAATATTCTAAAATTTTATTTTTCAATCAACAAATTTTTCTTTATCAATTATTTTGATAATGTGTTTCCATGATGAAATGAAAATGTTTGATTAAAAAACAAACTAACCCTTCCATTTAGGAAAGCCAGAAGTTTAGTGAAGTCTAATCATATTTTTTTCTTTTTTAAAAAATCTGAGAGGTGGGTATTAATAGCCAGTAGACCTAGAGAACACCATTTGTCTGAAGAGATAAGAGAGATGATACTGGGAAGGGGGGAGATGGAAGATGGAAGAGTAGCATGGAGATCCACTCAGCTTGTCTCTCCCCTGAAACATAGCTAGATCAGCACCAAATCATTATGCCACCTAGGAAAATGATCTGAGGATTAACACAACAACATGAAAAACTTGAGCCAGAGAACTCAGCAGGTAGGCGGTGCAGAGAGGTGAACTGGGGAAGAGAAAAACTGTGCAGGATAGGGAGATGTTTTCGTGGAGAGAGGACAAAAGAAGGGGGAGAGTGCACCGCATCAGGGGAGTGCAGGAAAAGCACTCCCCCAAAAGTAGCTGGAAAAAAAAGAAAGAGTTAAAACACCAACAAGGAACTGAATAAGAAATCTGTTCTCCAAAACCACTGATGGGGAGAAAGGAGAGGGTTTCAATACCAGCAGGATTCTGTAAACACTGGAGGGAAGAGTTGGAAATTCTGGAACACAGTACATGGTGGTGCTCTGGTGAGGAAAAAGGGTGAATCTCCAGAAGCAAGCAACAGTGTCTGAGGGGTCCATGTACCACATGGGAAGAAGTGGTTCCAATGCTTGGAAAGCATTTGGTAGTGCCATATGGCCTCCCCAAAGGCTAAGGTTGCAGCGGACCCTGGAGAGCAGCCAAGTTTGCTGGATATTGGGACAAAAATGCTAGACCCCTCTTGGGGTGAAGCTTGGTGCTGGCTGTGTGCTGTAAATTGCCATAATCTCTGAACTTCTGCTGCTGCGTGATCACACACATTTTCTAGGGCAAGCTGGCACCTGTCCACTACTCAGCAAGACCCTCCTCCAGAGCCCAAGCAGGTCCAAGCCACAGGGATCTTTAAAGTGAGGGGTTTTGAAACATTCTCACCTGAGATAAAACTCTGGAGGGAGTTGCCGCCTAGTGGGCTCACAGCTTGGACACGGACAGGGTAGAAGCAGGGAGTGGATAGAGGCCTGAGACAAAGGAGGGGTGCTTGATTGTGGGTTGGTGAGAGCACAAAGTTCATGTGGCACAGATTAGAGAGCTGGGTGAAGCCATTTCCACCTCTCCAACACACCTGCATGCATGAGCACTGACACCACACTGATACACCCCAATAATCTAAACAGTGCCATCTAGTGAAGAACAGAGCCATTACACCAAGCCACGGCCAACAGTGCCCTCCAAGCATCTCCCCTAGAAGAGGAGCACAAGTTTCTCCACCTTCTTAGTGTAAGGACTAGAGGATACTTCAGTCTGAGTTCTAGAGGAAACTGGATGTAACTTCATTCAGGTTTCATTCTGTTTGCTGGTTCATTTATTCCTTTTTTTGTTTGTTTGTTTTGTTTTTCCTTCTAGCTTTGTTTATTTTTTCTCTTTTTCCTTTTATTTTTCTTGGATACAGAAAGAAAATCTATTTTTTTAATTTTTAAAATTATATTTTACGTTTTCTAGTTTTTATATTTTTTATTTAATTTTCTTCATTTCATCTTATTCTTATATTTTTAAATTTTTAAATTTTTTCTTACCTTTTTTCCTTTATTTTCTTTCCCCTTTTTCTGTTTTATTAAGTTTCTTTCAAAAAGAACACCAAAACATACCTAGGAGGATTTAGCTTCCTTTGTGTGATTTTTTTTTCTTTTGATTTCAATTTTTTAATTTTTATTGTTTTATGTTATTAACTATTTTCTTCCTCCCAATTGACAAAACAAAGGAATTCACCCCAAAGAATGAACACGAAGAAATGACAGCTGGGGCTTAAGTAACACATATACAAGAAGCTATCTGAACTAGAATTTAGAACCACATTAATAAGAATACTAGCTGGGGTTGAAAAAAGCATAGAATCCCTCTTTGCGGAGGTAAAAGAAGTAAAATCTAGCAAGGACAAAATTAAAAATGCTATAACCGAGATGTAATCTCAAATGGATGACACAACGGCCAGGATGCATCTCAAATAGATGACACAACGGCCAGGATGGATGAAGCAGAGCAGCAAATCAGTGATATGTGAAATAAGATTATGGAGAATAATTAACCAGAAAAAAAAGAGGTAAAAAGAGGGAACAAAGGGAAAGGAGAACAATATAAGACCTAGATGACTCAGTAATTTATTAAAAAGGAATAACGTCCAAATCTTAGGAGTCCCAGAAAATGAAGAAAAAGAAAAAGGGGCAGAAGGTTTATGTGAGCAATTTATAGAGGAAAAATTTCTTAATCTGGGGAAGGACATAGACATCAAAATTCAAGAAGCACAGAGAACACCCAAGATTCAACAAAAACTGACAATCGACAAGGCATATTATAGTCAAATTCACAAAATACACAGACAAGGAAAGAATTATGAAAGCAGAAGGGGAAAAAAATCCTTAACCTATAAGGGAAGACAGAACAGGTGTGAAACAGAACTAACCACAGAAACTTGGCAGCCAAAAAAGAGTGGCCAGATATATCCACTGTGCTGAATCAGAAAAAAAAAAAAAAAAAAAAAAAAAAAAAAATATATATATATATATATATATATATATGCAGCTAAGAATTCTTTACCCAGCAAGGCTGTCACTGAAAATAGAAGGAGAGACAACGAATTTCCCAAACAAAAACTAAAGGAGTTTGTGACCACTAAACCAGCCCTGAAAGAAATCTTAAGGGGGACTCTAAGTGGAGAAAAGGTGAAACAAAACAAGAACAAAAGCAACAGAGACTAGAAAAGAGCAGAGAACATCATCAGAAACTCCAACTCTACAGGCAACACAATGGCACTAAATTCATAACTTTCAGTACTCACTCTTAATGTCAACGGACTAAACTCTCCAATCAAAAGAAATAGGATATCAAAATAGATAAGAAAACAAGAGTCATCTATATGCTGCTTACAATAGACTTATTTTAGACCTAAAGCCACCTGCAGATTGAAACTAAGGGGATGGAGAATCATGCGTCATGCTAATGCTCACCAAAAGAAAGCTAGAGTAGCCATACTTATATCAGACAAGCTAGATTTTCAAATAAAGACTGTAACAAAAGATAAAGAAGGACATTATATCATAATTAAGTGGACTATCCACCAAGAAGATTTAATAATTGTAAACATTTATGCCCTCAACAGGAAAACATGCAAATATATAAATCAATTAATCACAAACACAAACCCATTGATAATAATACTATAATAGTAGGGGACTTCAACATACCATTTATGGCAATGGACAGATCATCTAAACAGAAAATCAACAAGAAAACATGGCTTTGAATGACACACTGCCCAGATGGACTTAACAGATATATTGAAAACAATTCATCCTAAAGCAGCAGAATACACTTTCTTTTTGAGTTCACATGGGATGTTCTCCAGAATAGATCACATACTGGGACACAAAGCAGCCCTCAACAGATCAGGACCAGACCTTGCATATTTTCTGACCACAATGCTATGAAACTCAAAATCAATCACAAGAAAAATTACTTCAAGGAAATATTTACCTGGGTCCTAATATAAACCTTTAAGAGTTGCTCCTTTCAGGCATAACTTACAATATGTTCTTATATTATAACTGTTTTGCACAGGGATCCTGGATATATCATTCAGTTAAGTGTCTAACTTCTGCTCTGGTCATGATCTTGCAGTTTGTGAATTCAAGCCCTGTGTTGGGCTCTATGCTGACAGCTCAGAGCCTGGAGCCTGCTTCAGATTCTGTGTCTCCGTCTCTCTCTCTGCCCCTACCCTGCCTGCACTCTGTCTCTCTCTCTCTCTCAAAAATAAATATTAAAAATTACTTTAAAAAATAAATGTTTTGCACATAGATTTTAATTCCAAAACATTGAGAATGACTTATCATTATGTGATAATTAAATTGATGTGCTGGAAAAGACTTCTATAACAATTCCTCAATAAGTGGTAGTTAAGAATACTAAAACAGCATATTTAAATTGTTACTTAATCAACAATATTGCCCATTATTTTATGGGAAATGTGTTGTGATCATATACTCAATTGAATAAATAGCTGTCTGTAAATCAATGCCATACATAACTTTCAAAACTAACACATTTCAAAAGATTGTCTTTTAGCACATTTTCAAATTCATTGGTAATATAAAGTAATGATCATTTTACAAAAGTCAGCATAATACGTTGGATGAATTAGCAATCAGTCCAAATAAGATCAACATTATAGTGCATCTGGGGAAAAAAAACGTATTTGCCTTGTTGGTAAATACTGCTATCTCAGCAACTGCAAGTTAGTCATAAATAGGTATACAGGAAATTCAAGAAATCACATAGATTTTTAAAATGAATTTTAAGTCTATGATCCTTGCTGTGTATGGTGTTTGTTTGAAGATTCTTAATAAAGTAAATATACACACAAACACACATGTATATATAAATTTCCCAAAACTCCTGTAGTTTCTTTTGAGCTTTGCAAATATTTAATCTTCTTGATATACAAGATACCTGGGGCCTTTGGTTTCTCTGCTGTTGCTCCAAGAAATAGGGATTTCACAGCATGCACATCACTGAATAAGTCACTACATGAGCCAATTATCAGGTTCATCTAAAAAGTGCACTGCTTTCCTGCAGTTCAAAAAACTTTAAATCCAGCAGGAAGAATATGTATCCTATGTAAATTATTTCCTTTTACAGAAAGAGTTAGTGCGCTAAATGGAAAAAGAAAGAAATATGCTTCACTGTATTGATGATGCAAGTTTCTCAATATTACCCGTGTTAAAATTAATTTAACCTTCTTTAAGTATCATCTTTATGTTATCTGAATGTAGAAGCTAGAATGTTTTATACTGCTTGAATGAACTACTCTAAATTCTTCAGTATTTCAGTCAAAACTTGCTCACTATTTGGTTAAAATAACTTAGCATAATCTCACTGGTCATCAACACACACACACGCACACAAATTGATTTTCAAAATTCATCAAGTATATAACTCAATGTAACCTATATTAAGATACTATGCAATGAGTGCATAAAGTGCTTATTTTAAAGACTAGATTTGCTCAAAGAGATTTTATGATAATATTATTTAGGCTAACTGGCCTATATGTCTTGATGCTCATTGAAGTTAGCTGATTATGCCAGACTTAGTGTTAAAATATTCTGTGAAATTTGATAAAACTATTATGATTGCTTATTTTATTTCATTTAAATATTCCTCCTCCCAACCCGACTAGGTTGTCACAGTACGTTTTCTTATGTTTCAAACAGTCCTTAATGACTGGCACATGTATTCTTTTCTAACAGATATCTCAACATACACAGTTCGAATCATCCCAGCATCCTGTTTTAGTTAACAACCTTTGTCCTATCAACCAGTACATTGTTATCTATTTAGTGTTTCCATAGCCTATTCAGGTCATGATCATTTCTTTTATCTATGTATTTAAAGATTTGCATTCATGCAATAATTCATGCAAAAACATAGTCTTCCATAGTTCCCTACATTTTATACAAAGGTACAAATTAATTAAGAAAATTTGAATTGACTAACTTTTCATCCAAAATATCTTTGGGAAGAAATTGGGAAGACAATCATTGTATGATTTTGTTTTGGATAAGGAAATGATTATCACTTTCACTTTTGAAATAATTTTTCCTTGTGCCACTTACTATAAATATCACAGCCATAAACATTGTTAAACATTTACATTATCTCTAATGCCAGTATCTTAGATGAGGTGCCATCATCTTTCACTACAGTAATAGCATTATGAACTCAGAAGTGGTTTATACAGTTCCCTCCACTAGGAAACATTTCATGATTCTTTTAATTCCTTGTTTAAATATTTTCCTTAATTATTATATTTTTAAATGTAGGGGCCCAAGTGTGCTTTTATTTAGATACCAAAGTTCACACATATTGTGAATACTTACCTAGATAACCACAGATGGAATATTTATGTCTATGAGATATCAATGTATAGTATATTTATGGTTAATTCAAAAATGCACTCAAAATTGTCTCCTTTAATGATATATAAAAAAAAAGAGCACTTGATATATAATTTACAGGACTGCACCAATGTCTACATAATACCATATATATTATTGTATGAACAAAGTGGTGGCAGATATTTGAATAAAAGAAATTTGCATGAGAGTTGTGGATGACACCGTGTTAGGATCTGCATATAACTTTTTTACTATACATATTTGTGAGGTTTGTTCTAGGATATAATTAATTTAGAGTTTGAGTGTTCAGGTTCATTATGAATTTATTATGTGTCTAGAATAGTATAGGGCATTTTATTCCTGATTTCTGAGGCAATATTATCCTGAGTATTCTATACAATATCATATAAATTATTAAGTTTGGTGTAGCTGGTGGGAAGAGGCACTTTCTCAGCTTTGTATGAACACAAGGCACTGTTATCTAATCTTTTTGGATTTTATTTTTAACTCAGCATTGGGTAGTTTTCTAAAACACTTGTGTTGATTAGTATTCAGACTCTATTTAGGTATGCAGAATTATCTCTCTGTAGTTATCTTCTCTCCAGTAATCTGTGTTGAAATCCCCAGCCCCGTTTTTCTTTATGAACCTTCAGCTCTTGTCTCCTCAACTCAAATCATGGAGTTCTCTGAACTCTTGTCTTCCTTTCCCTTTCCCTGCCTATTCATCCAAATTCTCTCAAGGCAGTAGTGAAGCAAATATCTTGTTTGTTTTCCATCTGTCAGAAAACATTACTCATTGTCATCTGCTGTCTGGAAAACCATTGCATATGTTCACATAGATAACACAGATAAACAAAGAGAGAGATGAAATAGATGATAAAAATAATATAGAGACAGAGACAGATAGAGACAGAGACAGAGATAGAGATAGAAATAGAGATAGAGATGGAGACAGATACATTGATTTTTGGATGTTTCAGACAGGAGGGTAAATCTGGTCACTGATATTCCATCTTGGACAGAGGTGGCAGCCCCTTAGAATGTGTTTATTTTAAATGTGTCTATTAGTCTAGTTTGAAAGACATTGATATGATTGAGCAATATTGATATATAAAGCCAAATATTAGATTATTGTACATAATAAGCTCTTCTTTCACATAAGGATGAAGTCTTGATCTTTCAAGGAAACTTGAGCTGTAATGGCCACAGAACTTGAATTTTTCTCATCACAAAATCAGTTGATGGATGACCTAATAAAAAGGCAGATACCTATCCATTGCTCTCGACCAGCTGAAGCTGAATCTCTGGGTTTGGGCCATTTAAGTAAGACTCATAATTATTTTTATTTTTACACTCCAAAACCTTGAAAGCCCCTGTTCTAGATTACTCATATCTACCCTCTTCTTAGCAATCCTGTTTTTCTTAATCATATAAACTGTTTTTAACTGTTGCAGATTATAGCACCATCAACTGTGAAGACATGGATATAATATTTATTAAGGACCTAGTATGCATTTACCATGGTGCGAGGTATAGTTCAGGAACTATTTCAGGAGTTAACTATTAAAAATTATTTTTTATTAGAATCAAAGGTTATTTGCATAGATATGCAACAGAATCTTGCAGTTCTTTTGAACTGAATCTTAGAGTTCAGATTTCAAACTCCGTATGTCTGACTTCAAAAGTAATGTTTTTCCATAAAGCCTCTTCACTATGTGACCTGACCATATTCTTTACTTTTGTATTTTTTTCTAATATCTTTGCTTTGTTTCATCAACTTCTTTCCCCCCTTGAACTGGCTCCATGTTCTGTTTGTTTCTTTTCATTTGTGTGCCATATTTTCCTGCAGTGATAGACCATCTCAATCCAGCCTCACAGGGCGGCCATAGGATACAGATATAAATTTTCAGTATAACATGCAAGTATCCATAACACCAGTAAAGTTCTATATACAAAATATCAATTACACCAATAAGCTATTTTTAAACTATTCATCTATATAATTATTTCTTTTTTGAAAATTTTTTAATGTTTGCTTATTTCTGAGAGACAGACAAAGCATGAGCAGGGGAGGGGCAGAGAGAAAGGGAGACACAGGATCTGAAGCACACTCCGGGCTCTGAGCTGTCAGCACAGAGCCGGACACTGGGCATGAACTCACGAGCCCTGAGATCATGACCTGAGCTGAAGATGGATGCTTAAACAATTGACCCACCCAGGCACTCCCTATATTTATTTCTTAGAATAAAAAATATGAAATCAGAACCATAGATAAAGTCATCATCTATTATTTAATGCTTCAGAAATACATTATATGTCAATTTTTTTCAAGCAGCTTGTATTAAAATCAATTAAAATGTAAATGGTTTAATATTTACTAAAAGATCAATGTATATCAAGAATCCATTTACTTTGCTAGCATAAATGACCATGCAAATAATAACATGAGGTCTTCAGTTAGGCATTTAAGTCAATTCATATTTATTTGAGATTGCAAAAGTTGTAATCATGAATAGTATTAAATTTTTTCCGAAACAATAAAGATGTAAGTATGCATGATCATTCAGAGGTAAGGCTTAGACTGAAGGTCTTAAAAACATAATAAAAAAGAATAGATCAGCTTCTTAAAAGTTAAAGCAATTACAGATGGAGAACACTTGAAAGCTATTTTCAAATCTAACATTTTTAACTTGCAGTGCAGGCATTGTTTGTTCACTTGTCCTTTGTTTTTCTAAATAGAATAGTTAATGCATTCAACAAATGTATGAGGGATTGCATTTTATGAAGAAAGAAAATAAGTTTATTTATCTTCCCTAGCCAACATAAATTTTCATAAACTCTTTGGGTATCTAGCCAACAATGAATTCTCATAAAAGTATTTTAAAGTTTTTTAGAATGACTTATAAAGCTACCTACCTGTTCCTTGCATTTTATTTCATTTTTTAATATTTTTAATGTTTATTTAATTTTGAGAGAGAGAGAGAGAGAGAGAGAGAGAGAGAGAGAGAGAGAGACAGCATGAGAAGGGAGGGGCAGAGAAAGAGGGAGACACAGAATCCAAAGCAGGCTCCAAGCTCCAAGCTGTCAGCACAGAGCCCAATGCAGGGCTCGAACCCACAAACCGCGAGATCATGACTTGAGGTGAAGTCGAACGCTTAACTGACTGAACCACCCAGGTGCCCCCATTTCGTATTTTAACAATACTCTATTGCTGCCTAATGGAAGCATAGTGAAAAGGTAATATATGTGTAGGGAAATATATAATTGGGTATGGTTGTTTACATGCACATGAGTGATTTATCGCTTTGTAATATTAAAAGGCTGTTGGCAAACAGGCAAAAATTGTGAAAATAGTATAGTAAGTCCTCCTCCTCCCTGCAACTTTATAACAAAGATAAGTAGTCCATCAATGTGTATTTTGTGGGCATAAATGAGTAAATTCTATGTTGAATATTATAAAGGATAACAAAAAGCTTAAGGCTTTTATTGTTGGACATCCCAATGTATCCTTAGGGACCCCTTTAAAATATCATATACATTATTACTTTACATGATTCACCTTCTATACCACCACAACTCAGCAATAATATTTACTACATTGTATTATACTTGTTTGTCTCTCTAAAGGCAGAATTTATACCTCTGTTTTGCCTTGTATCCCTAGCAACTAATGCACAACCTGGTTTAAAGCATGTGCTTAATAAACATTTATTTGCTTTAGGATTATGGTAGAGGGACTATCAGATTTTCAGTCTCAAAACAAAATAGGATTTCATAGAGAAAATAAGTTTCAACTCTCTGAAGCAATCCAAAGCAGTACAGATAAAGTGCTCAATAAGTAGTATATAACATAAGGAACTGGGTGGAAAGAATGGCTTTACAACATTTATAGATATATTTTGTAAATTATGTAGAACTATGTAATTATGCAAAACTGAACTTTTAGTAGTCTTCCTTCCAAGAGAATCAGATATTAAACCCATTAAAAGTTTAAAATGATTCACTAGAAAGATGAAAATAAGCCAATTAAAAAATGGCAAGCATGTGCTTCAGTTTTCACAGCTTAGCATAGCACTGTTCTATTTTCAATCCTACATTTATCTTTCTTAATGTGGGATTGACTCCAATTGGCTAAAAATACTGCACCCTTTTTTAGTTCAATATTTGAGGTTCAAAAAATTGTTCAGTTTAAATATTGGGTTAAGTGTGTCTGATTTTAAATTCTATCATTTATAACACACACAGATATGAATATGCTTCTTTAATAACACACTATAAAAGGCAATGCTTTGTTTGTTTATCCTATTCTGATGATTATAATCTGGACTGAGTTTTCAAAGCAGGGCTGAATTAATCCAGTTATCTATATATGAACATGTCCATATGTGTTCTTAAATTGGCAATTACCATGCCACCATGTTCAGAAATATAAACTGGGCCAGTATTTCTATGCATTAATTTAAACAGTACTATAGAACAAGATTTTTCAACTTGTAGTTCCTGCTCAACATATGAATAGCTCAAATACTAAGTTGGTATGGAAAATAATTGTCTTTCCTCTTAGACACTTTGGATTCAGGTTCCCCTTGGGTTGAATATTAGTAGTATCAATCATTCTAAGGTACTAATATATTATTTCTAAGTTTGACGGCCCTGTTAATTTTATTGTCTGTGCATACACAAAAGCCTCAAATTCTTTTTGGTGAACAGCTTTAAGTGGTTGATTTTAATCAAGATTTGTCTTTCTTCCAATGAATTCTGTGACTGCTTGGCTTTATGAATTAATCTGGAGAATAGTTCACTCCCTTTTGAAAATGCAGGCTTAGTTTTGTGCCATTTATTTCTGCCACAATTAATGTTCCTCAAAAAATTAGCTTTATTTGTCTTTCCAATTGTTGAAAATTTATCTAAGCTACTCATGCTACCTCAGCTTCCATTTTATTTGGTTAAGCTGCCTATAGGGACCTTAAATCAACACTAGCCCCTCATGCACACACATGTCCTGGAGAGCAGCCCACAGAGCCACAACCCAATATTTCCCCAAAAGCCCTTATGATCAGCTGTCTTCCCTGCTTCCCATAGTCTTCCCCTTGTGCACTTCTTAAATAAGATCCCTGTGAACCTTACCAAAAACCCCACTCCTTTGGTTTGCAGTGAGTAGTCTGGCCCTAGCCTGAGAACCCCAAAGCACTCTACAAATGGGCTCTAATAACTGCATGTGCCTCATGTCCTGTCACTGTCTTCCTGCATCCTACCTTGACCTTGCTGGGTAAGCCCTCAAGTCAGACCATGTAATTCTTCCAGGACTTAAAACTAGTAAACTTCTCTGTTTCAATTTTTCTCTTGTGGTCTTTTGTCAAATTTTGGCTTACCATCTGGCACCCTATGCTTCACTTAACAAATGTTAATTTAATAAAATCATTAACACCAATATGTAGAAGATATGACCTCTCCCCTAGGGAAAAGGTGTAAAAGTACCTTGAGTAGAGAACAATTATTTTAATGTATATTATCTGAATATAAAAAATTATATCCTGAATCATGTTCTTAAATACATGATGTTGAGTATTGAGAGATGCTATAATTGTGCTTATAATACTATAGGTAATTTTATAAGTATTTTATGGAAAATGTCTATACTCTGACATAACAATGTTTATTATTAGTTCTGAAAATAAAATCTCTTTTTCTCATCAAAATACGTAGGAACAGTCGTCTTAGCTCTTGTGTTGCCTTACTGGGATATTAAGACAGTAATGTAATATGTTTAGAGAACTGTTTTAATATTTCTGCTGAAAAGTGAGCAGAGAAATAATGTGGTAGCTGTATAAGGATACACCATCAAGATAAATATTTGTGCCTTTTTCTTTTAATGTGATATATTAGGGTACAGTTTTAAGCTTAAAAGGATTGATCCAGTAGAGGTAAAGGGAATAATCCAGTAAAATAAAAATTAAAAAAATTTTCACAAATAAAGGATAGAGGTAAAAGCAGCACAAAATTACCTGATTTGTGTATAGAGAGTGAGAAGATTTCATCAATGAAAGGATTATGTATAGATAGGTAAAAAAGAAAATCATATAATTAAGAATACAGGAGATGTGTTATAGGTACAGAAGTAAATAGATTACGTGCATTGTATAGATTTGATAATATGAGTTTGTTCTCACATGATTACAACTATTTTCTTGGTGATATAAGGAGGAAGAAATTGGTTGAAATTAAGAAAAGGCAACAAATACTGTAGAATTTTTTAAAAAGTGGAATGTGAAAAGTGAGAGTAAATTTACTAAAGAAAATTATTAATTGGGAATTAGATATTAGGTAAACTTCCCTTGGAAGAAATTGCTTGTGTTTCTATCTTGTTTTACCATTCACTGTTATCTGAAACAAGTTATGTAATATTTCTATATCTGTATAGAAACACTCTCTGTATATTTGTGATAATCGTAACTTCCTAATAATGCATTTGAGGTGATTAACTTTGTTTATATATTTATTGTGCTTAAAATATATGTTTTATTCATTTTGTTTGTTATTAAGCATTTACAATTTGTAGTTATATTGTAAAATTTTAAAAACTCTGAATGTTCTTTGTTGTTGTCATTTTCCACAATTACCTCAGCGTCCCTTTTGCAAAACTAATGTAGGTGGGGTTTTCCTAGGAGATCTAAGTGAAAAGATGGAATAGCAAAATAATTGAGTGTATATTCCATAGAGCAATCTTGGTTTGTTTCATGAAATACAAGTTGGGTAAGAAGTTAGAGTGAATAATTTGAATATTCTAGGAAGACAAATGATGTTGAAATGTCTGACATGTATGTACTAGAATATGCAGACTTTAAAGATAGGATGTTGTAATATGAGAAAGGAAAACTTACAATCAAAGTATTGGAGGTGATGTAATTATTAGAAATAAAATTAATTTATGGAATTAAGGAAACAAATTATGTATTAAATTATTAGTGATAAAAAGGTCTTGCATAATTATCATAGAAGAGAGAGGCTAACCTAGGAAATACGAAAGATTATTAGAAATTAAAAAAGAAAGGAACTAAGAGACTAGACCCTTACCTTCATAGGTGTTAGTGTTTTAGTCATTAGGACTATTAAGGAATCAAATGGATATTATGATCCCTACATACACAGTAAAATTTCATTTCTGCCTACTGTTAAGATTTGAGAGTCCATGAAAGCTGCTTTATTCAATGAAGAAAAAAAAATAACAGACTGCATTTTAAAGTGGAAGCTTTAGAAATCAATGAACAATTGATTGCTATAACAACCTAATATTGAGCAAAACTATTCTCCTTTAGTGTGGGCCCTCAAATGATTAAGATAAGAAAAGCCCTTTAACAATCCATTCTGGACATTTACAACAAACAAGAAATATATCCAAATTATTTAAGACATGGAGATCTGGGGCTGGTGTAGCATGTCATCTTGTCTGACAAGTAGATCGTTAATGTAGTTGCTGAAATAACCAAGAACAATTCTATACTAATGTTAAGTGGCACGAAAGATGCTAAATCTTTAACAGTTAGGTGCAAAGAATCTGGACATTAGTAGGGGAAGTAAATGCAATGGTTCATATAGAAAATCCACACTTCAATTCTGAGACACTTTTTCTCCCAGCTGCTGGTTGTTTTAGAAGTTGAGGACTCTCAGGTAAGTCCCTTTCTGGAAATTGCCTTCAGCCTAATGAAGTGCTTCTTCCATAAAGTCCAACGAGGGGTCATCTGTATTCAATAACTGATAATCCTATGGGTACATATGCCAGTTTCCTTGTCTTTAGAAGGATGATACAGATGAGTCATTCCAGCTCCAGAGCTGTCAGTAGGATTTGTTGAAGCCTTTGTTTGCTGTAACTGCATTGCAGTTCAACTCTTCATTTTGCCCTGTTCTGCTTTTTCCACTCCTATACATGTGTTGACTCTGAGGGTGCTCTCCAATAAAATTCCTGTTTAAAAAATTTCTATTCCAATATCGATTTCCTATGAATTCCTGTCTATTATAATTCTTTCCAACTGTAGCTCAAAAGAGCAGACCCTCAGTTGGACACTCAGAAGCTGGGAGATCATGTTGTAGCACATGATCCCAAGGGTGAGTCAGAGTGGATCATAATGTTAGACAAGGAAGAATTTATTGATGTGGGTGAATTATTTCATGAAATACTTATCAACACAAGCACATATACACCAAGAGATAG
Source organism: Cryptoprocta ferox (assembly GCA_028646485.1). Lineage (NCBI taxonomy): Eukaryota > Metazoa > Chordata > Mammalia > Carnivora > Eupleridae > Cryptoprocta > Cryptoprocta ferox. Next base: position 107,857,480 of record CM053574.1, on the reverse strand, counting down.
AAGTAACTTATAACTAGAATCTCTATAAAAAATAGCCTGCACCAAATAAAGTAGAAATATTAATACTGCAAAGTCAATTGGCTTGAGAAGAAAACACACTGTTCAGATAAATGTGAAAGCTATATTATTAGAATGAGCATATTTGGTGCTTGGTAGAATCCTCATACTGAATCCTTGGGCTGTGGGTTAAGTTATAATGACAGATGCCAAGGAGACTTTGGAATTATCCCTCACTCCAGCCTAGGGTGTACTTAAAATAATTATAATGTACTCCAATAGGAATGGAGACAGTTATGTCACCCTAAAAGATGGATGGTGCTTCCTATTATATCTCTATTTAATTTGTAATTCCCACTCCTATGAAAACCAGAAGTATCCTCTAACATCCAATTCATAGCCTACTTGCATCTTTAGCAGATTAACATGGTGTTAATCCCAAATAACATGGTGTTATTTCTTATCACTATCAGGAAGAAGTATCAGAAACATTTGGATTCATTTGAAATAAACAATATTTACATTTCTGCCCTAAGAAAATGTTAATTCTTTTGTATTCTAAAATAGCATAGTCCAAACGAACCTGGAGTTTCCATGCATCCTTCAAAATATCAAGTTGGTCCATTAAACAGATGACATAATATTAATCTGGATAAGAAAAGTGTCAATTTTGATGGAAAGGCCTAGTAAGACACATGGCTCCAGAGGATAGGACATAACCCCTAAGAAGATTTAAAAGCCACTATAACATCAGAAGGGGTCCTTAGGGAGCACAGTGATTTGGGACATGTAACTTATCCCCTTCAAACTACTGGACATATTATTATAATTTGAACTTGTCCCCAATAAGAAGTAAGCACATTCTTGGGGCACATGGGTGGCTCAGTCGCTTAAGCATCCTATTTCGGCTCAGGTCATGATCTCACAGTTTGTGAGTTTGAGCCCACATCGGGCTCTGTGCTGACAGGTCAAAGCCTGGAGCCTGCATCATATTCTGTGCCTTCCTCTCTGTCTGCCCCTCCCCTGATTGCGTGTGCGCACTCTGTCTCTGTCTCTCAAAAATAAACATTAAAGAAATTAAAAAGTATATATATAAAATAAATAAAATAATAAAATTGTGTAGTATTGAGAACAGGACTTATTTTAAAAAAAAGTAAAGCACATTCTTCTATAGACCTCTTTGAGTTCTAGAACCATCATATTAAACATTTAGGAAAACTGATTAATTTACCAAATGGCATGAACAGAAGTTGTCATTGACTAGGTCTCAGAGGAGGGAGAAACTCTCCAACAGGACAAGATTATGTTAAAAGTATGTCTACAATTAGACTCTCATGACCTAATAACGTCCCAAAGGCCCCACCTCCTAATACCATCACTCCTAAGATTAGGATTCAACATACGTATTTTGGGAAAACAACAACACTCAGACCACAGCAGGCCATTATGTAGAATACATAAAGAAATCTCATTGCTTAACATGTAAAAAAGTTCAAAAAGAATATGGGTAGACAATACACACAGACATTCTGCATGAAAATATTTCTATTAGGCTAATAAGCATACAAAATGTTGCATGGTAATAGAGGTTCATTACACTTATTGTGGTTAGCATTAAGTAATGTCAAATTCTTATATCATATATCTGAATGTAATATAACACTATATCAATACACTTACAAATTAATAATTTTTAAAAAAACAATGCCAAAATTTGTCCGACATTATTAGCCAGTAGAGAACTAACTACAAATAAAATAACAATGAGAAATCACTACACACCTAACAGAATGGCTGAAATAAAAAGTACTAATAATACTAAATGCTGGAGAGAAAGCAGAGAAACTGGATGTTATTCATGGATGATTGGATTGTAATACAGTTTGTCACTCTTAAAAACAGTTTGGCAGTTCCTTTTAAAACAAAAAGGAGAGTTACTTTTTTAATAAGTTTATTTACTTATTTTGAAAGAGAGAGAGTGTGTGCAATCAGGGAAGGGACAGAGAGAGACAATCCCAAGCAGGCTCCATGTTGTCAGTGCAGAGGCCAATGCAGGACTCGATCTCATCTGACCATAAGATCATGACCTGAGCTGAGATAAAGAGTGGAGGCTTAACTGACTGAGCCACCCAGGTTCCCCTGAGCTTATTTTTATGCAGAAACTTGTGACTTAAGAGAAAAAGCAGCCATCACCTGAAAAGTCTCAAGGAGAACAGTATGGAGAGCCAAATAAATTAAGGAAGAGCACAATAGAGAAAGGAACTTGATGACTATAATACATGGTATTGGGGATTCTGTTGAAGATGTGCAGTAATAACCAACGGACAAAGAGTAAATGGTTGCTTGTAGTTGGGGTGTTCAAGATATGACTCTTTGTGATCTCATTCAATCCTATGATTTTCAATGCCACCTAGGGACTAATGATTTTGAAATCTATAGAACTAGCTTCTGCAATCCTCTTTAATTCTAGATATTTATCCAATCATCTACTGAGCAACATCTTCATTTGGCTGTTTAACAAGCATCATAAAATTAAAGTATCCAAGATTGAATGCATGATATTTCCACTCTGAAACCTTTTTATTTAGTTTCTTCCTTCTTAATCATAATGTTGCCATTAACCTTGACACTCAAACCTAAACAATGAAGTCATCCTTGATTTTTTTTTTCACCTCACAGCTCATAATCCATCGACTCAACCCGTCAGTTCTACTAAAAATTGTTTCCCCAATTTAACAATTTATCACCACCTTCAATACCAAACTCAATCCCAAGGCATCAGCATCCCTGACCTTAACTAGTCTGTTTACCTTTTATTCCAATTCCCTGTTATCACTCATTTCCCTGGTGCCACTTTATTTTTCTTATAGTCTCTTCTCTAAAACAACTTGTGTCATGTTATTTTGTGCAGAACTTCTTGTGCTTTTGAACAAAATCCTCTAATGCCTTCATGCCACATTTGATTAACATCTTACAAAACCACACACACAGATACACGTGCAGACATACCTTTACAAAGATCCTGAAAGTCATTGCTAGAAATCTTCTTTAGTTACCTCTTCAAAAGTATCTCTCCTACATGCCATAGCTATAGCTATGGCCACAACAGATTCTATTTCTTCCTTGAACACTCCAAGCTTATTTCTACCCCAGAGATTTTATACTTGCTACCTTCTAGCATGAAATGCTTTCCTTATAGCTGTTCACAAGATTAAGTTTTTGTTTAAATGTCACCTCCCCAGAGAAGATATTAGTGATTTCTATCAGAAACACCTGGCCTTCTGCACACATCTCTCACTAACAATTCTGATCTGTTTTCCTTCACAGCACCGGCCATTACATGAAGTATTATTTTTCCTCTTTATTTTATTCTGTTAGCACAGAATTTAAGTTCCATAAGTCAGGTCCAGGTAACTCAAACAATAAAAACAATGACTAGCACATAATGAGTGATCCGTAACTATATTTTGAATGAATATGTAACTGAATAATAGAGCTTAAAAAAGGTAAACAAAATATTCAAATATATGTACATTTGACTGAAAAAGAAACACATAAAAGACTTAAATGTAAAACCTACATATATGCAAATTAGAGAGATCATGCCATAAATACTACATATCAATGTAAAGCAGATTTTTAAAAAGGCAATTTTCTTTTGTTGGGAAAATAACAGAATGAATGCTTATCCTTATTTTAAATAATGTAATTCACATTTTTACTCCCTACCTCATGACAAAGACTATGCCAAATTTAGTATAGATTAAGAAACAAGGTATGCTACAATAATATCCTTATAATTTAGTGTGGATAAAATGGAAACATTTTGTGAAAGCCTTTTTATTTATATAGACAGTAAGTTCTTGGGATGATATTTACTTCAAAAGAGAAATAACTTCTAAAAGAGCAGTCAAAAATGGGAGTCTCCCCTTGATTAAGTTACCATCATCTTAAGTCATTCTCTAAAACCCATCCATTTTTCACACTTGCCAAACTGGTAATTGAAAGGAGACACAGTAGAAACAACCCACACAAATCTCACTTATTTTTTATGGAAGCACTAGTTAATGAGATTTCTTGAGAGATTCAATATTACTTTTGAATACTTCAAACCAATGCAAGCATTAGATTTATTGTTAAATATGTGTGAGGCAAATATAAAATCAAATTATTGAGAAATAATCTTAGAACATTTCAGAGAGGTATCTGATATGAACTAAAGTGAAATTTGATCAAAATTCATTTCTCATGTAGTTTTGTATCTCCTTTAGTCTAAATGAGAGATACTACATTTGAAATATCCAAAAATCATTAGCTTGACTAAACTCTCCAATAGTCCATAAAGTTGCACATTTCTATTTAGGTTTACAAATAGTAGCAAGGACAAATACTTTCATGGCCCTTTTAAGAATATTAGGGGAAGAGTAAAAGTATACTTATGTATTTTGAGGATATATACATTTTGTACATGGAAAGGATCACCCACAAGTATTTTCATTTTAATGATCATTTTATACAATTCAAATATCTAATAAGGAAAGTGTTGAGAATTTCAGTGTAGTCTACGTTTAATATAATTTCCTTAAACACGTTTTAATGATTTTTCTAAAGCCTTAATTTGCAAATTAAACGTCAAAGCTGTTTAAAATCATTACTATAGTTACACTAAAAACAACTATAAAAACACAGTATTACTTAATAATTCTACATTTATTTTTATATCTACCTGGGGTTATTGCTTTGCTCCTAGCAGAATTGGTGTAATCCTATGAAATTAAAAAAAAATATTACCATCTCATGGCTAGGCAACATTACATGATCATAGTTATCTTCTAACTAATTCTTGATAATAGTAGAGGTCTTGGTAACTTCTCCCAGGTTATAGAAGTCTTGATCACTGGATATGTTTCAGCATCAATTTAACAAATGAAAGGTATCTGTATATCAGAAAGAATTTTTTAAGTCTACATCTGGTGATTTTGTTTTATTTTGTTTTAGTTTTCACGATTCAAGTAAGACGCTAACAGGTTGCCTCTATCTTTAATTTGGTGGAAATGCATCGTTACTTATTTGTAGCCAAATAGCTCTGTGTTTTAGTTCACTCCCTAAAATCAGAATACTGAACCACTGTTGTTGCTTATTTAATGACTTTATGTACTTTGTTTCTTACCATAACTACTGGCATTATTGCCAGTGACCTCTGCCAACCTCACTGAGATTATGGATCTTAATTCAATATAATCTCTTTTGGCCATAAAAGAAACTGGCAAACTTTTTTTCAAGATTATTATGCAATTCTCATCAATTTATTCCCAATAACCATGCACTTTGGACCTTGTTAGATAAAATTGGGAAAATGTGGGTAGCACTTTTATTTCCTGATGTCTTTATTTTTGTTTTTAATTTTTTAATGTTTATTCATATTTCAGAAAAAAGAGAGAGAAAGACAGAACACAGGCTGGAGAGGGGCAGAGAGAGAGGAAGATACAGAAACCAAAGCAGGCTCCAGGCTCTGAGCTATCAGCACAGAACCCAATGTAGGGCTTGAACTCAAGAACCGTGAGCTGAAGTCAGATGCTTAGCCAACTGAGCTACTCAGGTGCCCCATTTCTTGACGTCTTTGAATTAATGTCTCTACATGCAAACTATTTCCTACTACTTTTGTGTTTCATGTCAGGAGTCAAGATTTGATTCACAGTTTTATTAACCACACCATTAAAAAATCAGAACTGCAGCTGGCTGTCCAAAGTTGCATACTGAATGTACTTTGAATATGGTTCAACAGTGTACTACATTTGTCTAGTTTGAAAATCACCCAAAAAGTCAGACCTACACATTTCTCAAAAATATTAATGAATTTCTTCTTTTCATCATTTTATCCCCAGAAATGTATTTGCTAAATATTTAGTGACTAAGATGAGAAAAATCAATGTTGGAACATATGGACATTTTAGTTTTCTCCTTCAAAAGATCCTCAGTTTTCTCAAGAATGGAAATTACAATAGGAAGCATTATCAGAAGTTTAGAGGCCTGTATTTTTTCAAGTCTGCCAAAACTTTTCAGATATTCCTTTTTTATGTTTATTTATTTATTTTAAGAGAGAGAAAGCATAGCAGAGAGGCAGAGAGAGAGAGAGAGACAGGGAGAGAAAGAATCCCAAGCAGGCTCCATCTTGTTGGCACAGAGCCCGATGTAGGCTCAATCTCATGAACCATGAGATCATGACCTGAACCAAAATCAAGAGTCAGATGATTAACCAACTGAGCCACCAGGCGCCCCAAAACTTTCCAAATATTCTTGTTTCAAATGTTGAGATTTCCTCTTTACTGGTGACTGTCTTAGCTTTCACATAGAAATTTGAAAATAATAGGGGCACTGGGTGGCTCAGTCAGTTAAGCATCCTACTCTTGATTTCGGCCCAGGTCACAATCTCACAGTTCGTGAGTTCAAGCACGACACTGGGCTCTGCAATGACAGTGCACAGCCTACCTGGGATTTCTGTCTCCCTCTCTCTGCCCCACCCCCGCCTGCTTGCTCTCACTCTCTCTCTAACTAAATAAACATTAAAAAAAAGAAATCTGGAAATAATGATAAACCAAATGATGTGGCAATTATGTCAGAATTATCTTCTCAATTTGCTAAGGCTTATTTATTAATTTTTTTAACAAATGACACATGCAGATTCAGTTTTAAATATATGCCTCCAATAAAGAGTTATGAAATGCAAGCCTGTTTATAAATACTAATTGAGGCATACAAAGCTGGGAGTAGCAACACACAAAGAATTAGATGAATAATTGGACCATAGTTGAAATTGCTACACATATGGTCAATTTCAGAGTGTGATACTAGAAGTTGTCTTAAAGAAGGGTTTTATTCATTTGTTTGATAATGTAGAAAGATTCTTTGACATTTTACTACTATTTCTATTTTTATTTACTCATTACCATTTTTTAGCATGGTAGACTATTACAAAATACTTATGGAAAGACTGACACATTCATAGGCAGCTACTGCAGTGCTTGAAAAGTTGAATCAATAAAAAATTTTAAAAAATAAATAAAATCAGTATTATAATAATTTTTAATTTTTTAAGGTTTATTCATTTTTCAGACACAGAGAGACACAGAGAGTGAGGGCGGAGGGGCAGAGAGAGAGAGGGAGAAACAGATTCTGAAACAGTCTCCAGCATCCGAGTTGTCAGCACAGAGCCCAACGCAGGGCTCAAACTCACAGACTGAGATCATGACCTTAGCTAAGTTGGATGCTCAATTGACTAAGCCATCCAGGCGCCCCAAAATATTACAATAAAACTTTGAGCTTTGGGCTTTAACATTTGTTAAACTCATAGGGATATTAATAATTGATATAGTATATACTGTGTAAATACATTATCTGTACATTATAGATAAACCTAAGCATGAATTAGTGTGGTAGTGGCTTGGCACAGGACCCAGATGATCAAAGGCAAATCAGAGTAAGTGTCCTGAAAAAAGAGGAGAAATAGACTCGTAAATCAGAACACTTTTACCTTATTGTATCCAGTGATATTGTGAGAAGCTATACTCTAATACAACAAAGCACTATTTTAGTTATAATTCTGATTATATATACTTTAATATATGAATATTTAAATAACTGTTGAGTAAATGGAATACTGATTTATTCCTCCATATAGATTTGGTTCTTATTACCTAAATTCATTTGTTAAAACAGCTTTTCCAGTGGTACTAAAGCACCTGAATACATTGGACCTGAATGCCAGTAATTTTCCAAATATTGATGAAATATACCATCCACCATCATATAAACATTTAATCTACATAATTT
>CM053574.1:107825547-107849153 GCA_028646485.1 Cryptoprocta ferox | reverse complement strand
AAAGAAAACTATAAGAATTGTTTTATTCCTTAATGTATAATGGTAATTGATTTTAACAATAGTTATTAAATGCTGCAAGAGAGATATTTATAACTAGTTTGTGAAAATAAAAATTATTTTTAGTATGATTTCATATTAAAAATAAAATAAAATAAAATAAAATAAAATGTATGAGGAACACCAATTTTAAAATGTCAGTATTAAAATAATAATTGTGCTATCCACCTAAAATTTTCTCTGGTAGAATAAAGAACACATAGTAAAATAAAAAACACACGGAAATTTTGAGGAGGAAAAGCCAAGATGGCAGAATAGTAGGAGGGCCCTACGCTTGCCTGCTCCCTCAAACTTGGCTAAATAAATATCAAATAATTCTGAACATGCAGGAAATCGATCTGAGGACTGACAGAAAAAAAAAATGCACAATTTGAGGGAGAGAAAAGACCACACTGTGGAAGGTAGGAGGTGCAGAAACATGATTTGGGAGAGAAGCAGATTACGGGTGCTGCAGAGGGGAAGGAGTGCTGGTCACAAACAGAGGCAATAGAAAGAGAGAGATAGAGAAGCACACAGGTGACTGCACAAGTGACTTCCTCAAAGCCACTGACTGGGGGAAATAAGAGGGGCTGATTTTCATGAGTTTTTATAACCAAGGATCAAAGCCTGGAGTTTTAGAGGTCTGAGGTATATATAGCCCGTGTGGAGCCAAGAGGGCACTGCAGTGCTTCTGTGGAGAAAGAGAGCAGATGCTATGATCTGAGGATGACCTGGGTGGCACTGAGAGAGATGATTCTCCCTTCTTGGAGTGCACAGGAGAAAGGTCGCATTGTCTCTCCAGGGACAAATGAGGCAGCAGGCACCATTTCTCTCCCCCACCATTTAGCATACACTAACTTCAGTAAGCAGTACAGTGTCAACAGTGGAGGCCTAAAATGCTTACACCCAGGCCCAGATCCACTGCACTCTGTAGGTGCTGCTTTTCTTGGGCAAATGTCCCTGAGAACCAGTGCAGAGGACTCCTCCTGAAGAAGACCAGCACAAACTACCACCTGGTCCCTGCCCCCTCTGCATGCACCATGTCAACTGACAGAAGAGTGCTGTAAAGCTTCAGCTCTAGTGGAAATAGCATCAGGTCACTTTTGACAAGCAGACTAGAGCACAGCTAGTTAAAACTTGCCCCACTCTGGCCAAGGTCCAAAAATTCCCCACTGCAGACAAGGAGAAATTCTGCAGAAGACTGACATAAGGGAAAAGGCAGCCAAAACATAGCAGCAGAGCTGACACTGCATAAACCAGAGATACTTCCTTAAATTCCAGGCCATAAACAAAATATGCCTCTTTTTTTATAAAGCCATTACTCTCAGGAGCAGGAAACATAATAGGCTTTCCTAACATAGAGAAGAAGGCAGAGACCTAGACAAAATGCCAAGATAGAGAAATTCATCCCAGAAGAAGAAATAAGAAAAGGTCACAGCAAGTGGTCTACTCAAACAGATTAAATAATATGCTTGACCCACACTTTGAAGCAACAGTCATAAGGATAGTAGCTAGGCTGGATAAAAGAGTAGAAGATGCCAGGAAGTCCCTTACTGCAGAGATAAAAGACCTAAAAAACTGGTCAGGCTGAAATAAAAAAAAATGCTATACCCAAGATGCAACAACTACTGGAGTAATAACCACAAGGATGGAAGAATCAGGGAAACAAATAAGTGACACAGAATATAAAATTATGGAAAATAATGAAATTGAAAAGAAAATAAAAAATATTGAATCACAAATGTAGACTTAAGAAACTCAGCAACTCCATAAAGCATAATAACATTCGTATTATGAGGAGTCTCAGAAGAACAAGAGAGGGAAAAGGGAGCAAAAGGTTTACTTGGGGAAATTATAGCTGAAAACTTCCCTAATCTGGGGAAGGAAACAGGCACCCAAATCCAGGAGACACAAAGATCTCCCATCAAAATCAACAAAAGGAGGCCAACGCTAAGACATACTGTAGTTAAATTTGTAAAATTTAGAGATAAATAAAAAATCCTTAAAGCTGCAAGAGAAAAGAAATCCCTAACTTACAAATGAACACAAATAGGTTTAGTAGTAGACCTCTCCACAGAAACCTGGGAGGCCAAAAGGGAGTGGCATGATACATTCAACATGCCGAATGGAAAAAAAATGAAGCCAAGAATATTCTATCTAGCAAGGCTGTCATGCAGAATAGAAGGGGAGAGAAAGAGTTTCTCAAAAGTAAAGGAGTTTGTGATCACTAAAATACGCCTGCAAGAAATATTAAAGGAGACTCTTTGAGTGGGAGAGAAAGATCAAAAGCAAAAAAGACTAGAAAGGAACAGAGAAAATTTCCAGAAATGACCTAATAGGTAACACAATGCCATCATATTCACATCCATCAATAATCACTCTGAAGATAAATAGACCAATTGTTACAATCAAAATACATAGGGTATCAAAATGGATAAAAAAAAAAGATCCATCTATATGCTGTCTACAATAGACTCATTTAGACCTAAAAACACTTGAAGATTCAAAGTGATGAGATAACCATTTATCATGCAATGGATGTCACAAGAAAGCCACAGTACCCATTCTTACATCAGACAAAACAGATTTTAAACTAAAGACTGCAAAATAAATGAATAAGGGCAGCATATCATAATTAAGGGACCTAACCAACAAGAATATCTAACAATGTTAAATATTTATGCTACAAACTTGGAAGCACTCAAATATATAAAACAATAACACGTGTAAAGAAAGTCATTGAAAATAGGGAACTTTAACACCCCATTTATAGCAATGTACAGATCATCTCAGCAGAAAATTAACATGGAAAAAAAGGCTTTGAATGACATACTGAATCAGATATAAACAAATATATTCAGAACATTTCATCCAAATGCAGAAGAATACACATTACTTTCAAGTACATTTGGGACATTCTCCAGAAGAGATCATATACTGGGTCACAAATCAGCCCTCAAAAAGTACAAAAAGACTGATATCATACCATGCATATTTTCAGACCACAATAGTATGAAACTTGAAATCAACCACAAGAAAAAATTTGGAAAGAACACAAATACATAGAGGTTAAAGAACATCCAACTAAAGAATGAATGAGTCTATAAGGAAATTAAAGAAATAAAAAATAAATGGGGAAGAAATGAAAATAAAAACATGATAATCCAAAAATTCTGGGATACGGCAAAAGCAGTCATAACAGGGTAGAATAAAGCAATACAGGCCAACACCAAGAAGCAAGAAAAATCTCAAATATACAACCTGATCTAACACATAGAGGAGTTAGAAAAAGAACAACAAATAAAGCCTAAAGCCAGTAGAAAGAAAATTATTATTAGATTAGGACATAAGCAAGTGATATAGTAACAAAGAAAAAAAGTAGAATAGAGCAGAGAAACCAGGAGCTGTTTCCTTTAAAAATTAATAAAAGTGATAACCCCCTAGCCAGAATTATCAAAAAAAGGACCCAAATAAATAAAATCATGAATGAAAGAGGAAAGAGCACAACCAACATGACATTAATACAAAAACTTATAAGAAAATACTATGGAAAATTATATGCCAACAAACTAGGTAATCTGAAAGAAGACAAATTACTAGAAACACACAAACTACCAAAACTAAAACAGGAAGAAATAGAAACTTGAGCAGACTGATAACCAGCAAGGAAATTGAATCAATAGTAAAAAATCTCCCCCAAAAAACAAAAGTCCAGGTCCAGGTGGCATCCGAAGGGAATTCTAACAAACATTTAAAGAAGAGATAATACCCATTCTTTTCTAACTGTTCTAATAAATAGAAATGGAAGGGAAGTTTCCAAACTTATTTCTATGAGGCCAGCATACCATGATTTCAAAAACAGATAAAGATCCCAATAAAAAGAGAAATACAGGCCACTATCCCTGATGAAACTTGATGCAAATAGTCTCAAGACAATACTAGCAAATTGAGTCCAAAAGTACATTAAAAGAATAGCTCACTATGATTAAGCGGGATTTATTCCTGGGATACAAGCATGGTTCAGTATTTGTAAGTCAATCAATGTGATAATATCACTTTAATAAAAGAAAGAATAAGAACCATAAGATCATCCAATAGATGCAGAAAAAGCACTTGACAAAGTACAGCAGTCATTCTTGATAAAAACCCTCAACAAAGCAGGGATAGAAGGGATATACTTCAACATCATTAAGGCCAAATACAAAAGACCTACAACTAATATCCTCAATGGGGGAAAAACAGAGAGCATTTCTTCTAAAGTCAGAAACAAGTCAAGGACATCCACTCCTACCATTGTTATTTAACAAACTGGAAGTCCTAGCTTCAGCAATCAGACGACAAAAAGAAGTACAAGGCATCCAAATCACCAGAGAAAGAGCCAAACTTTCACTATTTACAGATGACATGATACCCTATGTAGAAAACCCAAAAGACTCCATCAAAAAGTTGCTAGAACTGATACACAAATTCAGTAAAGTCACAGGATACAAAATCAACATGCAGAGATCTGTGACATTTCTTTACACCAATAATGAATCAGCAGAAAGAGAAACCAAGAATAAATCCCATTTAAAACTGTACCAAAACCATAAGATACCTAGGAATAAAACTAACCAGAGGTAAAGATCTGTACTCTGAAGCTATAGAATACTTATTAAAGAAAACTGAATATGACGCAAAGAAATGGAAACATATCCCATGCTTATGGATTAGAAGAACAAATACTGTTAAAACATCTACACTACCTAAATCAATCTACACATTTAATGCAACCCCTATCAAAACCCCACCAACATTTTCACAGGGATGGAACAAACAATCCTAAAATTTGTATGGAACCACAAAGGACCCTGAATAGCCAAAACAATCTTGAAAAAGAAAAGCAAAGCTGGAGACATTACAATCATATATTTAATATGCTAATAGATAAAACAAAATATCTTACACAAATAGCTCTATATATTTATTCTGTATGTATGACACTGCCTCAAGAAGTAGAGGTCAATTTAGCCTACACAGTCCTGATTATCTGCTATTAGCATTTTCACTACTGCTTTATTTTTAATATTGCCTTTTGTTGCCACTAGTAAAATATAATTAAAAGTAAAAACTTGAAACTTCCCAGGTTTGCAGTGAAATGATTTTTTAACTTGTATAAATTCTAATTTATATCATAGCCTCCCAGCAGGTCACTATGCTTCTACTTTAGTTCTCCTATAGTGGGCTCATAATAAAGAAGTCAGAGTGATCTTAAACATGTAAGTTAGTTCATACTACTCACTGGGTTGAAACCCTACATATTTCTAATTTTCTTCAGAGTAAAAACCAAATTTGTAAAAATGGCATCCATAGTTGTAAATAATGTGACTTCCTATCACCTCTCTGACTTCCAAATACCATTGGTCTTCCAGTTTTCCATTTAAATTCCCAGATCAGGGCCCTTTCACTAACTGTTCACTGTTCCTGAAGTAGTCTTTCATAAATAAGATAACAAAAAAGCTAACTCTCTCATCTCTCTCATATTTTTGCTTATAAACCATCCTATCAAAGAGACTTCTCTCAACTACTTATTTATATCTGCAAACTGGCCCCAGAACTCTGTGTCAGCTTTAACTTTCTAAACTTTTCCATTCTTTTTTCCATAGCACTACTTCCTCCATTTTAGTATTAATCAGGGCCCTAAACATGAAAAACATGTCATATTATCGGATTATATTATTAGAGAGGGATTTCATGCAAGTACTATTTACAAAGGTATTTAAGATGAGTAGGACTATAAGGAATGGCGCAGAACTACATTGTTATAACCAATTGGTCCAGAAGCACAGGATGAGAGAATATAGAAAATGGAAAGAAAGGACAGATGGTAGAAGTAGTGTTGGTAGTCATAGTTACCATGGGTCAAGGGACACAGCCCACACTAAAGAGCTTGTTCCAGAGGGAAAATCTGAAGGAATGAACACCCTTATCTATTTCCCTTCTTTCCCTGCTTTCTACAGGAGCTGCCCATTGGCTGAATCTACTCAGAAGCCCAGAAAGCTGAAGAGGACAGTGGAATCAGTTCATATATGTCTGCCACCAAGTAACTAATACATGTAGAAATCAATGTATCATATCATTGTATTACATTGACTTTTAGGTGTCTATGTTCCCTTACCAGAATATAAGCAACATGATGGCTCAGATCACTGATGTATTTCAAGCACTCAGATTAGCAGCACCAAGCCCATAATAATCACTCAGTAGTTGCTGAATGTTGAATAAATTAATATATATCCAATAGCTGTAATTATAGTAATAATTGATCATGTAATGACATGTGAGTACCTCTACCACTTATTTATTTTTCCCCTGAACAAGATATTTAGTGGATATGCAATGTCTTCTTCTATAAAGAAAAAGATAAATATAAGTAAATCTATTATCTATACTACAAAAACATATATATATATATATATATATATTATATATATACCACAATGTAAAGAAAGTACTTACCTTGAGATCTGTTACATAGTAACAATGATTATACATGATATACAGTGCAAGCTTCTCTTTATGTATTATCTATTCGATCCTCAAAACAATCCAAAGGGATGATGCCTACTACTGCCATCACTTTCAGATTAAAATACTTAGATAATGCTGTTACTTGCATAGGTCACATTTAAGCAATACAAACTATGTTAATTATGCAACAAATATTATCCACTTTAAAATTTACATCTCTAATTGTATCTTAAATTTTATTTCTTGTAAATATCCCAAAGGGTTTCACCACACAGTAATGAAAGTCATGAATATGAGCTGACACTTTTGTTAAATTTAAGTGGTAAATGTAAACTTGATATGTTAATTTCAATCTTGATTTTGTTTTTAAAATCTAACTAGTTTGATATAATAAAACATAAATGAAATGGGTTGACACTGCTCCACATGACACAGATGGAGACTTCTTGTGGCAGTTTTCACAAGGTAAATACTCTCTGGTGTTAAGTATTATCCCACTTGCATGACTTCTTTTCCTGATACATTGACCTCATTTTAGGCATAGCACCTAAAATGATGACAGGAATTAAGATTTAATCCAGTGGGTCATAAAAGCTTTTCAGTCTTCAAACAATCCTTATTTCCAATCATGTTTACCTAGGACTCTATATAATCATTATCTGCTTATACTTCAAGTGTTAATTTTTTAAAAGCTGAAAGTAAGAAGATTTAGCAATGAATGTGACTCTTAAGAAAGGAGCACACTGCTAAAGTGTAATTAAAGAGTATCACTCAGGCAAAAATCATTTCTTTCAAAACTTTGCCTAACCATATGCACAATCATGCAATCAGTAAGGGGGTGGGGATTAATAGTTATAAAAAGAGAAACCAGTGGTTTCATTTATTTTAGAAATGCAAAAATGTAGAAATGATCATTTTGTAGTCATATGCTAACCTAGAGTATTGCAATCAACATTTAGGAAAACTCATTGATTTACAAAATTGAACAGTGGACATCCTAAATGGGACAGCTGAGACTCCCAAATTACACTGTAACATAGTCTCTGAAGCATGAATGCAAGTTAAATATAAAAAGAATGTACTGTGCTCACAAGCCATTTTTATTTGCAACAAGTAATTTTAATGACCTTGGTCTCATTGCTGCCTTTGGTGCTCAACTATCCTACAAATAACTCTCTTGGGAAATAAGTTATCTGAGCACTGGAAAAATATCCCCTCCCTCCACAACAATTGCTTGTGTGATGAGTGATTTGAAACAGACTCCAGTGTGACACATTACCTAGGGCTATGTGGTTTACTTATATCAGATACCTCTCCTCCCCAAAAAGCTATTTTTGTTTTAAATTTGGTCATGTGTTGAGTAATATTAAGTGTGTTTTTTAAAAAAAAAATATAAACCTACGATTGAATTTTGGTCACAAAATAATATTAACATATCGGAAATAAAATATATTGATTTTTATAAGATTATAACATATATGGCCAAGTTAATAGGAAATAAATTCCTTTATGGTTTCCTTATCTTTAAACAAATAGATATTCCTTTAGTCATTTAGCTGCTTATATTTTTTTATTTCAGTTTTTATTTTTAATTCCAGTTAGTTAACATATAGTATAATATTAGTTTCAGGAGTAAAGCAGCTTACATTTTAAAACTGGAAGTTAATGTGTAGTTTTATTAATTCTAGATGAATGAGTATTTTGCTACTCTAAGTGTAATCCATGAGCCAAGTAACATTGGTATCAAGTTGTAGCTTGTTAAAAATTCAGAACCTTAAGTACTTCCCCAGATCTACTGAATCAGAGTCTGCATTTTAGCAAAACTTTTAGGTAATTTATGTAATCACTGAAAGTTTAGAAGCTCTCCTTTAGTAGGCAAATGAGAATTGAAGATTATTGCTAATATTTTTTGTGACTGGTGAGGCTGAAGTGTCTTAAAAAACAAAACCACTCCTCTACAAAGAACAAAAATTAAACAAAGCAAACAAACAAAAGGCAATCTTGCACCTTTGGACCTGTACTTCTTCTTGGCTGGAACTGAACAGTATCAGCATCTTTTGACAGACCGACTGCTAAATTAATTTGTTTCCTGCTTTGTTTTGTTACCTGCATTTGAGTTTGAGACCCCTGATTTATGGGAAAACAGGGCTAACTTGGTGATTCTACTTTACCCCAAAATTTTAGAATTCTCCTTCAGGCACAACGTGATTGATACAGCTCCGATTTTAGCCCTGGTCAGATATGTTTTGCATATCTTCTTAGCTAGTTAGGGAGGAATCAGATTCAGGGGTTTCTGGCCACGGTCATGCAGAACCAAATTAGGTATCCTGTGAATGTTAGAAGCTCAGTTAGGTATTTACGTTGGATTAGAGAACATGCAACCAATACCAATGAAAGACTGAAGAATTCTCATATTTATTACACACAGCCATATATCTTCCTTGGTACCAGCATGCCAGGGTAGGGAATATAGAAAAAGTAACCTACAGTTGCAGCATAAAGTAATAGATAAAACATATTCTTATTGATCCTGGGATATCATAGTTGCACTAGTCAACTCCTGAGTTATGTGGGTGGCTCTTCTAGCAACTGCTCAGTCACGGATCTGAATGTTTCCTCTGTTAGGCTTAGGTCTCAGATGTGCTAATGCCCTGAAACTTAAGTCTTGATTTCTAATTCTTCTTGAAATTCAAATATAACTATTAAACTCTTCAGATTTTCTCCATTAAAAAAACACTTTTTTTTACTGAAGGATGACTGACATACAAAAAAGCTCTTTATATTTAATATATACAACTTGATGAATTCTGAGATAAGTATCTCAGGAATACTTCACGATAATCACCATAATTTATTCCACATACATATTTATCACTTCCAGAAGTTTCATCCTGCACTCTTTTATTATTATTATTATTATTGACATATCTTTCTCATGAGGAGGCTACAATACTTTTTCCATTTCTGATATCATCAACTGCCAATAAGTTGATTGTATCGCATTTAAAAAGGGCAATCCTTCTCCCACCCTTCTCTATATGCATAACTCTGATGAGCGCATCATTTCATTATTCACCATATGTTTCTTTAGTGGTAATGATTTAACAAAATGTAAAGCTTTACACTTAAATGTTGTATAAAGAAACATTTAAAGAAAATCCAAATACAAATAGCCAATTATATTCCCATATTTTTCACATGTAGTCATTAATCATAATGGCTGCCACCAAGGTACAGGCAGTTCTGTTAAAACTGTGTTCTCTGAGTTGCCTTTTTACTGTATATTTGCAATGCGCATGTTTTCACGAAAAGTTCACACTTAGTTAAAAATAGGTACACTATAACAATGTATACAATATTTTTTTTCTCCCTGATTCCTCTCTGGTAGGCAGTCATCTCAGCTTCCTCCTCAGAGTTGCAAACTATGTAACTTATTATATATCCTTCTAGAGAAAGTACACACCAAAAAACGTACACATTCCACTTTTAAACAAAGGTTTTATACCTTGCTGTGTTTGCATGTGTGTGATTAACTCAGGAGTCTATTACTTTTAGTGATGAATATTAGTATATTGTTTTTGATCTACCTTAAGTGGCAATAAAATATAATTAAAGGGAGCAGGAAATCAGCAACTGGACTGTATGAGTTTTCTTAAGAGTTTCACTATTTCTTAGCTTAGTTCTTGAACAAGCTATTTAATCTCTTGGTGACTTGATTTTCTATTCTGTAATTTTTTGGAATACTGCTAAGATCAGTCAGAATAGTTGTGAAAATTGATGAAATAATATTAAGCTTAGGAAAATCTAAGCATCTAGAAATTGCTAAAAATATTAGTTTTTATGTATTTAATTAGTTCCCATCCATGCACAAATACACACATACAAACACCCACCCAGAAACTGTAACAGTCTTACCCAGCACTGTATATGTTTTCCTTATAATGTTAACAGTTCTGAATACTGCTCAATTTTTTTGTGTGTGAAGTAACGGGCTGAATATAGTCTAATATGCTTTGGATATCTTCAGACTGAATATGCCCACTCCATTTTAATTGATTATTTAGTCTGTATTATTTGTCATAACAATAAAAGGAGTTTACTCTTTTAGCATGTTTTAAAATATGCTGTCCCTGCTTATAGTTATTTCTGATTTTATATTTTCCTCATGAAAATTTTGTTTTTGAGTGCATATGCGTTATACACACATTTTTTTTCTTCATTTCAATTACAGACTGTGGGTTGGTTAGAAAAGACTTTCTTATTCTATTTAAATGTATTATTCATCTGGAATTTATTTTGTGATAAAAAAGTTTATGACTTAATTTTTTAGCAATGGTTTGCTATTAGTCTCAAATACATTTAATATTAATTGGCCAGAAAATAACTTTGTTATCCACAAATATTTCATCTATAAATGCACATTATATAATATATGCATCTATATGCTCATTTCTATTAATTGGTCTACTGAATAATATACTGATTTTAAGGAATTTTAAATACCATTTAATATTTTAAATGATTATAGTTTATAAATATTCTCAAATATCTGTTAGGAC
Organism: Cryptoprocta ferox; assembly: GCA_028646485.1. NCBI lineage: Eukaryota > Metazoa > Chordata > Mammalia > Carnivora > Eupleridae > Cryptoprocta > Cryptoprocta ferox. The sequence continues at coordinate 107,838,048 of CM053574.1, read as the reverse complement.
TAATCCATTGCCTTTCATTGTTTATATGCATATTTGCCATTTTTGAAATTATTATCTTATAAAAACCACTAAACTTGTTCTCGATATAATTCTAAAGAAAAGTGTTGCTTTTAAATGGATTCATACAAAGTTTGTAGAATAATATTGCTATATTTACAGTGTTATTATTTTAGCTTCCCAAAAATCTAGTATGTTTCTCTACATATAGAGAGAATGAATCCTACATATAGGATTCGTGGGAATTGAAGAGTCTTTACATTAACTTGCAAGTAGAACACATACTTCCATTTTAGATGGAAGAAAGAACATACTTTGGAGTGGAACATAGCCTCATTGGAGTTTTCACCATGCATTTTTTTACACACAATTATGTGTAACTTAATGTCTAGTATAAAAAATATGACATATAGGGTCACTTGGGGATCTCAGTCAGTTAAGCATGAGACTCTTGATTTTGGCTCAGGTCATGATCTCACAGTTCATGAAATGGAGCCCCGCAACAGGCTCTGCAATGACAGTGCAGGGCCTGCTTGGAATTCTCTCTCTCCCTCAATCTCTGCCCCTCCTCCACTTGTACTGTCTCTGTCTCTCTCTCTCTCTCTCAAAATAAATATTTAAAACATAGGCACACATTTATAATTCAAAAAAGGAATAATATATCCATAAGAGATGTTCATCTACCAATTCTAGAGAAGTTAGAATGAAGAAAATTTACCTCTGACTAAGCCTTGAAGACAATTGTGCCTGTTAGAGACAGAAGGGCTCATTTGTTTAGTGAAGAATCCTGAATTCGGCCATAGAAACAGGATATTATATTAGTAATGCATATAGTCCAGTGTGGTTATTAGACAGAGGAAAGTATGGAAGACAAGCCTATAAGAATAGGTTAAGGTCAGACTGTGAAGAGCTCTGTTCCCTGAGCTGAGGAGATATGGTTTAGGTATTTGTAATACCTGTAGGCTCCCTCTCATTCTTGAAAGTCAGGAAATGAATTGATGATATCTTCTTGTCATTAGAATTCAATGTGCTCAAACAGCTACCAATCCCTTTCACAAGTAACCACTTTCTTCAGAACAAAAAAAGCCACAGCATGAACAACTCAGGTGCTCTCAGAACTGCATGACTTTTTGGTGTTTCTAAATTCAAGTTTCATCATATTCACAATTTTCACTGTAACAAGGTAAATTCATTTGTATTTATCTTTATTTCCAGAAAAGAACTGGTTCTAGACAAAGGGAGTCAGGCTACTTTACCACAGAGATTCTGAAATTACTATATTCCTAATCCTCATTTTAATTTGACTAAATAAAACTGCATTTACTCATTTACTAACATTGATCACTTATTTTAAAATATTGTGTTCTAAATGCTCAGGATTTAAAACCAATAAAGGAATAGACAGCCATTAGTATTAAGAAAAAACAACAGTTACAGTATAAGATAATACATCCTATGATAGAAGCATAGAAAATAAGCATACTGTTCAAAGACCGGTCTCATTGGGTACCTTGTGTTTCTTCAAGTCATATAAGTGAGGCACTAACCACCATTTTTTTTTTCTCCAGACTTTCTATCTTTCAAGAATTTGTACAGTGTATACCCATGGACTGAATAGACAGTTTCCCCTGGAGCAAAAGGAAGAATTATTTACTCTCCAGTATAATGAAGACAATGGCTCCCTCTGGTGCAAATGTCAGGCAGGTTTGTTTGCAGCCCATCATAAAAGATTTTGGAATCTTTCGTTTGAGGTTCCTCAATTATGATGCAAACCAACTACATTACAGTATTGACTTTAGTTAGCCATTCTGGACTCCTCATCACCACCCTGTAGCCCACGGACTTGGGGTCCCTGAACTGGTACAATCATATTCTAAACTTATTCTAATTACCAAACAATGAGTAATAAAGTCCTTTATCTCTGTCCCAGGAGTCTTGTCTTCTGTTCTCACTCATGAGATTGCTGGATAGCATATAGCATAAAATTTCAGCCTCTTAACATTTTGCAACATACACGATAGAGTCCTGGTCCTTACTTAAAGTCAATATATGAATATCATACTAGCTTTGAGTTATTCCACATAGATAATCTGGGACTCCATTTAGGATATAAGTTTTGCTGGTCTTCAAAGGCTGATTGCAGAGGAAAATGAGCTGTTACTAAGAAGAGTTGGTATATGTAAAATAAGTGATAAGTTGTAGACAAAGTTTCAATTATGCAAGATAAATAAGTTATAGAGAACTGCTGTGCAACTTAGTGCCTAGAGTGCTCTAGAGTGCCTAGAGTCCACTTAGAAATTGGTTAAGAAAGTAGAATTCATATTAAGTATTCTTACCACAATTAAAAGGCTTTTTAATGGCTAAATAAAAATATATTCCATAACCAGGTAATATTACAGTAAAATGTGTTTGGATTAAGGCAGTCACCTTGTTTTGAGGAAAAATCAGGTCACAGATTCAATCTGCAAGAGATTTTACCTTCAGAGAAATACTTTGCATGTTATTTTAAAAGAAAAGGTAAAAAACAGATAAGAGAGATCAAGTTAATTATTGCTAAAGAAAGTCATCATCTTTGACCGAAAGTTAAGAGCAGCATTAGGCTGAAAAAGAGAAAAATCGCCAGTTACAGAAGAAGGTGTTTTGAATGGAATTTATTCATGTAATTATTTGTAATGTGCTTAATTAACAGAAAGCTTATGAAAATCTCATTAGTAACTCTTACTTCAAGTAACACAATTTTATAAATACATCTCATTATAAAAGCTCAGACTTGTTGTATGTATAGAATATAATGTACCATGTAATGTGCATGTATACATGTAACATGTATATTGTTACCATAATGTTTTCCATGATTGATTTGATATTTGGAAAGCATTAGAATATTTATTAGGCATATTTTTTTGCCCTTGGATACCATTTGATATTTAGAGTATATGTCATGAGGCCAAATAAGAAAGAATATATACCAGAATAGGTTTTTCTATAATTTGTAAATCAACCTACACAGAGGCATATCAGTTATCAGGGAATATGATAGCAGGTGACATGACAATGTAAACACTGGAGGGTACTTAGCATCGAGCCACTGGTTGGTAAAAAACTGTCATTGATCCTGTAAGAGAGTGAGATTTTTAGGTAGGTGATATTGAAGAGAGACAATACTATCAAACAGGAATCCTAAGGCTAAAACAATAGACTATATACTTAAGATTTGAAGTATTACAAGGGAATCCAAGCATGGTGTAAAGTAGGACTACATAACACAGACTTAGTTACTGATACTGAACCTAAACTTGTACATCAGTATTCACTATTCATATATGAAGTTTCATATTATAACTGACCAAAGAGTAAGACTCAGTTAAACTGAGCTGCTAATTAGAGTCATGAAAACTAATACAATTCTATTTGGGAATAAAGTGTCTTGATTTGACTTTAGGTTTGGGACTAAATTACAGGAAGAATAAAACATAGAAGAGAGTTCAAAACATTGAGAATAATAATTGAATTATACCATAATATTTATGAAACCAAAATAGATAACACAAAAGCGTATAAGAAGTTGTCATAAGAAACACACGCTATATATCATTCCTTTTACCTTACATTATATTTTGTCTTTTTAAACATATGTATTTGGTGTTGGAACAAGATGATCCATTGTTCACATTTCACCATTTCTCTGCCCATGCTTTGATTCCCTAACCTGTAACAAAAATGTATTTTGAATTTAATAACTCCATAAGAATCTGACAGAAAAAGACTACTATCACCAAACTGGTAATTTTAAAGAATATCTTGAGAGCAAATAGAATTTGGTCTAAGAAAAAATTTAAACAACTGGAGAAGAATTCTTTCCAAAATATACTCAGATGAAGGATGCCAATCAGGTAGGTAAAATAGCAGGAGTTCTAATTCCATGCCAACAGACTAAAAACACAGTTAGGGAACTTACTGTATTCATCAATGTAAATAATTGAAGAAAAATATTCAGGGGAGCTGAAGTTTTGGTCAAATTTCCTTCTCCACATTGAATTAAGTCATAGTCCAAATGTTTGTATTTAAAGCACATTTGTGACTATGACCATAAGTGTGTTAGCTGCGCAGGTAAGGAATCCAAAGTATTACTGATTCACACTAAAGAAAGGAAAGAGGACCCTCATCTATATCATATGTACATATGTATTTCTATATTTTTCTTCTATCATTTTATTGTGTATTTGATCCAATTTCCTGTATTCTGAGAAATTAAATTTTCTAATTAGTAATTGATATTTCTCCTGTTACCTACCATTAATATTGATTTAATTACATTAGGTATGAGAGTAAAATAAAATTTGTATGGTCATTTCATTGTTTTGATTTAAATCCTTCAATGACTATTACAATTTGTTTAATAGGTTTGAAACAGGTATCTTTATAGCTAGAATTCAAAACCGTTATAAATATAAAACCAGGCCCTAAGGAATTTTATGTCATGGAAGCATTAGAAACAATGAAAATTTACACTTTGCGGCTTGATCAGAAAGATGAACTATTACAAAAAAATGCATGTATGCATGTATTCAAGAGGCATTTTCATTACATTCTTGTAGAGAAATGTGATTATTTTCATGGTTATGTAAATCCTCTACACACTCCCCTCACATTATTCTTTCTCTTGAATCATAATTTCTGTTATGCTATGGCTGTAATTCTTTTGAGAACTACAGGAGTTTTATCTCTTTGACTAAGATGGAAAAAAAATCAATGAAACAGATTTTTTTATTAATTCATCAAAATATCATTTTATGGTGGAATTTAACCTATCCTGTACATTATATTGTTACCATTTTTAGTATTTGGAAATCTAGAGCATTTACTAATAATTCAAGAAGAGGAGTATTTTACTGATTTATGCCTTTATTTACTTACCCATTCCATTATTTATAAACTTTATAAATCCTGAAGATTTATCTACCTACACACACACACTCCAGGGCTAAATTATTTATAAATTATATATAACAGGGTTGTGATATATATTATGGCGATCTTATTTTAACAGATTATAATCCTCATCTTTCCTCACTGAAAAAATACATTGAAGAAATCATGTGTATATTTATTTTATTTTACTTCATTAAATATATTTTCATATGCATTGTGCTGAGATAAAAACTTTACTTAAAAGGTGCTGACCTACTATACAGATAGCTGAAAAAAATAATAACTACAAATTACATGAGGAAGAATTGATTTGGGAAGCAGTTTGTAAATTTATTCATCTGAAGAGTTACATATTCAACATGCATGTTATCATGCACTCTCTCTGCTTTTTACTCTGGAAGAGATAAATTCATCCATTATAAGCATTACAAAATGAGCCTCACATTATTTGGTTATATTCTTTCTTGACTCTTATTGACTGATGTCAGTGTAGATTCACAAGCTGTCTCAGGCCTAATGTTTTTATGTTACATCTTTTTTCATCTTTTACTTCCAATGGCTCTGTATCTAGATATAATTAATTTTTTAATTCAATCTTAAAATCATCTAAAAATCATTGCCTTATGTAATTAGAGAATTGCATCCATTATAATTTAATGGTTTTCAATTTTTTACTATTTTTAATGTTTTATTTCCTATCTTTCCCCTCTGCTCATGATTTCTTCTTTTAATCTTTTAATGGTTATTTATTTTTGAGGGGGGGCAGAGTGAGATGTGGGGCTTAAACTCATGGACTGCGAGATCATAACCTGTGCTGAAGTTGGACACTTAAGTGACTGAGCCACTCAGGCACCCCTACCTGTTTTGTTTTGTTTTGTTTTAGTTTTAGTTTCTAGTGGGTACTCTAAGGATTACGGCACAAATCCTTAAATTATCACAATATACACTGAAGTAATATTATGTCACATCACATGTAATGTGACACCCTTACAACAGTTAATTCTACCACTCCTAATTTTCTTTGTGTTATTTTGTCATATATTTATTTTTATAATTATTGTATATTCTAAAATACATATTTACCATTTTCCTTAACAGTACACTGAATTTACATAATGTATTGTTTTTAATTGACAGTAAATTGATATCAAAGAACATTTTAAAAAATAATTTGTATTCATATGAACATATTTACCACATTTAAAATAAAGTCTACCTGATGGTGTGTAATGATGTTAAACGTATAATAAATTATTTAGAAATCCATTTCTTATACAAGCAGTTCTCAAAGACCACTATTACCAATATATTCCCCATTTATCCACAAGAATTAACTTGCATTAAAAAGTTACCTAGTTCCAGGTCACCTGGGTAGCTCAGTTAAGTGTGGGACTCTTGATTTTAGCTCAGGTCATGAGCGGGAGCGGGTTCACAAGTTCTAGCCCCACATGGGGCTCTACAGTGATGGTGTGAAGTCTGCATGGGATTCTCTTTCTCTCTCTCTCTGCCCTTCCCCTACTTTCTCTTTCTAAAAATAAATACATAAAAATATTTTTAAAAAGTTATCCAGTTCCTGCAAAGATAATTGCGAGTACTATGTCCAGAATTATTTCTTGCTAGGATTTGGGCTTTATCTAGCTTACCAGCTGTGGCCAAAAATAGACAACCATGTACTTCCTGAAAAGAATCTATTTTCCCATTGCAATACCTTTCATCTACATTCCCCGATAATTAGCACCCCTCCTCTCTCATTGCTGTATTTGTACATTTTCCCTTCTCACCTAATGTGTATCTACTATATGCCTAATGATTCCCATTACCCTTTAGAGTAAATTTTCTCACTCAGGTAGGCTACATTTTTATCACTTGAAGTAAAATTCAAGAAAGATCTCTAAAGAGGTTGTGCTATCAAGATCCCATCAGGAAATTCCTGAATAAAGGGTATGAAATGGTTGAAGGTTTCACTTCACTGAATTTTTTATTTCAGAGACAGGAAATATTATCTTATGACTCAGTTTATTCTTCAGATTTAACTAAAGGTATTCATTGATCATGATGGTCATTTTTGTTGTTTTAGTTGTTTTATTTTCAAGTTTTCCTAAATACTGCATTTTGGTTTATACAGACCTCTGGACCTGAGGTCTAGGTCAGTGTGTATATATATATACACACTGAATATAAAAAGATTAAACATTTACCACTTGGTACTATATGCAGGATACCTTAATAATTCAAGTTTATAGAAATTTATCAGTATAAAACACATGATACACACAGAAAAACATCTGAGAAGATCTTTTCTTGTGACAGGGTTTTTACTGTGTGTGTGTGTGAGAGAGAGAGAGAGAGAGAGAGAAACAGGATTTTTTAAAAAGTTTAAGCAGGATAAGGATAGGGTTTACTGTTCAAATATGCTAACATTTAAATAATATAAAAAGACCTACTAAGTTTTCTAATTACTAATACACTTAGAGGTAATATAAATTTTAATCCTCAAGTACAAGTATTTATTAACAGTTTGGTAGTATAGGAATGAACAGGGTGGGTGGTGGATAGAGATCAATTTACCGAACAAAACTTAATAATTCTGAGCAAAGTGATGGAGTAAAAACTGACCTGAGAGAATGGAAGGATAAGCAAGGACCTCTATTTATTTGAACTGCTGAAACATCAAAACATACACTAAATATATACAGGACCCAAGATGAACTTAGAAAGATGCTGAAGGTAGGAAGATTAAGAACATCCACTGGCCTCAAGAAGTTTAGAGTCTAGGGGAAAAATGAACATTAGTAAAGGAATAATCACATTTCCTGAAGAGTGATGGCAGGCTTGGTTTTTGCCATTACCTAAGCAAACAGTTAAAGGTCAGTTAAAGATTTGTCAATGAAATAATTGGCATTATAAAACTGAGCCTTGGTCTTTGTCATCAGTGGCTCTTGCCCTGTGTTGTTTGAAACCCTTTCTCCTCAATCAATTTTTGCAAGACCCATTTCCTCTTTTTCAAGTCTTGGGCAAATTCCATGTCCTCAGGGATGCCTTTTTTTTTTTTTTTTTTTTTTTTTGCCTACATTAAATTATAGCTCATATACTAACCTTCAGATTTCTATCTCCTCATCTCCTACTTTATTTTTCTCCAATGTAACTATAACCATAAGCTTTAGTAAATATTTGGCTTTTTTTTTTTAAATCACCTGTCTCCACTTGTTAGTTCCATAAATGCAGGGATCTTTCTTTTCCATCTTTTTTTCCTGCAACCCTTGGAAAAGCAGCTGTTTCAGAATAGGTGCTCAATAAAATACATATTTACTGCTGTTTAGTGAATATTCATGATTAGTAATTTTGAATAGTTAATTCTACAGTTTTAAGTTTAATATGTAATACATGTTCTTTGATAGGATGACAAGTATTTTGATTGCCTTTACAGCCTGAAATTATCTGAAAATTACCTCTTTTTCTTTCATTTCATCTTTTGTAAACTCACTGGACAGGATTTTAAAACATGGGCATAAAAGACTTAATTTGTTGCTTTTTGTTTTCAGGATAGCCATTTTCTCTTTTAGCACAATCCCATTAATTTTTGGGAAATAAGTTCAGTCCTCTTAGAATGATTTGTGGAAATTGACAGGGCCTGTATTATAATTCAAAGTATTGTAAAGCCTGAAAAACCAACCATAAAAATTCAGTCATGCTGCATACATACAAAGTTTAGAAGATATTAGAGAAAATATATACATGTTCTCTAGTGATGAAATAAGCTCTTAGATACTCCAACAGTCATGTAAAATAATGATCAATCTTACATAGCCTCTTGCAACCTCAGGTAAATGGTCAGGCTCTCCCATCTCATTCTCTTTGATATAATAAAGGCTAAAGAAAAAATCTTTTCAAAAATGATTCACTGCCAGGAATGGATCTAAGATCTATATCTCATTTTGCATTCAAAATTTCAGTATTCTTGTTAGGAATAAAAAATTGGCTTCAGAACTGACAAAAACTTGACTCATTCTGGAAAGTCACGGTATTATTAAAGTCTTCTCCCATACCAAAGAGCACATTAATGTTAATGAGGTTTCCTTAGGCCTACTGCAGAGCATCCCATCAAACTTGACTAGTTACTATCCTCCTGCAATTCAGAGAATCTCTTTAGGCTCCATATCTCAAGTGAGCTTGCTTTTTACCTTTGCTTTCTCACCTGCTTACTTTTTTGCTGCCTTGGCATTTTACATATGTTTTTTATCTTTGCATAACTGCCAAGCCCATTAATATCAGTGTTTGGATTAAACTATGTGTTTGATTACTGATCTCAGATTTGATGCTGAAAACTGTCCTTGAGGTGTCTGCTAAACCTTTTCAGTTTTATTGAGATATAATTGAAATATAAATTTAAGGTGTACAATATGCTAATTTAATACACTACCATAATGCAGAATGATTACTACCATAACATTAGCCAATGCCTCTATCACCTCACATAATTTCCTGTGTGTGTGGTACAAACATGTAAGATCTACTCTCTTAGCAACTAGCAAGAATATAAAGTCATCATGATGTACACTAGGTCTCCAAGAACTTATTCACCTTATCACTGGAAGTGTGTACACACTGACCAATATCTCCCCGTGTCCCCCACCACCTAGTCCCTGGTAACTACCATTCTATTCTCTGTTTGTCTTAATTTGATATTTGTAAAAAAGTTTTTTTAATGTTTATTTATTTGTCACAGAGTGTGAGGAGGGTAGGGGCAGAGAGGGAGGCAGACACAGAATCCAAAGCAGGCCCCAGGCTCTAAGCTGTAAGCACAGAGCTTGACATGGGGCTCAAACTCACAAACCACGAGACCATGACCTGAGCCAAAGTTGGACACCCAATCGACTGAGCCACCCAGGTGCCCCTAATTTGACAATTTTTAGATTCCACTACTATGCAGTATTGTCCTTCTCTGTTTAACTTCACTTAATGTATGCCCTCAAAGTCCATCCATGTTGTCACAAATGGCAAGATCTCCTTCTTTCTTATGGATGAATAATATTTCTTCCACGGATACTGGATAATATGAATAATAACAGATAAATAAGATTCTTTCTCCATTCATCCACTGCTGGACTCAGGTTGTTTCCGTACTGTAAAGAATGCTGCAATGAATAAGGAAGGACTAATAGATCTTGTTATTATCTCCTTTAAATACATAACCCAGAACTGAGATTGCTGGATTGTATGGTTTATATTTTTAACTTTTTTGAAAAACCTCTGTACTATTTTCCACAGAGGCTGTACACATTACACCCTACAAACAGTGCACAAGGGTTGCCTTTTTTCCATATCCTTGTCAATACTGTTATATCTTCTGTTTCTGAAGATAGCTATTCTAACAGGTGTGAAGTGATATCTCATTTTGATTTTGATTTGCATTTTCTTAATGATTAGTAATGTCAAGCATCTTCTCATGTATCTGTTGGCCATCTGGATGTCTCCTTTGGAGAAATGTTTATTCAGCTTTTCTGCCCATCTTTTAATCAGTTTGTTTTATTTCTAGAGTTGTATTTGTTCTTTATATATTTTGAATAATAAACAACAACCAGATATAGGATTCACAAATATTTAATCACATTCCATAAGATATCTTTTCATTCTTTCAACTGTTTCTTTTGCTGTGCAGAAGCTTTTTAGCATGATGTACTGTTTCTGAATATGGCTTTTGAATTAACTTCATCCTACATACTTTATCAACTTTAGATTTCAGAAATAACAATAATGTTTATGTTTTCACTTGTCCAAAATGGAAGTCCAAATATTAGCTATGCATTCATTTCATTTCCCTGTATTCTCTAATTAAAGTACATTAAAGGTCTTAATTTTCAGATACAATATATTTACCGTAATCTCATAAATAAGTAAATCAGATATTTTAAGTACATCATTTCCTCCTATTTAACTGACTTTGAAGTCTTATGTTTATTTCTTATTCTAATTATTATCTAATATGCACATGTATTACTTTTATCTGTTATATGCTTATATTTAGAGAATATTTTTTAAAGTTTATTTATTTCTTTTGAGGCAGTGGAGGTACAGAGACAGAGGAGAAATAAAGAATCCCAAGCAGACTCCACACTGTCAGTGCAGAGCTTGTGGGACTTGAACTCATGAGCCATGAGATTATGACCTGAGCCAAAGTCAGATGCCCAACTGAATGAGCCACCCAGGCACCCCAGATTTAGAGAAATTTGTTAAGAACATATATTCAGTTTCAACTTGACAATAGGCCTTTATGAAAACATAATCTCCATTTCATGGAAAAATAATATCCTAGCTTTTTTACATAAAATACCTAGCAATTAAAGGAATGTAGGGGTCACAAGTCTCTTTCATAACACTAATGGCACCTTTTTTTATTATTGTTTGTTCTATAATTTCTCTAGGATTAATTTCAAGGATTTATTGATGTTTCCATGAAATAATTAAAACAAATAAATTATGTTTCTCTTTTAATTTCCAAGCAATGTCTTGATTTTTCTTGATTCAGGTTCTTAATATAGTACAGCAACCTCAGTTTCATATTTTCTCAGGATTTTTAATTTGATTATTTATTCACGCAAAATTCTTTTAACTAATATAAAGCAGTGTGATATATTCTTAAATCTTCAGGTCACATTTTGCTTTTGATTGTCTCTTACTAATGACAGCTTTATCCTTTGAAAATTGAAATTTTCTTTTTCTTTTCAGAGAAAACAGAACAAAAAATTATTATAATAGTTTCCCCCATCTACATACCAAACATTGACAATAATTCTCTTTTAGGGTTTCACTTGGATTTTTAATTTCCTTACTAATCTGTGCAAGCCAATAAAATAAGCATCATTTAGTAGTATGACTCTTAAACTTAGAAGATTATGAAAATAATTACTATGGTCTAAAATCACAAGATTTGTTTGTTCAAACAGTTATTCTTTGGTTGCATAACAAATAACCAAATTTTACCAGTTTATTGGACCTTTTTTTGTTGTTAAATCCCCAGTTTGTATAAATCACAAGTCAAAGCAAGTTCAAATGGATTCTCTAAAGACAGTGAATCAACTCCAATGTCTTGGTCAGGTGAGGCTCTTATGGAGGTTCTGGGAATTTTCTTTAAAGCTCATTCACTGACACAGTAACTGTCAGTTGTGTCAGACTAAAGCGGATGGACTCAGGTCCCCATCTCTTTGCTGGATGACAAGGCTCATTCTTTGCTCCTAAAGACCACTTACATTCATTCCCATGTGCCATCTTCCAGCCAGTGGTCTGTCAGTTGTCTGTCAAATATTCCTCGTGCTACATGTCTCTGATTTTCTCTCCTGCCACTAGCCAGATAATTAGATTCACAGCTTTTCAAGTAACAGTTTATTAAGATATAATTCACACATCATACAATTGACATATTTAAGCTAAAAATTAGATGATTTTTAGTATATGCAGAGTTATGCAACCACCACCATGATAGATTTTAGAATATTATATCACTCCCACATTGGTAAACTTCCTCACTGAATCTTTGGATATTTTTCCTTGATGAGAGAAATTTCAAAAAAAAAA
>CM053574.1:107809454-107825047 GCA_028646485.1 Cryptoprocta ferox | reverse complement strand
TATAAAATACTTATTTTTTCCTTATGTCTTTTAAGTATTAGTTTTTATATAATAAAACTAGTATATAAATATATAAATATATATTATTTATATAAATAATAACGTATTATTTTAGTGAAATAAGACTACAGAAATAAAAATGTATTTATTTGTGGCACATGTTCTAATTAGTTGATGTGATGCTAAGTACTTAATAAGACATTCTTAAACAATGTCTCATATTATCTAATTTTTCAGAGCAATATTTAGAAGGTGAATACATGGTTGGACTTTGAAGAGGACTCTTGTTGACTATAGCAAAATATTTTTACATATTCTTATATAAAGGGACAAGATTGATTCCCTATAATGACTTAATTTGTGGTTCTCAGTGGAGTTGTGGAGATATTGCTCTAAGAGGTAAATTTTATGTTGTTTTTAATTTCAATTTATTAATATTTTATTTCATTCTGTGTGAGCATATTGTTTCCTCAGGTCAGATATTAACTCTATTCCAATTTCTTGATAGTTAGAAACCAATAAAGATTTAATAGGAGGAGCCTGGGGGAAAGTATGCATTTAAATCAGGTGGTGGTGTTTTAATATTCTAATAACTTTCATCTGTGTGACAATAAAATTAAATTTCAAAAGTTTTAATGAAAGGAATACACGATTTATTCTGCTGGATGTTCATAAATCCCTTAAGTGCTTTTTTCATAAAATAAACTGCCTAATGTTGCCTTTCTCATAGTGTATTTCTGAAACACTGATTCTAGAGAATGTTCATAATAGAACTTAATATTACTTGAAGAATTAACAAAAAGTTATATTTTTAAAATTATGGGTATTCTCAAAGCTGTAAATCTTATAATTTTCATTCTATATCTCCCAAAAATATGACATACATTTAAAATAAATCTATTGAGGAAGCATTGCTGAAAATTGTTGAATCTAGGTACACTCTTAGGAAAATAATACTTTCTATTTAAATTTGAAAGAAATTTATTTTTTGGGTATTGAGTTTGGTAACTTCTTTATAGATTTTGGATACTACCCTTTTATTCAATATGTCATTTGCAAATATCTTCTCCCATTCTATTGGTTGCCTTTTAGTTTTGTTGATTGTTTCCTTTGTAGTACAGAAGCTTTTTATCTTGATGAGGTTCCAGAAGTTCATTTTTGCTTTTATTCTCCTTGCCTTCAGAAACATGTTGAGTAAGAAGTTGCTGTTGCTGAGGTCAAAGAGGTTGCCTATTTTCTCCTCTAGGGTTATGATGGCTTCCTGTCTCACATTTAGGTCTTTCATCCATTTTGAGTTTACCTTTATGTATGGTGTAGGAAAGTGGTCCAGTTTCATTCTTTTGTATGTTGCTGTCCAGTTCTCCCAGCACCATTTGCTAAAGAGACTATCTTTTTTTTTCTCTATTGGACACTCTTTCCTGCTTTGCCAAAGAGTAATTGACCATACATTTGTAGGTCCAATTCTGGGTTCTCCATTCTATTCCATTGGTCTGTGTGTCTGTTTTTGTGTCAATACCATAGTGTCTTGATGGGTACAGCTCTGTAGTAAAACTCAACACCAAAAAAAAAAAAAGAAAATAATAATAATCCAGTGAAGAAATGGGAAGAAGACATGAATAGACACATTTCCAAAAAAGACATCCAGATGGCCAACAGACACATGAGAAGATGCTCAACATCTCTCATCATCAGGGAAATACAAATCAAAACTACATGTAAGATACCATCTCCCAGTCAGAATGGCTAAAAAAGAAAAAAAAAAAAAAACAAGAACAACTCAGGAAACAACAGATGTTAAAGTGGATGTGGAGAAATGGGAACACTTTTGCACTGCTGGTGGGAATGCACAGTGGTGCAGCTGCTCGGGAAAACAGTGTGGAGGTTCCTCAAAAAATTAAAAATAGAACTACCCTACAACCCAGTGATAGTACTACTGGGAATTTACCCAAAGGATACAGGAGTGCTGATTCATAGGGGCACCTTGTACCCCAATATTTATAGCACCACTTTGAACAATAGCCATATTATGGAAAATGCCCAAATGTCCATCAGGTGATGAATGGATAAAGAAGATGTGGTTTATATATACAATGGAATACTACTTGGCAATGAGAAAGAATGAAATCCTGTCATTTGCAGCAACATGGATGGAACTGGAGCATACTATGCTAAGTAAAATAAGTTAGTCAGAGAAAGATATCATATGTTTTCACTCATATGTGGAACTTGAGAAACTTAACAGAAGACTATGGGGGAAGGGAAGGGGAAAAATAAGTTTCAAACAGAAAGGGAGGCAAACCCATAATGGACTCTGAAATGCAGAGAACAAACTGAGAGTTGTTGGGGAGGGGGCGCAGGGGAGAGGGGAAAATGGGTGATGGACACTGAGAAGAGCACTTGTTGGGATGAGCACTGGGTACTGTATGTAAGCGATGAATCATGGGAATTTACCCCTGAAACCAAGTGCACACTGTATACACTGCATGTTAGCTAACTTGACAGTAACTTATATTAAAAAATAAATAAATTTGAAATAAATTTAATAAAGAAAGTTAAGTTCTTAACTAATGGAGAAGACTGGAGGAGAAGTTTCTTGGACCACTTCTAAGAATGATTTCCTGCATGATCAAAGAGTAAGAATTTACATAACTAAAACTCATACCACACTCAGACTATACTGCTGGGGCCCTTGAATCAGTAAGAAAGGTTAAGAAGCTGGCATCACTACTAGGATGTCTCTAAATGGTAAATGGAGACTAATTCTGAAGCCCCTTCCTCCATATTTGCTTTTTTGTTGTTTTTGCCTACAAACCTGAAGATTTGTGCTGGTAGATAAAAATTTTTGTTTCCCTTTTTGTGTCTAATCGAATGCATTCTCGGATAACAGCCATGAATGAGCTTTTAGGTAATGTAATTTAATTTCCTAATCTCCTCAGTATGTAAAAAGGTAGAAAGAGATACTCAAGGGTATAGCTTTAAAATCATTTAACTTATTTCACTGCAGCTAAGTTCTGTCATGTAATATGTGAATATTCTATAACTGTTGTATTACTAGCAACTACCACTGCTACAGAAGATTTTTGTATTTACTTTTCAAAGTTGGATGTTCTGAAATGCAGAAAACAGAAAGTCTTCTCTTCATTATTCCTGCTCTAAATTTCACTGGCCTTTTTAATTTAACTCACATTGCAGTGAAATTGGTAAACTGGTAATCAGTATCTGCTTCAATCTTCTTCTAGTGTGCTTTCTTCTAAATCAGAGCCTCAGGAGCTAACACAGTAGTCACATGCCTTTATTTTTTTTTTTTCTTTCTTTTTTTCTTTTTCTTTTTTTGCAGGCAGAAGAGTGCTATGTACACTCTTCTGGACAAAAATGCCCTGGACAAAAAAAGGGATTTCAAGCTGTGGTTTGGACCCCTTTCCTTCCCTTCTGAATATTTCTTAACTGGAAAAACACTTTTCCTTTAAATTATTTATGCACTGATTAAATAATTATTTCTTACTGCACTTCTTTAAGAACACTACAGTGCCAACCTTTGTGGTTTTGAAGATGAGGTCTTTAAGAAAAACCAGAAAGGAATCTCATATTGCTTCTCAATTCAAGTCTTTCCTCATCAGTTCACATAATTCTCAGGCTGGTTTGCTCCTTTAGAATAAGTTTAGGGGGTTGCTAAGTACTAAAACGGGAACAATAAACAAGATTTTCCCCCTACATTTCCACTTAAATATTAGAAAATAACACCATTCATAAAAATGATCTTATCTGTTCACTTTATAGATGATGACGATGATCATTATGTTTACAAAGTAAAATATATAAACTGAGGAAAGGACTATTTAATATTATTTTTGTTCAAGGGTCCTAACATTAAATCACACAATGTCTGCTATATGACAAATGTTTATTAAAATGTGTTAAGTGAATATTAAGTCAGCAAAATAACTAAAACACTTCTGTGATACTTTTCTTAAGTCATAACTATAAAACAACATAGTAATATAGGAAATATGCATTGTAACTAGTACTAATGTAATAGCATCTTTCATATTGCAGGTTCATTTCCATACCTCTTTATGGAATTTTAAATTTATTCACAATTTTCTTTTTAAAGCAATAAATTATTGTACTTTCAAGGAGACCAACATTATTTACTGTGGACATGGAAAGCTGATATTTCATGTAAAACTTAGCCACTTTCTATAAATAATACCTTATTAGTAAATATTCTTTTCAAAATAATAGATTAAAAAAAAAGAACTTTGGGATGCAGGGGTGGCTCAGTTGGCTAAGTTTCCAACTGATTCTTGATTTCAGTGTAGGTCATGATCTCATAGTTGTGAGTTTGAGCCCTGTGTCAGGCTCCATTCTCTCCCTCCTTCTCCCAGCCCCTCTCCTGCTTGCTCGCTTACTTGCTCTCTCTCTCTCTCTAAAATAAAAACAAATATATATTTAAAATTTTAAGAAATAAATGATAAGTTTTTTAAATATGTGCAATGTAATAGACATGGATGCTTAATTTAGGGACATGAAACCAAATGGCGCACCTCTAAAGAGTTAGACATAAATTATTTTATCAATATTTCCAAATCGAATCTATCAGCACTGATATTTTGGTAAGACTGTGATATACCTCATAATGTAATTTTATTAGTAATTTTATGTTTTAGTGTTACTTTTGTTAAAATTTGAAATGTGTTTTCTAACTAATGTCTAAATCAAGTACATAAAAGGATTTTAATCATTGATTTTTCTTAAGTTTGATTACATTATTATTTTTGCTTGCTGCATTTTAACAACTATTGGCACAGATGTAATATGTTCACTTGTTCAAACTTTGGTGTGCAAATTCTACTACTGTTCTTCCTCATTATTATATCTCAATATCATCAAATGATAAGTAACTGCACGTCAAGATAAATTTAAATGTTTTAATATAAAATGCATTGTTCAACTATTAATTCCAAACATAATATACATTTTGTGATTTATGATATAACATAACTTAGTATCTAATTTATTATCTGTAAGTATATTATATATAATAGTATAATATTATAATACCTATAATAATTCATGAATCTTAGACTCATGAATCTGGTTATGCATATTCACTGATTTTCTAAAAAAACAGGAACTTATAAGAAAAAAATCTGTCACATTATAAGAGTTATCATATTTTTCTCACTCTTTAAACATCTGCTGACAGCCTTAGAACCTGTTATAGTGACTTTAATACTGACAGGCTGTTTGTATGTATATGTGAAATAAATGTATGGGCTACAATGTTTGTAATGTTTAAAAAATTGACAGGAAAGAGTTGTGGGATTTACCATAGAACTTACACTATTGTAATGCATAATTTAGCTCCCACTGGTTAATTATCAAAAGTAGTACTGAGTTTTCTAGATGAACTAATAATATCCCCTAGTCAGGGGGGGTTAATGACCAATATAGTAAAAACCAGTAAATATTCCATTTTAGGAGAGAAAAATATTATACAATACTCAATTTGGGAATAACACTTGGACAGGTGCTGCTCTTTTATATAATTTTCCAAAAGTGTTCCTGAAAATGCTATAGTACAGGAGTGCAAATAAATAATTGGGATAGAAGAAATTTAAGTCTCTGTTTTCCCAGTGAAATGAAGAAAATCAAAACAATCCTTAAAGCTGTCCCAAAGGTAGTTGGCTTAACAGTTGGTTGCTGTGAGCATCCTCATTTTTTTAAATTAATTAATTATTTTTTTAATTTATATCCAAGTTAGTTAGCATATAGTGCAATAATGATTTTAGAAGTAGAATCCAGTGATTCACCTCCTACATATAATATCCAGTGCTCATCACAACAAGTGTCCTCCTTAATGCCCCTTGCCCATTTAGTCCATCCACCCACTTCACAATCCCTTCAACAACCCTCAGTTTGTTCTCTATATCTGAGCGTTCTCTATATATAGAGATATAACAGATATATCTCTATATCTGTTTTTACATAATTTTTGCTTCCCTTCCTTTATGTTCATCCGTTTAGTATCTTAAATTCCACATATGAGTGAATTCATATGATATCTGTCTTTCTCGGACTAAATTCGCTTAGCAGAATATACTCTAGTTCCATCGACGTTGTAAATGGCAAGATTTCATTCTTTTGGATTGCCAACTAACATTCCATTATAAATATATACCACATCTTTATCCATTCATCTGTCAATGGACATTTGGGCTCTTTCCATACTTTGGCTATTGTCTATATCACTGCAATAAACATTGGGGTGTATGTGCCCCTTTCAAAACAGCACACCTGTATCCTTTAGATAAATACCTAGTAGTACAATGGCTGCGTGGTAGGGTAGTTCTATTTTTTTGACGAACCTCCATATTGTTTCATTTGGATTTCATTATCTCTGTTGGTCTACTTGTTTTTTTCTTTTCTTTTCTTATTCTTGGCTACAGAAAGAAAAAATTTTTTATTTTATATTTTTATATAAAACTGTTAATTTTACTATACTTTTATAAATTTATTTTTATTCTATTTTACCTTCTTCAATTCATTTTATTCTATTATATAGATTTTTTTAATTTTAAATGCTTTTTTACTTTTTTTCTTTCTCTTTTCTTTCCCTTTTTCTTTCTCTTTTCTTTCCCTTTTTCTCTACTCAATCAAGCTTCTTGCTTGAGCAACAACCAAAACAAACATAGGATCTATCTTCATTTATTTGATTTTCTGTGTTGTTTTCAATCTTCTTAATTTTAAGTTTTTATTTTATTAATTCTTTTTCTTCCTCAAAAATGACAAAACAAATGAATTCACCCCGAAAGAAAGAACAGAAAGAAATGGCATCGAGGGACTTAACACAGATGTACGCAAGATGTCTGAACTACAATTTAGAACAATGATAATAAGAATACTAGCTGGGGTTGAAAAAAGCATAGAATCCCTTTCTGTGGAGATAAAGTAAAATCTGTATGATTTTACATATATTCTGAATATATATATTCACTAGTATCTGGTGAATATATGAAGTTCTTTTATAAAAAAGCATATGAAAAAAAAATTTTTTTTTTTAAAGTTTCCATGGGGCACCTGGATGGCTCAGTCAGTTGAGAGTCCGATTTCACCTCAGGTCATGATCTCACGGTACATGGGTTCGGGCCCTGCATCGGGCTCTGTGCTGACAGCTAGCTCAGAGCCTGGAGCCTGCTTCAGATTCTGTGTCTCTCCCTCTCTCTTCCCCTCCCCCTCTCTCTGCCCCTCCCCCGTTCATGCTCTGACTCTCTCTCTCTCAATAAATGAAAAAAAAAAGTAAAAAAAAAAAGTTTTCATCAAAAATTTGAAAGCATAATTTTCACTAAGTGTAAGCTCTATTATAAACAGAAAATACTAAAAAATATAAATGTTTCAATCTTATCTTTTTCACTAAGTATATTGTGATAACCCTTAGTTCTTTTACTAAAATCATTCTCTACTCCTCTGCACTATATAATCAGTTTTTTTTAGTCAGAGTATACCTCCCCCAAAACCCCTAAGTGATTGGAAACTGATATTCCAAGACAGCATTTACTGGATCTAGATTTTCTGGCACCCACATAATCTTTGTGATACTCACTACTCATACATCCAGTCTAATTTGGAATGGAATACATCCAGAGAGTGTCAGAATCTGAGCATAAACTCACATAGTGTGTCCCACAAACTGTCCTAGCCTTAACCTTGGATAACTCTCTGTGTGAAAAATGGATAAACGTCCAATCCTCCTAGTCTCTTGCTAGCCATGGTTTTATATATTTTTTTCTTTCAAAATAAATCCACCTTGCTACATGACATTGATAAATATCTCCCCAACCCTAGAACATATGGGACCAGCCTTGCATGACACTGGAACAATGGAAACTCATATACATTGCCAGTGGGAATGTAAATGACAAAAGCAATTTGTGGTGGATTTCTTCTGTTGTATCTAGTAAAACTGAAACTGTGCATACACTTTGAGCAACATGGCCTCTAGCTCTGCACCCTAGAGAAATGGTGTCAGATTCACAACATGAAAATCCATTACAGTGTTGTCTGTAATGACAAAATATTAAAGACATTTAAAATCTCCTTGAGATGTTGAATCAATAAGTATTCTGAGGTATGATCATACAGGTGTGAAATACATAATAGAATTATTGATATAAACACTTATAAAGTATACAAGCACAAATACTGAAAAAGATACAGAAGAATATATACAGTATGCAGCATATGCCTTAAAATGGGTGACATCTTAGATATAAGGAAATACAAAATATAAAAATAATAGTATTTTTCTCTAAGTTAAATAGTCAAAATTGACGATAATCTTAAATTCTGTGTTTTTGATGAAAACCACTGTGATGATTCCACTGTGCTCAGGAAACAAAGGCTTAAACACACACACACACGCACACGCACACACTCAGAGTTGCGTGGAAGTTGAATATGCAACCCAAACTTGGATAATTACAGTCACCGGGAAATTTCTACAACAGTTACAGGAGAAGCTGCTAATTAAATGGGTTCAATCAGCTGGGAACACATAGCTCCTGAGCTACTAAGGCAATCATGCCTTTTACCTAATGGGAGCTTATCAGATGTAGAGAAGAGCTAATTTTGGTTTCAGCATTTTTGTTACTCAGCAAATATTAAACAATATTTGGGTTTTACGCCTTCTTTCAGCACATTTATTCTTTCACAAACAGTTGCTAATAGTCAATTACTTAAAATTTTTAATGCTAAAATTAGAGTATTTGCATTAGAGATATCAAAATTCATAATGAAATTAACCAGTGTAGTATAGATAAAGAATAGAGATAAAAATCAAGAAAAGAGATTATAGAACCCCAGTGGTGTGCTGGAAAAAAACTGTTCAACAATTTACTGTCAAAATAATTTGGACACCCATCCAAAACAAAACAAAAAAAATACTAGATGGTTAGTTAGTTCAAGAAAAATATTAAGAGTATATATAAGGAAAGGTAAACACAGTATTTGTTTTCTAAAATAGAAAGGAAGGACAACAGGCAATTTCAAAATTTTCCATATCATTAATAAAATGAACACAAATTAAAACTCGATGTCAATTCCCTATGAGCTTAAAAAAATTTTCCTTACGCTAAATATTGTAGTTTGTAATTAAATGAATATTCCAATACATTCTTGAGAATAAGTTTGAAGCTTCTTGAGAAATATTTCATAGGTATGTTCCATAACTTACAATTTTGTATATAATTCAACTCAGTAATTCCTCTTTCAGGAATTCTCAAGATAGTTACCATTAAAACATAGGTCTTAGCAGGATTTATTATTGTTTTAACTTATGTTAATAAGTATTATTACAGTTACATTATGACATTATTTTTAATAAAAAAATACTAAGTATTCATCTATGGCAAACTGTTAAATTATGACAGTATAGTGTGTGGTTTACTATTAATTTATTAAGTTTAATTTAAAATATATGATAAAGTATGCTTAAGAATTATCATTTAGTGATAATTGCAAGCTCTAAAATATAATTGTAGAATTATTCACATTTTATATTCCTATATTGTGAGAAATATGAACAGTGATTATTTCTGTACAAAACTTCATTAATGCCATTAATCTTTATTTTCAGAGTGCTTTCTATGGTGGACATGTATTCCCTTTACATCAGAATGAACCCACGTTCTAAAATAATAAAAAAAAATTGTTTAAATGCCTGCAGTTAGGTGGATATACCTACTATGAGGATGACAAGCTATTCAGAGTTCTCATTCTTAAATCACAGGTAAAAGTCTTGCAAAGGTTTCCCTTAAAATATTCTAAAGAAAGCACATGTAATTAACATGGAATGCCCACTAGAAAATGAAAAACAAAACTAGTCAAATTTCTAGAACAGTATTTCTATGTTATTTGTGAAAGTAACTAGAGAATCCAGTTGTTTTACTTTAGACTGTGTAATTTATAACTGAAGCAAAATCGTAAATGATATTTTAACAAAATAATTTTATGCTCTGTATTAAGTTACCATTTTTGCTATAAAAAGTTCTCACACATTTGATGGTTTAAACAACACAAATTTCTTCTAGAGTTTTGGAGGTAGAAGCCCAAATTGGGCTTTTTTGGTCAAAGATTGAGCCCTCTCATATTGAGAATCTTTAGCAATAGTATAACTTTATTACAAAATATTTAGATTTAAAAATGATGAAGGTCATTGTCACAATAATACAAAAGAGCAAGGATATAAAAATAATTATTTCCAACATAATCCTATTCTTATTATTTCTGTGTACATAATAAAAGAAACATTTTTTCTTTACAATATTAAAACAATATTTATCAATCCTCCTTGCAAGTATTTTTGTTTAATTTCATTACAAAGGACTGTACTGATTTTACTTATAAGCAGTACAATATAATAGCACTGATTTCACTAACTCATGATATATAATGATATCTAAGATGTTCCAAGAGCTGTCCTCAGTGCTGAATATTCAGGTTGGAACATATCTTTAACAGTATTCCTTATAGATAATATTCAAATAAGTGGAAGGGAATTAATAGATGAGTGGTTAAAAAATAATACAGGAGGGTAAAATAGAAATACTTGAGAATATTTAACTAGATGACTACTTTAGGATACATAAAATGCCATTGTTGAGTTCACAGGTGTCTGAATAATCAGAAGGAGGCTGCCATGAGAATATCTGGAATAGGGAGGGATCTAAGGACAAAGAGTGCCTCACAGGATGCATATAAAATAAGAATGATCTTTATGAAGCCAAGAAAACAGGAGACTGCCAGAGGCTAGAGCCTAGTGAGTCAAAAAGTAGTAACATATATGGCAATGATGTACCCTAATGGAAAAAAATGAATTTCCTTAAAGGTATAATTGGAAGTTATTAAATTATTTTCAGTAAGGAAGGGATGCTAACTACTATTAAAGTGTTAGAGAACAGAAAGGAAATTCAAGACAATCTCTAGATTTTTGACTTAGGCAATCATTTTGTATACTGGTACTCTCTATTGGAATGAAAATCTATAAGTAAGAATCAATTGGGATAGGATAAAAAAAACTCGCTTCTCCTATCAGCTTGAGATGACATCCACAGGAGATATTAAGAAGGCCAACCTATATGAAAGTCTGATGTCTCAACATAGAAAGCCCTCAAATCTTAGTAGCTAACTCAAATAAACATTTATTTCCTCATCACATTAAATGAAAGTTATAGGTTGCCTTGTTCTTTGCTGTGCTAGGGTGGACTCAGTTGACCTCAGCAGGGCTCCACTGTGCAACATGTGCCTTCCAATTATTTCTAGGTCCCCAGGTGAAGGAACATTCACTATTTGGGGAATGATTTTTTCCTGGAAAATAACAAATATCTCAAAGGGAGGATAGACAGAGAATATGACTATATAATTACATATAAAGTCTCTGCTCAAGAATGGCTTATGCTATGTTTGCTCATATTTCATTTTTCTTACCAAGTCACGTAGCAAGTACAAAGTGAATGAAGTGAAGTATAATCTTACTACTCAAAATGAGGCAAAATTGAACAGAGAATACTTAATTGCTAAATGTCATAAAATTTAACATATTGAGACACATTGTATTTTCCCTTTATCACTGATAAAGATAATTTATTATATTGATATATGATAAATGATATATCATATATCATATATCAATATAATAGATATTTATTGAATACAATAAAATCCAGCCATTTTAGGTATACTTTTTCCCTAAATGGTAGAAATATGAGACAAGTTGCTATCTGTCAAAAATTTTTAATCAATTGCCATTTGTCTTAGTAATTCATAATTGCCATTTTCATGACCCTCACTTTCACTGGCTCAGAAACTGGACTATTAGAGAATCCATGATACAATCAGGAGGAGCTACCTCACATGAAAATCCACACATTTCATATAATGGTTAGATTTCCTGTTAAACTGTGCTTGAGAAGCATAAACACAGAACATGATGTATCTGTTGAATGATTTTTAAAGTTTTTAGCAACTAGTAGCCTGGAAAACACAGATTTGTGTCTTATAATACATTCTTAGTGAATACTGTTCCCTCTGTGACCTACTGGAACCTAACCTTTGTTCCAACTGACACATTCATATGTTCTATTCATATGTTTATATATCATACCAAACTTGGGCTCTGGCCATTATGATTCCTCAGAGTCACTCTGTTTATCTCTGCCCTCAAACACTACAAGTTCATCCAGTCTTTTTGAAATTTGTGTCAAGTTTAATATTTGTTGTTGGGGATGCAATGGTAAGTGATGCAGATGTGACTCAAAATTGTCTTGCTATATTAGGGTTTACAATTTAACACTACCAACACATGCAAGCCCTAAGCACTAATCTAGAGGAAAGGAATGCAACTTCATAAAGGAGTTTACTGTTAATCACTAAAATAAACTGAGTTTAAAAAACTCATACTAAGGGGGCACCTGGGTGGCTCAGTCAGTTAAGCGTCCAACTTCGGCTCAGGTCATGATCTCCCAGTTCGTGGGTTGGAGCCCTGCCTCAGGCTCTGTGCTAATAGCTCAGAGCCTGGAGTCTGTTTCAGATTCTGTGTCTCCCTCTCTCTCTGCCCCTCCCCTGCTTGCACTCTATCTCTCTCTGTCTCATAAATAAACATTTAAAAAAATTCATATTAAGTACTAACACCATGCTTGAGAAATGTATTGCAATCCATTTTAGAATAATTATAGAGTCTCTCTCTCTCTCTCACCCCACAGATTAATGAGATTGACAGACAGGAAGATAGATGAAACATAGGCAGATTGATAGATAGACAGGCAGACAGATGGAGAGATGGAGGTGCCTGGGTAGTTCAGTTGGTTGAGCATCCAACTCTTGATTTTGGCTGAGGTAAAGATCTCATGGTTCTTGAGTTCAAGCCCTGTGTTGGGCTCTGAGCTGACAGTGTGGAGGGTGCTTGAGATTCTCTTTCTCTCTCCGCCCCTCCCTGGCACACATGAGAGCTTGCCCGCTCACTCGCTCTCTCTCTCTCAAAAATAAATATATATATGTGTATATATACATATATATACATATTTTTTTAAAGACAGATAGATGAAAGAAGGAAGGGAGAAAGTAAAAAGATGGGTAGACACATCTCCCTAAGAAATATGTAATCTGTGCTAATTATAAGTCTTTTCTTCACTTTGAAGTTTTGAGAATTTTTTACATCCTCTCTGTCACCTCTTCTTGGTAGAAAGAAGAAAGAAAGAAATACAGTTTTTTAAGTTGGCAAATGAAAATAGAAACTGATTTTAAAAGAGCCTAATGTTATATACAAGTTCTCAGTATAATCTCCTATTATTTTCCTGTAATTTCCAATAGTTTCCTATTGCTGCTATAATGAACTACCACAAAAACAATGGCTTAAAATAATAGAAATGCATTATCATATTGCTCTGAACTTCAGAAATTCAAAATGAGTATGAGTGGACTAAAATCAAAATTATAGCACCACTATTTTTCTCTAAAGGCTTGAAGGGAGAATCTGTTCCCTTGCCTTTTTTACCTTCCAGAAACCCCATAAATTCCTTGGTTTGTGGTCATTCCCTCTTTCAAGGCAACAATGACCAGTCAATTCACTCTCATGTGGCACCATTCTGACACTGGATATCCTGTTTTCCTGCCTTGTGATTACATGATGAAGCTTAGTAATCCAGGAAAATTCCTCTTATCAATAATCTTAATTAATCTGCACAATCCTTTTGCCATGTAAAGTAATATATTTGCAGGTTCCATGAATCAGGATACAAACATCTTGGGCAGGGGCATTATTCTGCCAACTACATCTGTCTTCTAAAAAAATATCAGGAAAGGCATATTCAAATTATTTCTCTTCAAATGTAGCTGAAAAACACATTTAGACATACAATACCAAAGGCACAATCCAAGAAAGAAATACTTGATAACTAGGGCTTCATTAAAATTAAGAATTTCTGCTCTGTGAAAGACACTATGAAGAGAATGAAAACACAAGCCAGAGATGATGGAGAAGAATTTGCAAAAAAAATATATGATAAAGGACTGTTATCCATAATATACAAAGAACTCAAAATTCATCAGTTCAAAAATTCCAAAAACAAAACAACCCAATTAAAAAATGCACTAGAAACTTTAAGGGATACCAAGCTAAAGAAGATACACAGACGGCAGGTAAGCATGTGAAAAGATTTCTCACATCACATGTCATCAGGGAAATGTAAATTAAATAGTGAGAATACTCTACACACCTATTGTACTGGCCCACATCCAGAACACTGACAACAAATGCTGGTGAGTATGTGAAACAGTGGGAACTCTCATTTATTGCTGATGCGAATCAAAAAATAGCACAGCCACGTTGGCAGATAAATTGTCAGTTTTCTATAAAGTTACACATACTCATATCATTCAGAAATCTTGTTCCTTGGCTTTTATCCAAATGACTTGGAAAGGTATGCACATGCATGCATGCAGTTGGAAACCTGCATGCAGATGTATAAAGAAGCTCTATTTATAATTTTCCAAAGCTTGGAAGCAACCTGTCCTTTTAGTAGGTGGATGGATAAACCGTGATACATCCAGACAATGGAAAAGTACTCAACAAGATATGGAAGAACTTGAAATGAATATTACTAAGAGAATATTCATTACACATTACACAATCTGTAAAGGGTATATTCTGTTTGATCCCAACTATATGGCATTCAAAAAAGACAAACTATTGAGACAGTAAAATAAATAAATAAATAAATAAATAAAAGTAGTTGGCAGGGGTTAGGGAGGAGAGAGGAATGGATTGTTGTAAAGCAGAATTTTTAGGACAGTGAAAACAACTCTATATGTTACTAGAATAGTGGATATGCTTCATTTTACTTTTGCCCCAAACCATAGAAAGTACAACACCAGGAATGAACCCTAGTGTAAACTATGAACCCTGGGTGATAATGCTGTGTCGATGTTAGTTTATCCTTGCTTAAAAAAAAATTCTGATGAGTGAAGTTTATAGGGGAAGGCTATGCATGTGTATGGTCACCAGTATACAGGTGATCTCTGTATCTTTAACTCAATTACACTGGGAACCTAAAACTACTCTAAAAAATAAGCATACTAAAAAATACATTTTAAAAACCCAAGTAAATTCAATTTGATTTATTAGGATTATACTCAATCCAACTCCACAAATATCTTGAGTATTGCTTTGTACCAGATATTGTTACAGTATTAATAATTTCAAGTATTAATATTAGGAATGACACAATTCTTTCTGGCACACTGCTTGCAAATAGTACTTTAAGCTCCTGTTTATTTCAAGAGAGCTTCTAATTCCTCTTCGTAATACTAAGCCAGTTATACTGAAATTATATGTCATTCCCTTTCTTCTGACCATGTTATTACTACTCTATAATCAAGTTCTATTATTTTTTCCTTCAAAATCCAGATTAAATACTCTCTCCTCTGTGATATCTTATCTGGTCATTCTAGCTATACTAAATTGTTTCTCCTATGATTTCACAGATCACTTGTCTTCTATATCTGTTATTAAATGATATATATTTATTGATTTAAATAGT
>CM053574.1:107757866-107808954 GCA_028646485.1 Cryptoprocta ferox | reverse complement strand
TAATGTAATTAAATCCAGAACGTTCTTTGCTTTGGTTGGAAAATTGGACAATATAATTGTCTTACAGGGCCACCTCACCATATAACTTCAGGGGCACACTTCCTTTGAGGCCAAATTAGCATAAACACAGGTTTTACCCTTTGGTTTGGCAATATCGTTTACACACTGCCCACATGAAAACTGAGGGAATCCTTCAGGAAAATTCTGACTAAAATGACAGAGTTGGATACATGCCAACCCTAACTTTTAAGTGACTCCAAAGAATTCTGTAGTCATCAGAGTATTTCTGTATATTAATTTTTCCTAAATTCCAGAATCATAAAGAGACATGATTCTTAACCCTTGATTTCTTTAATGTTCAAATTTAAAAAATCAGAAAACTAATATTAGGCCTGTGAATTATTACCATAAGACCCTGGCTTTGTTTAGATCTAACACATTTCTCATTAGAGATTGGAGTATATTGTGATAGATACCCAGCCAGTGGGATCCTTATATGATGCTCCCTTATAGGACTTAAATTTGGAGGCAATCCTAGAATGCTCCCACCTTGTACATAATTCTATTACTTTTATTCCTTTCCACAGTGTTCTTAGCTATTTTTACAAGCTTATATTTTTAGAAAATCTGCATTTAAAAATATTTTAAAGTAGGACTAGTCACCATCACCCACTCTCTAAATTATTATTTTGATTGAGATCACATTTAATTCATAGAATGATTTACAAATAACTGACATTATGAAGTCATCCTATCTATTAACATCATATGACTTTCTGCTAACTCAAATGTTTCTTTCCACAACTTAATAGTTTTTAAGGTTAATGTGCTTACTTTTTATGTTTCCTTATTTTTTCACATTTTTCTATAAACCACTTTTTAGGTATATTTCTTGATAAGTTAATATATTTTATTGCTATTGAAAGCAGGATCTCTATTTTAATTACTATAATTTGTATGTAGGTATATTCTTGATTTTATGATTACCTGACAAAAGTGACTTTTTATAAAAATAGATGTATTTTTCATTTGTTTCTCTTTAGTTTTCTAATTATATAATCCTTAAATTTATTTTTCCAAAACTTTAAAACTGTTTTCCTATATAGATCATTATATAAGATTTCTTGAAGTAAAATATGCTTTTCCCAACTATTAATTTCATTACATTTATTATTTTTACTTCAGAGTTATTTTATTTTATTATTTTATTCTTCTGCATCACCAAGTACACACCAGAAAGTTGTCATTGTTTTTTTATTGTTTTTAGTTTGATTTTTATAAAACTACTTAAGCACTTCCAAAAATTTTGGGGAAAGATGTCCACTTCAACTTTCCCTGCACTCCTGCCCCACCAATCAAACAATCAGAGTAATTTTATCTGATGATAGAGATTAAAACCTGCATGTGCATCCTTCAGACCTACTCCCTTCTCTTTGTTAAATATTTAATTATTCTTTCCATAGGTCATAATAAAGATGAATTAAGAAAAGTTTCTCACAGTGGCGGTAGTAGCAATTTCCCTTGCAGTAGCCTGGATATGAGTTATTAGTTCTGCAAAACAAAGGATTTCAAAATCTAGACATGAGGAAAATAGTTGAAAGCCTGATTTCAGCTATATATCTAAGTTGTGCTTCCTACCATCAGATATGCCATTAGAACCAGAATTTGACTCTTACCAAATAGATTACCACATTTATTTCTCACATGCATTGGAAGGAATGTAAGGGCTGTGATAGCAATTTCAGAGAGACTTATAATACAGTGTGACTTGGCTAGAGCCTCTGGAGAAAATAACTGTAATTAGAACAACTTAAAGCTTCCATTATAACCCAGGTGGAAAGGTTTCCTTTTTATGTAAACAATAGAAAATTGTGATTCTAATCTTTACTGATTAGTCACTGATATCGGAAAATAGGTAGTAGATATGTATGGCTATTTCTAAGGAGCTCAGTATGCCTATCAATCTTTTAAAGTAGACCCTCTACAGCTATCTTAACTCTCCTGAGCATGATTCTGATAGGAAAAACATTTTTGCTAGATTACCAGCAAAAGAAAGTGAATGAGTCCCAATGAAGGGTTGATTCAAAATGAACAGATGTTCAGGTTAGCAGAAGATTAGGCTTTGATGAGTGAAAGTACTTTCTGCTACTTATCCTATTGTCACAACAAGGTCTCCAGACTACTGGACTTCACAGAGCAGCTAACTTTCAAGTTGTTACACAGAACTCTGATTTTAAATTAGAGTGCTGGGTGGCTGGGGGTGGGGCGCCGGGGTGGATCAGTCAGTTAAGCATTGGACTTAGGCTCAGGTCATGATCCTGTGGTTCCTGAGTTCAGAGTTCAAGCCCTTCGAGGGGCTAACTGATGTCAGCACATAGCCCACTTCGGATCCTTTGTCACCCTCTCTCTCTGTCCCTCCCCTGCTCATGCATTCTCTCTTTCTCAAAAATTAAATAGATAGATAGATAGATAAAGAGTACTGAGCATTTGTAGTACTTAGCCACTCTGGTATTCACCCTCTCTGTCCTTCCCCCTGCTCCTGCGTTCTCATGCAAAAATTAAATAAATAAATAAAGTACTGAGCATTTGTAGTACTTAGCTACTCTGGTATTTATTTTGTCTTATTTTATACCTATTGAAGCCAGAGGCAGAACTCTATTAGACTAATCTCTTGAATTCAAGTGCATTTTCCAGAAGTTTCCAGATTCATTGCCTAACGTGTAGTCTTATGATCCTGTATTTTTTAATCATATTAGCATTGGCCATGTCTTAGGTATTAACAAAACAAGAGTGGGAGTTCCATTACAAGTAACTTTTTTCCACTTAAAGATTATAGCTAGTATGCAGTATATAAATATAAAGGATGCCAATGTTAAAAGGCAAACTTAAAAAAAAAACTTTCAATTTTCCTGTCTGATCAGTTGTATTATACTATGATATGTTGAGTTAAGAATCTGCATATTTAATTTTCCTACATTTATATTTGGTAAGGGTTAATTCCATTACTATGCACTTGTTATTATTGTTTCATTGAAATAGAGATTATGCCTACAGACTTAAAGAGCTAATTTATTTCCTATTAATATTTATCTAGAAAAAACATGAAACACTTAGGTGACAGTAGCATAAGAATTAATTATAAATCTTTTAAAATTCAGTTTCATTATTAAGGAGCACTGTGGTTTAAAAGATATGAAAAAGTCTCCCAATTGACAATGAAGTGCTCTTATCATTTATCCCACTTTTAAGAGTTTTCATGCTGAATAGCATAGGAAAGATATCTATATATTTAGTATAAATGGTATGTAACTTGATCTTTCTGCTAGAAAATATTAAACAATGTGATTGCTAAAATGTGCATTTCAAAATGTTAGAGTAAATGTTGTTCTGAAAGACAGAAAAGAAGGAAAATTAAACATTTATAGTTCAGGAATCAAGACAAGTAAACACTATAGTAAAATAGTGTCCAACTATACCACTATTGATATGGCTAATGTAGAACAAAGAAAAGATAAAAATGTAGGGAAATATTTTTTCAATAAATATGGTTCAACTATGTAATAAATAGTACTTTCATGCTAAAGTACATATACTTTTAGGAGGGTAATTTAAATGCCATCGTATAGATGGAAAGGGAATTTATATTTCTCCCTTGCTTGATTCAAATAAACACTAACAAATGCACAGTAAAAAATATCTAGTAGGAGTTATGACTTATACCTGCTTTCCTGAGCTATCTCTGTGAGGCAAGCTGTGGCATTTAGCCTGAAATAATGTTTGCACTATGTAATGTCACATGAGGAAACAGTAATTGAAGCACTGTCTTATCAATGAGCTGTATCTTTTTACATGTATTTGTGAATTATTTTTTTTATGGGTAGACAATATTTATTTATCAAGGCAATTTGGCTTTTGCAGACAGGCAAACACAGCAGTAAACATGAAGTAAACCATGGATAGTTTCACCTGTATCAAAGATATACAGGGAATGTTTTAGCTAATCCTTCATCAACTGATATCTTTACTGACAGTTAAGTAGAGAAGAATTACTCTTGGGTATTATTTCTTGATTCATAGCAGGATAGTTAGAGGCTTCTGCAAGATTGGTAATATGGAGAAAGACAGGAGAAAGGTGATGGTGTGATAGATCTAGGATTTGATGAAAAAGATTCTTATGCCTTTGCATCAGCTGAGATGGAGACCTAATAAATAATTGAAGGAGGCCATGACTAAGAAATAGTCAATGAGTTACCACCTTATTCTCAAATGTGATAAATCCATGCAGGTGAGAATTCCAAAATGCTTGCTATAAACTCATTTTGCAATCAGTATAAAGGTTGGGAACACCGCCTACATATATTTTGGTAGACTAATAATAGTATTAATGCCCTTGCTCTAATAGCTGTATGTATGGTCAGAAGCTTTACTATTACATTGAAAGTCAAGAAAATATTAATATAACCATTTGAATCAGACTAGATTATTTTCATCGTTTTTAGAGTGCTGTCCTTAATTCTACAATTAACATTTCTTCCTTTAGCCATCCTGTTGGAGACACATTTATTTTTACCTCCAGGGATAAATAAGTATTCATCAATATAGTTAGTATAAAGAAAAGTGTATATGTTTTTTTCTACATACAGTAACTTTTAAAGAAGGAGAGACAGAGTTGAGTTGCCAAATTAGTTTCTGAGGGCTATCACAACAAAGTATCACAAAGTGGATGGTTTAAAGCAACAAAAATATCATCTTCCAAGTTCTAGAGTCTAGAAGTCTAAGATCAAAATGTTACCAGGGCCAAACACTCTCTAAAACCTCTAGGGAAAAATCTTCCCTTGTCTCTCCTAGCTTCTGGTAGTCCCAGACATTCTTGACTAGGGCAGTATTAAATCCACCTCTACTTCTATCTTCACATGGATGTTTTCCTTTTGTTTTTGTCTGTGTCCAGTCTATGTGAATGCTACATTGTGCATTTCAAAATGTTAGAAGAACCAGTCATATTGGATTAAGGGCACACCCTTCTCCAACATAACATCTTAACTAATTATGTCTGCAATGATCCTATGTTCAAAAGCAGTCACATTCTGATGAACTAGGGATTTAGGATTCAATATACTTTTAAAGGAGTACAATTAAGCTGAAACAGATCTATTGTGAAGAAAAGGAAGAGCAAAAATTAGAAGGAAATGCATTTTTGCTAAAGACACTTTCCTGAATTCTAAATGAAAATTTGGTTTTTAGACATTTTCTTTTTATAAATGTTTTAACAACATTAATCTTAAAAGGTCAAATTATTACCATTTTTTTTACAAAAGCTGAAATATTTCTATGTAAAAAGGATCAACTTTAAGAGCTATTTAGTCATGCCAATATCAGACAATGCCCTGTTATTGGAAAAATGTATGAATATTCCCAATTCACAGGCATCATACTGAAATCCTGAAGAGGCTTTTCACATCTAACTTCCTGGTTTAGGATTTACTTTACTTTGTTTAATATCATAAATTATCTAAGCTTTTGTACTTTATATTAAATAAAATTGACCTGTGCTATCTATGTTTATGTAGCAGAAAGGGCCCTGTGCAACATTCCAGATGAAGCAGACCTGAGAGATCGGCAGCAGTTATGAAAAGCAGAGACCAGGTGAGGCAACGGAATGTAGTAGCCAGTTTCTTTTAACGGAATGTGCAACTAGATCTTTATCCCACTTTTTCAACTAAGAGTACTAGCCATCGCTTCTGGGAAGTGGAGTGAATGAATGATGAAAACCTGGACAATGGTACTCCATCCTACTTCCTTGGCAATACAGAGAAGTTCAAGCAGTGAACTGTTATGACATGGCCAAATCTTAAAATGAGTGCACTCCTAATACTAGAATCAAAGTTGTAAACAACAGTCATGCCAAAGCTTGAGTGTTAGTAGATGTGAAGCTGCTAATTTGGAAAGATATACATTTTGACTCTCATTTATATCTCAAAAAATTTTTGAAACTCCTTTTTAATTTTCTTTAGACCCTTTAATATCTTTAAGTCATAATCATAAAGTTATTATATTTTCTCAAAGTAAAACCATTTAGTGCCTCTGGAGTTAATCAAATATCATGAATGAGCTAAATTTGATGCTGAATTGAATGACCAAGCTAGACAACAGAAGTGTGATGATAAAATAAAACTTCTTATGACCTAAAACATTTTTACTTACAATTTCTCTAACCTATAAACAATGAAGCTTGGGATAATACTACAAAAAGGGCACTGCCTACTCTTTATAAATAAGCAGTTTCAAGACATCAGAATATATGTATTATAGAAATAACGATGTCCTTATATAAATGTGTCAAATAAAGATTCTATATATCACATTAAATCAACCTATAAGCATAAATATAACTGCACACACAGACACAGGCAGAGCAGATTTTGAAGAGAAGGGAATTGCTTTATCAACTCACACTGTTTTGCTTCTTCCTAATCATATATATTATTATTATAGATAAAAGAACAATTTCAATATTAAGAAACTGTATATTCTTAAGACAGTAAAAACTAATTAAACCCAAAAGTACTACAGGACATGGCCCAAGCTTAGAGCCTGAATATCATTAGATGAATTTCAGATATTGGTAATATAATAATGCATATTTTATTAACCACCTTCATTTTCCTCATTTTGTTTCATTAAAAAAACTTATTTATTCATGAATTTTAAAAATGCAATATCCATTCTTATTCTAAAGATACTTTAAGGCTATTTAGACATGATATTTAATGTTCATTGATCACCTTCATGTTTTTATAAGAGAAATAACTTACAAAAATTTCATCAAGGAATACAAAAATAATATATTTCTATATGCAAATGCCTTAAGTGTATGAACATATTCCCTAATCACCTAACTTATGGAAAAGGATAAAGTCAGTTAATTTTACTTATTTGGCTATTTGAATATTTCATTTAATTGCTATAGTATTTTCTAGAAAATAAAAACTGAATAATAAATGCATAAAACTTTATTTTAGAGAACATTGCAACTGATTAAATCCACGCTATGTATGGAATTTTATCTATTGATATAAAATATGAATGAATATATATATGCCCATATACATATACATATTTATATATTTGTGTATGTGTGCATGCATATGAATAAATACAAAGTCTAAACACCTGATTTTACACTAGTTTCACAAATTCTCTCCACTTAAATATTTTCTTCATTCTTGTTTATTTCATTTGCATCATAATGCCATCAGCTTTATGTCTTACAAACTTTCTCTGACGTCTATTTATTTATTTTGAAAGAAACAGCACTAGTTGGGGAGGAACAGAGAGAGGGAGAGAGAGAATCCCAAGCAGGCTCTACACTGTCAATGCAGAGCCCAATGCAGGACTCAAACTCATGAAGCATGAGATCATGACCTGACCCAAAATCAAGAGTCAGATGTTTACCTGACTGAGCCACCTAGGTGCCCCTAAGCTTTCTTTGAAATGAATATCAGAAGGAGTAGATCATTTCAATGAAAGCTGCCTCCATTCCTATTTATGGGTGACTTGAACTATAAACATACATTTGAGTATTATCTGTATATAAATATAGGAAAATAAAGTGTTATTTTCATAAGGTAGTTTGCAAGCTATTCTTCAATGCTCAAATTCAGGGGAGAAAATGGTAGAAACATAGCAGTAAATTTTTCCCTTGTTTGAATCAAGTTTATCCAGAAAGTACAGGTTCTTTATAAGGTCAATCCCCCCAAATATAATACATAGGTAATTATAAAACCTCTTTTTTACAAGAAGTTCATATAGTACATTGAAATATTAGTTTTCTCTTATTTTCATAATCTTCGTATTTATTCCTACTTATAAGAAAATCAAATCACATTGAGATAAGGAATGGTTTATGATTGACTGCTATATTCAGAATTAAACCCAAATTGTTGTGCATTAAAAATAACAGAAAACTGGGATAAAATGAAGCCCAAACTGAGCATTATAATTGTTATGCATGTTATGAGCAAAGGATTAATCTCAAGAATATATATCAAACTGTACTATATCAAAACTTTCCATCAAATAAAAGATAATTTCAGCTATGTTCATGCATATGGATTATATATACGAAGAATACATCAATTGAAATGAATCTCAGGAAGAATGCTAAATGACCAAACCAAGTAAGAAAAGAATATATAGAGAATATGTTCTCAAAATATATATTAAATATTAAATATTCAAAATTGACTAGAAATGCACATATGTTTAGTAAAAATCAATGAGTTGCATATGAGCAATAAACACCAAATTCTGAATCCTAAAATCTGTAATGAACTGCAAAAGTTCCCAAATAGCCTGAGCAATCTTGAGAAAGATCAAAGTTGGAGGCACCATACCTCCTAATTTCAAACTGTATTACAAAGCTATAGCAATCAAAATAGTAAGGTACTGGCATAAAAACAAATACACAGACCAATGGAAAATAATCTACAGCTCAGAAATGTACCCCAAAATATATGGTCAACTAATATTTGAGAATACTCAGTGGGGTAGAACACTTTATTTAATAGTGTTGGGAAACCAGCATAGCTACATCCCAAAGAATTATACTGAACCCCTAAAGACTTACACATATGAGTTGAAACCCTAAAACTTCTAAAGAAAACACAGAGAAAAAGCTTCTTGACATTAGTCTTGACAACTACTTTTTTTGGATATGACACTAAAAGCACACACAACAAAGGAAAAAGTCAGTAACAGACTACATCAAACTAAAAATATTCTGCTCAGCAAAAGAAAAAAAATCAACAAAATGAAAGGCAACCATTGCAATGGGATAAAATATTTGCAAATCATCTAATAAAGAGTTAACATCCAAAACACATAAAGAACTCATGTAAATCAATAAAAAAAATCCTGATTAAAAATTGAGCAGAGGAACTGAATAGACTTTTTTTTTTCAAAGTAGACATATAAATGGCAAACAGGAACATGAAAAGGTGCTAAACATCACTAATCATCAGGGTAATGCAAATCAAACCCACAGTGATATATCACCTCACATCTGTTAGAATGAAGAGCTGTCATTACAAAGACAAGAGGTAACAAGTGTTGGGAAGGATGTGGAAAACAGGGTTGCAATTAGCTTCATCCTCATGGGGCATCTGTTAATACTGCTAAATGATAATTTAATCTTGCTGTTAGACTTTCACAGACACCAAAATAAAACTAGCTTTTACCATTTGCATTATCCACTTACTGGCTTCCTTTCCATTAGCAATTGCTCCCCTTATTTCCAATTGTCCTTAGCTTTTGCCTAGTACTAGCCTTCCTTACCAGGTAAGACCATCAGCCTCAGCTAAAAGATGGACACATCAAGTTAACAGGAATATAAATCTGGCCAATGCTTCTCCCGTTGCCCATTCACATGCACATGGAATAGATAGAGCAGAGTTGGATAAGTATTAGCTTATAGGACTGTCTCATCCATTAAAAAGAAAAGAATTGTTAATACTAGCTTAGACAGGTAAGAAGAACTAATAAGTGATCCCATTATTCCGCCATGTATTCGGTGAGTAATATTTAGAGATATTGTCATCATACTGTATTTAGAAATTGATTCTTCCACCAGAACTCATAAATGCAACTCAGGTCCTGGCACTACATGAACAGGCAGAGAAAAAGGAAAGGGAAAAGGGAAAAGGGAAGGGGAAGGGGAAGGGGAAAAGAAAGAACTACATTTTCCCAAAAATAGCTCAATAGCACACATTAAATTCTAGTATATGTTCATTCAATCCTTGTGGTCTCTTACCACAAGTTTAGTAAGCAGATATTTCAACTGTCCATTCCAATTTTCAACCAATCTGTTTTTAGGAATGATGAAATACATGAAAACTTCATTTTAGGAAGCTATTTGGTCCATTATTGCACTGTATCAGCAGTACCTTGATTAGATGACAAATATAAGGTCCAAAGTGAAATAATATTTTCAGCTCTAAATCTCTTATCATGTTATGTTTGCTTCAGTTGGTGAATACACAAATCCACATCCAGAATGAGTAACTATCCTGGTTAAGACTCATTACTATCTATCTGAAACTATAAGTAATAAGTCAATGTAATCTGCTATGAGCTGGTCTATGTCTGTCAATAGGCAGTGCGTGTCTGCATTTAGTTTCTTCTCTTGTTCACAAACAATGTAGGTTATGACCAACAGTTGCACATACTGTTCAGCAATCTGGTTAACTATTTTCTCCATCCTCAGGGCATTTTACTCATTCTGAAACAAATTACCTTACGTTGGGCCTAAACCCCTGATCTCCTAGTTACTTCATCTTTGGTGGTATCCTATATACATTATATACTATGTATATATGTGTATATACTATAGTATTGTGTATGCACGCATGTACGTGTGTATACATATATAATATACATATAAGTATATATATAGTATATATAAGTACACTATATACATGTATAGGTTCATACATGTATATACTATAGTGTGTGTGTGGATGTATATACAGGGGGAAGCAGGTAAGAATAAGCATATATATATACTACTATGGTATATACATATATATATATATATGAGTATATATAAAGGAATATATATGTATATGTATGTATTTCACAAGGATAGGATAAATTGAGCAAATTTGATGTTTGAGGAGTTGATAAAACATTAAAAATACATAAAAATTGAGAAAATAAATGGAGTAGTTACTAAATTTTTGATGGATAAATCTTAACATGTTCCCTGGAGTGAATCAACCTCTGACTGGTTGATTTCTCTTTTTGCTTTATATTTTACATTTATTCATTTTTGAGAGAGACAGAGTGTGAGTAGGGGAGGGGCATAGAGAGAGGGAGACAGAATCAGAGGAGGGTCCAGACTCTGATCTGTCAGCACAGAACCCAATGTGGGTCTCTAACTCATGGACTGCGAGATCATGACCTGAGCATAAGTCAGACACTTAACTGACTGAACCACCCAGGCACCCCCTGACTGGTTTATTTCAAAGTGAGAACGTGCCATTAGTTGGTTGCATAGATGTAGTAAATACTCCATTC
This sequence comes from Cryptoprocta ferox, assembly GCA_028646485.1. Classification (NCBI taxonomy): domain Eukaryota; kingdom Metazoa; phylum Chordata; class Mammalia; order Carnivora; family Eupleridae; genus Cryptoprocta; species Cryptoprocta ferox. The sequence continues at coordinate 107,797,881 of CM053574.1, read as the reverse complement.
ATTTCCTCAATTTTAATACTATTTTTATGAAATATCTCAACAGTTGCAACACTTAATTTTCCAAAGTTTTTTAACTATTTTTATTTTTATTGTTTTTTATTTTGAAAGAATACTAACTTTTTTACTATTCAACCCCACTTTGGGAAAGCTAAGAGAGGAGGACCATGACAGATTATTTCACATTATCCTCTTCCCCCAACATTAGTCACATAGGAAGTCTTAACAGAACCCTTTTTATTACATCATTAATCATACCTTGAGTTAAAGGAATTGGAAGAAACTTAGTGTCATTATATAGACAATCAAAGTTACTTGTACTTTTAACACTCAGCAACCTCAGAAGTAGGATTGTATTTAAAAATTATAGGTGGAATATGACAATTTTCCTTTTCAGGATATGTTACACACTTTCGTCTTTATTCAGATAGGCATATTGAGAGTTAATATATCTGTCCACATTTCCTCAAAGCTGCAGCTATCTAAGTATCTTGAGTAATACTGAACATGCTTTTCTATCCATAGTGTCTAATGCAAAATAAGAAGTCATTAGTATCCCATGTGTAAAATTCATTTTAATAGCTGCTCTATAAGGGATCACCAATATGATGTTTAAAAAGGCCCCTGATTTTCTCCCACTGAAACTGTGCAATTCTTTCTGGCAATTATCTGTGGGAAGGAGTTATTTTCACTCACAGTACATGTTACCATCTTTTGGCTTTATATTCTTCCCTTCTACCTATTTGATTACCAGGTATTACTTAGTACTTTGGCAGTCTCATGTTAGTCTTTAATTACTTTCAGTTTTGGCTTTCTCACTACCTAAATTTTACTTTGTGACCCATCAAATCTACCCATCTTTAATCTATTACCTTCAAGTAAATTATGTGATTTTTCTCATATAAGTGGTAACTTAAGTGACCTCTCATCAGCAATGGCTTAGAAGCAACTTTGTCAACATAGGATTCCACCACCATTTTCCTCACTCTTACACTGTAAAAATTTTAAAAAGTAAATAAATAACTATCATTTAAATTACAGTGTCAAGGTTTGGTTTAATTATCCTGTTCCTAAATATATGCATATAAGGCTTAAATTTTAAAAAAGGGGGGGATAGAGGAGAAACATAGAACAAAGCACGAGCAATCATAAACAAGTCCAAAAACTTGCAGGCACCTCTCTCAGGTTGAATAACCATATAAAACAAGCATATATCATCAATATTTTCATCCACAAGCAATAAATACAGATTTATACTGGGTATCCCAGAGAGTTTTAAACTTTAAATACTTTCAACCACTAAGGAAATTTTAGAAAGAGATGCACTGAGAAACACTAAAGTATATCAAGATGAGTTCCTAAAAAAGATTCAAGTAACTTACAGGAAGAAAAGGAAAACAGATGAGAAAAGTAGAATGAACAAACAGAAGCACACCTATATAAAATAGCATATTTAAGCTCTAATATAACAATATCATCTTAAATGTAAGTAGTCATAACATACCAATTAAAAGTCAGAAAATGGTAGAATGGATTTCAAAACAAAACAAAACCTAAAAACCATTGCCCAACTAAATGCTTTCTATAAGAAACTTACTTAAAATTCAACAACATAGGTAAATTAAAAGTAAAATAAGACAAATAAAATGATATATCATGCAAACTTTAATTTAAAAAAAATAGGGAAATCAGGACTGGCTTCAATACTATCATAACAGAATTCAGAGCAAAGAAAATCACTCCAGATAAAAAGGTACTGAGGTACAAAAATGTACTGAGATCAAATTACCAGGAAGACATAAGAATCTTATAAGTCAACACACCAAGAAAATACACATGAAGAAAAAATTGATAAATGTAAAAGGCAAAATAGATAATCCATTATTATAGGTAGGAATTTTAATATAATTGATAGAACAGACAGAAGAAAAATCAACATGGATATAGAGATCTGAACAATGCAACCAACCAAAAGTATCTAATTGACATTTCATCCTAAATTGATCTGTAGATTTAACTAATTTCTACTAAAGACCACATTTTTTTGTAGACAATGACACACTTGCTCTAAAACTTATAAGTAGTCACCATCTCTAAATGGCTAAAACATTCTTGTCAAAGAAAGTGAAGAACTTACTCAATATTAAAGCAAGAGTTTGGTAAAGACAAGGATAGACACACTGAACATGAAACAGAACAAAACTTCAAAAACAGACCCACTCAAACAGGTTCCAACTTTTTTTTTGACAAATTTGCAAAGGTATTTCAATTGACAAAGAATAGCTTTTTCAACAGTGTTAGAGAAACTAGGTATCCATAGGCTACATAGATAGATAAAAAGAAGAAAAGAAATGTCACCTTTAACTAAACCATTTAACTCATACAAAATTTAAATAAAAAGGGTCATGTATTTAAGTATAAAACACAAAAGTACAACATCTTTAGAAAACCAAACAAACCACCATAGGTGAGAATCTTCTAGGCCTATGAAAAGAATTTTAGAACTTGATACCAAAAGCATTAATAGAACAATGAAAATACAAAGTGGACCTTATCAAAATTTAAACATTTTACTCTTCAAAAGATCCCACTAAGAGGATGAAACAACTTGTTAGAGACTGGGATACTGTATTTTCAAACAAAATATCTGACAAATGACTAGTTTTTAAAGTATATTAAAATTTTTCAACTCAAGAAAAACAAATAGTAAAATTCAAAAACTTTAAGACACATAAATAGTCATTTCAAAATAGAGGATTCTGAGCTGGCAAGTAAGTACATGAAAGAATGTTCAACATCATTACTATCACAGAAATACAAATTAAAAACAGAGTGACCAAAATAAAAATAGTAACAACATCAAATGCTTTTGAGGAAACAGAGGCAATTAAATTATACTGTTAGGAAAGTAAAACAGCACAGTCACTCTGTAAAATGGTTTTGAAGCTCATAATATTTCCATATGTCCCAGCACACATATACTTAATAGCATCAAACTAGAAATGCACCAAATACTGTTTGAGTGCTGAGTGGTAAAACAAACTAGGACTTCATACCATGAAGTACTAAGCAATAAAAAGGAATGAACTAGTGAAAATACACAAGAACTTGTATTATAATCTGAGGAAATTATGATGAGTAAAGAAAGTCAATGTCAAAAAATTACACACTGTATGATTCCATTTTTATAACATCCTTGAAATTTTAAAATTATACAAATGGAGAACAGAGTAGCATTGTCAAGGGTGAGCAATGAGATGAGGGAGGAGAACAAGAGAGAGATAAATACAAAAGGTCAACAGTAGGAATGTGTGTGGTGACAGTATTTTATACTGACTGTAATGGTGGATACATGACTACACATGTGCTGAAATAGTACAGAACTCAACACACACACACACACACACACACACACACACACACACAAGTATGAGTAAAACTGGGAGATCTGAATAATTGATTGTATCAATGTCAATTACCTGAGTGTGACATTACACTAGTGCTCCTTCTTCTTCTAGACTCTGGACTCCCAACACCTTTTCCTCTAGTCCAGTAGTTCTAATGATCAGGGGGCTGTGGAGAGAGAGTGATTTTTTGCTCTCAACCCACAAACCTAGGGACATTTGGCAAATTATGAAGGCAATTTGGTTGCCACTTTGGGAAAGTGCTACTGGCATCTAGTGGATTGAGGACAGATTATAGTGTTGAACACCCTATCATAGAACCTTCCCTACAACAAAGAATTATCTGGCCCAAAATGTAAATAGTGCTGAGTTTTAGAAACTCTGAACTAGTCTCAGGAGGTTGATAAAAGGGATGCTTAGCCACATATTATAAAACTGGATAAAGTCTAGAGGGTATAAACACTCTAAAACTTACCCTCATCTGCTTGGGTTCTATCATCTCTTAACTACTGGCCAGGTAAATAAATCTTTACTGCCTGATAAAGTCACTAGTATACGAAATATATAAAAAATTTATCAAACTCAACAACCAAAGAATAAATAATCCAGTTAAGAAATGGGAGAAGACATGAATAGGCATATTTCCAAAGAAGAGGTCCAGATGACTAACAGACACATGAAAAGATACTCAACATCATTTATCATCAGAGAAATACAAATCAAAACTATATTGAGATATCACCTCATACCTGTTACAATGGCTAAAATTAACAACACAGGAAACAACAGATGTTGGTGAGGATGTGAACAAAGAGGCAAAACCTTCTTACACTGTTGGTAGGAATGCAAACTGGTGCAGACACTCTGAAAAAACACTATGGAGGTTCCTCATAAATTTAAATATAGAACTACCCTAGGACCCAGCAACTGTACTACTATTTACTCAAGGAATGCAAAAATAGTGATTCAAAAGGATATATGCACCCCGTTGTTTATAGCAGCATTATCAATAATAGGCAAATTATGGATTGAGCCCAAATGTGCATCAACTAATGTATTGATAAAGACACTGTGTTACATACATACAATGGACTATTACTCAGCCATAAAAGAGAATGATATCTTGCCATATGCAACTATGTGGCTACAGTATATTATGCTAACTGAAATAAGTCAGTGAGAGAAAGACAATACCAAATGATTACACTCATATGCGTTATTTATGAAACAAAGATGAACATAGTAGGGGGAAAAAAGACACAGAGGCAAACCATAAAACAGACTCTTAACTATAAAGGACATATGAAGATTGCTAAAAGGGAGGTGGGCAGGTGAATGGGCTAAAAGAGTGATGGGTATTAAGGAGGGCACTTGTTTTGATGAGCACTAAATTCTACTCCTGAAACTAGCATTACACTATATGTTTACTAAGTAGAATTTCAATAGAAACTTGAAAAATAAAAGTTTACAAGGACTTTACAAAAATAAACTAATGTAACATTGTCAACTGTACTCAAAAATAATTAAATATTAAATAATATACATGGAAAATTTCAAATATTTGCCACTTTTATTTATAAACATGCATATATACTAATAAAATATATTAATAAAATATATTAATAAAATAAAGTGAATGAATAAATGCACAATAACATGCAAGTCTGCAACATTTCAGGAGATAACTTTATATATTAGTATCAGAAATAAAATAATACAGAACACATACATTAAGTAACAAAATGCATTTAGGGGTGATTTTTTTCTGGAAATACTTGTGTATAATATATACAATACTTACACAATTAATAAACACAAGGTTTACATTAATGTAGTTTTTATTTTATATACTTATTTTTAATATAGTAGTTTTTAGGGGTGCCTGAGTGGCTCAGTCAGTTAAGCATCCAACTTTGGCTCAGGTCTCAGGGGTTTGAGCCCAAGTCAGGCTGTGGGCTGACAGCTCATAGCCTGGATCCTGCTTCAGATTCTGTCTCCATCTCCCTCTACTCCTCTCCCACTCATGCATATTTTCTCTCCCTCTCTCTCTCTCTCTCTCTCTCTCTCTCTCAAATATAAACATTAAAAAATTTTAGTATAGTTTTTTTAAATTTATTTCCTGTAACTTTTCACAAAATTTTGAACTTCTAAGTAATACAGTTTTTAAGGTATTAAATTAATAACAGTTTTTCCCCGTGCTTTTGATCAGAGTATCAACTATTTTATAGCAAAGGCTTCAGTGTAATTTTATCTGAAGTATTTTGCCTTTGAAAATATGAAAACCACTATATTGCAGTTATCAAAAACCACCTGATTTTTCATTAAGAATAGTGAGATTTTGATTAAAAATAGTGTGATTGTGGAAGACTTCTCTGAACTACTTTAAAAAATTCTCTTTACCACTTATACAATCATAAATATTAAAGTCATAAGCAAGATGGTGTATTTAATATTAAAAATATTTTGTTTGATCATCAAATACCAACTCCAAAGCAATGTCAGTGTTGACATATCAGACATGTTGTCATAGAAGTCCAACATTTTGTAATTCTTCTAATTAATATTAGGGTAAAATAAAAGTTTTTAGCAGTTTTGGATGACTGATTTGTCTAGTTACTGTTTTGAATCAATATACTATTGAAATATAGTTCCAAAATGGCCAATTTTAATAAATGCTTTGTACTAAAGATGTCCTATCTCTTAAAACTAGAAAATATAAAATAATTGATTCATTCAATACATATTTGTAAAATACACTTTAGGAATTTAAACAGGTCATGAGTGAGCCTGTAAAATCTTTACTTCAAAGTAAAGTAAAATCTTTAATCCTTTTACTACAATTAAAGACATCTTAAACTTTATGTGTGAGAAGAAATCTGATATGTCTTGTCCATGAGAGTTCTTGCTGTCCCCCATAAAAGTGTTTGTAGATTGTGGGTTTTAAGGTTGCATGATATTTTAAGTTCCTTCATTAACTTAAAAATTCAAATTTTAGCTCTAGGACTTTCACAGAAAATTTTCAATGCAACCTGAAGACCCTGACTTTATGTGCAAAATATTCATGCAAGACCTCTTAAATTTTTAGAAGAAATTTTCCTAAAGATGCACTTATAAAAATTAAAACTTCAAATATGTTTGCAAAATATATTGTTCATATATAAAAATGTAAATTATCTCTCTCTCTCTCTCTCTCTCTCTCTCCTTCTCTCTCTCTCTCTCATCCTTGGGAAAGAATAGGACCTTCCTAAGATTTTTCCAATATACTTTTTTTTATCCATCACTTTAGATTCTGTCACTGTGACAGGTCTCTTCTTCCTTGAGTGAAAAAGGGAGAACTAAGTGGGATAAAAAAAAAAAAAAAAAAAAAAGGACACTACTGGTTGGGGTACATCTTTCTTTAGATGGTAACTAGAATGAGTCATTCAGATAGTGTCATAATCAACTTCACCCTCTGAGAACTGATGTTTAGAATCGGTTGATATGCCACTTATATAACCTTGTTACAATTCCTTTGTTGATTCTAATGATGTGCGAAATAGTCCTTTAAATCCTTCTGTTTCTCTGATTCTCTCAAGTTTATATCATTTATGATATGCCACCTAAGCAGTTCAATACTATCTCTTTAATTAAATGCCTTGAGTCTTTATGTTATACAAAAAATAAATCCCTTATTTGTGTTGAGAATATTTTGGTGGAGGATACAGGCCCTACACTTGAAGAGATAAATAATTATCCAATGCAGTATATGATAAGGTAAATGGTATAAACTACAAGTGATAGAGAAATTTTGAGAATCTGAAAAGTTTGAGAATTGATCACTAGAGCATGCTGGGGAAGGTTTTTCTGGAAGCAAGTCCTTAATCAGGTCTTAACAGACAGGAAAAATTTTGATGAGTAAAAAAAACAAAACACAGTTTAAAAAAAAAGGAGTGTTAATGAAAAAGTTTGAGAAATAAATATATGTAGCTTTGAATAGGTAAAATGAGAAAAGCTATTTGGTTAGCATTAAGGAATTCAGGGAAAACATAGTGTGAAATATATTAGGAGATGTATAATGTAGTAGATTAATAGCCTATCACCTAAACCATTTTTTAAAATTTTATTCTATATGCAGCAAAAACACCTATTGTTCAGCAGATAAGAGAAATAACAACAAGAGGACTTACTGCTATAATCATAGTACATAGTAGTAAAAGCTTCAACTGATTCATAAGTTAGTGAGAAAAACTTATTAAAAAAATAGAAATTATAGGAGGCCACATTCTAATATACTACCAATTCCTTTTGGATGATTTATTCATCTACCCCATAAATATTGACTTAATAGCTATTTGACAGGTCAGTACACACACCGAGTATAATAGACAGAAGGGGCATGGCTTCCATACTTATGGAATCCAGAAGAACAGACTGAAAGCAAGCAAATGGATATATGTTCAAATCATTTGCGCTGCCATACTGAAAATTTCCTAATTGACCCACAAAAGAGATTTGACCCTTCTTGACATTATAATAGAACACTGAACATACTTTTGTTAATGCATTTGTCTCTAGGTTTTCTTTTTTTTTATACAGTTCTGTCAAGCAAATGTGACCCCTTTATGTACAGAGATCTTATCATTGTGAATACAATATAACTTAACACAATGATTAATATTTGGAAATGAATTTGTTGATGTGGATATATGTACACACATTTGCACAAATATATTGATAGACTCATTCTTTTACTTTCATTATATTATTCTAACAAATAAGAAAGTGGAAGCCAAAGTAGTCAAGGATTAATTCTCAATTGTCCAATAACATTTCACGTGTTCATGGGCATATGCTTGGGTCTTTAAGTGTACTATTCAAGATAGGACTGGCTATGGTATTCAGAGATTCTTCACAGTTCAATAAAAGCCATTCATTTACAAAATCAAACTCTGCCTGCAATTATTTTTTCTCCTATAACTAAACTAAACAAAAAGAAAACACATTTCCAAAGATACCTATAGTTCATATTTTCAACACTGTAAGCATAAAGCAGTATCAATCAACTTCTAGCTTCCATATTAATAAGATACTTTGTGGTCAGCTTTCTTGCACCTTGAATTTACTCATGGGCCCTGCATCACTGTCTCCATTTCCATTTTATTTTGTTAAATTCACCTCAATCAATTTTACCTAATGATTATTCTTATATAACCAAAAAAAATTGAGTAACTTGACATTATCTCTATTAATACCCCTTTCTACCTACTGAATTAACTAAATTTGAAACCATTTTTAACTTTTTCCTAATCCTTTGTAGTATAAATTATCCCTAACTGTCAAACTCAACTAGCTCTTCTTGACTCTTCCACCTTTTTTCTTAAATGTTTTTGAGAGAGAGAGAGCGCGTGCGTGACAGAGAGAATCCCAAGCAGCTGAGAGCACAGAGCCCAATGCAGGCCTCTATTTCACAAACTGTGAGACCATGACCTGAGCTGAAATCAAGAGTCACATGCTTACACAACTGAGCTACCCAGGCACCCCATGCCCCGTTTTTTTGTTTTGTTTTGTTTTTATTAATGAAACACCACACTAAATTTTTTAAAACCAAAGGAAATGTAGCTGCAAGAATAATAGCACTGAGTGCTTCAGACAGTCCAGTTGAGTACTAGCATCCTGGCTTGCTCTTACACTTTTCCTTCTCCAAGCTTCGTGCTGTCCATGGCTCAGGAGAACCCATCATTACCATGAGGATACACAAGGAGCCACAGGCACTGAGAAGAAATTCTGAGAAGGCCACGACTGTGTCTTCCTTCTCAGTGCTGGCAGCTGTGAATCGATTCTGCTAGGCCATACATAGGCTTGCTCTGGAATTCCATAGCCAACCTTCAGGGATTTCTAAATCTCTCTAGAGTTCCCAGGAAGAACTTCCCCCATGCAAAGAATAGCCTTCTCTCAATCTCTACTTGGAGGCACAACCCAGGGGTTTCTTTTTCATTGGGAACTGGAAAGAATCTGCATATCAGCTCAGAATGGCTTTAAGCAAGGTCCACTGTTCCCTGCACCTCATGAGTGGAGTCCTCTATTAGTCCTTCCTTTTCTTAGCTTCTGGTGGTTGCTGGCAATCCTTGACACTCCTTGGCTTATAGCTTCAGCACTCTAATTTCTGCCACTTTTTTCATGGCAATCATCTCAGTGTATGAGTATGTCACTGTATGTGCAAATCCCTTTTTCCTTATAAGAACACCAGTTACTAGATTTAAAGGCTACACCATATTTCCTTATTTTAAGTTGATGGTATCTACAAAGGCCTTGAACTTTGTCACTGTCATGTAAGGGTAAAATGTTTGTTGCCTCAATGTCTCTCCCCTGCCCACTTCTCTTTGACTCTTTACCTAATTTCTCTGAGTCTGCTCCACACTCAACAGATAAAGCATTTGTACCAAGCGATAAGCCTCATGATGACATTTCTATTTTCCTCCAAGATAATTCCTTCCACTTGGGCCAGGTACATTTAATTAACCAACAAGCATGCTCACCACACACTACAGTGCCATTCCACCCTTGACCCTCAATGACAGCTGTTGCCTACCAGTATTTATCTCTCTCTCTCTCTCTCTCTTTCTCTCCTTCCCTCCCTCTCTCTCTCTCTCTCTCTCTCTCTCTCTCTCTCTCTCACTCTCTCTTGCTGTCTCTACTCAAAATATGTTTGGAGTTTGGGGTACCCTCCGTTTGGTTCTCTGGGAAAGCAGTACCTCCCTCTTCTAGGACATGTAAGCATAATACATCTTTTTCATGTTATACATCTCTCTGTGCTGTTATTCTGTGTCTGCACCAGACTTGATCATCAAAAGGAAAAAAAAAATTTTTAATTTTCAAGTAACACAGTTATACTCCTTACAAAATAGTCATCATCAGATAGACCTCCTATAGATTATCTTCATAATAAAAGCAGAGAGTAAGTCAGAACTTGTTAGACACAAGTTACTGTTATGGACAAAGATGGAGCAAAATACCTAAAGTGTACCTTTCAGAGATCTAACTTAAAATCTGAAGGAGAGAGAACCTGAATTTGAGGATCAAAATTCTAGAAACACACAAACATACACCTGGTATAAGGTTCAGAAAATATCAAAAAGCAAAAATGAGAACATAGAAAACAAGCAAGCAATCTAGAGGCCCAATAATGCGTACTACTAATAACAAATCTGATGAAAAGATTCATGTCTTCTTCAAAGGTGTGCAGAGGCAGAAGTGTTTTAAAATATCTTGTCATTTAAAAAGAAATCATAACAATGTAAGTAATTTTAGTGTGGCAGCAAAAGTAGTACAAAACAAGTGGGTCTTAATTAGAGGAAACAAGGAACAAATAATTGACTTAAATATCAATATTTTATGACATCATTAAATATACTCTGCTTAAAGTGAATAATGTAGGGCCCCAAACTTTGTTTACATGAATATGTCAATGCTGTGAAAAATCCTCCTTCAGGAAAATAACAAATTCTCCACTATCAAACATTTGCCAGAATACTATTGTTTTCAAGAAGTACTTAGTAAAACATCAAGTCAATCAACTATACTTTCATTCTTGAAACTGTAAAAGAAAATGGTGCTCCTTAAAGTACACTTAGCCAAAAACTGGTTTAAAAGTATAATTTAAAAATCCATACACACATACAGTTTTATTTGCTAGGGCTGCCTTAACAAGGTACCATGGCTTGAAAAACAGAAATATATTGCTTCACAGTTCTGAAGTAGAAATCACAGGGATTAAGCAGGTTGATTTCTTCTGAGAATTGTGAAGAACAATCTATTTTTTTCCTCACTCTTTTTCAGCTAACTGGCTGGCCATTGTTTTTTTTTGTTTTGTTTCGTTTGTTTGTTTGTTTTTTGTCTTCCTTGGATGGTGGATGCATCACCTATATCTCTGTCTTTACATTCACACAATATTCTCACTGTGTATGTTGTCTTCAACCTTCCCTTTTTTATGAGGTCCATCCTAATGACCTCCTCTTAACTTGATTACATCTGCAAAGACTCTATCACCAAATAAGTTCTAATTCTGTGGTACAAAAGGAATTGGTTAGGATTCCAACATAGGAATTTGAGCAGGGCATTATTCAACCCAAAAAAATACTCTTAACATTGTTCTAAATTTAATTTCCTCAAATTGGCTTTAGATCCTTCAGGAATCATCCTTCATATGACACTTTTCCTGCTATATTCTCACTAAATGTATCAATATTATAAGGATATCAATATCAATAATAGTCCTTTAAAAATATTATTGCTTGTGGAGCACCTGGGCGGCTTAGTTGGCTGAGTGTCTCACTCTTGATCTCAGGATTGTGAATTCAAGCTCCGCACTGAGCTTTGTGCTGGGTGCTAAGCCTACTTAAAAAAATAAACTAATATAAATAAAAATATTATTCCTTGGATAATATATCAATCAGAGTTCAACCACAGAGACAGAGTCAGTAGGAGATATTATCAGTAAATGTTTATTTAGATCCCTGTACTTTTATGGGGAGTTAGCTTATGAAATTTGAGATGTGTGGTTCAGCAATGTCTGCAAGCCTATTGTCTTTGTGTCTGATAATGGAGACAGTCGTGTACTCAGAAAGAGGAGATCATAAGCAAGCTGCAGCCCCAAGCATGAACTGCATGAGGACAGATTAAAACCTGTGTCTGGTCTTATGGCCTATAACCTTGGTAAAAAGAATGTTACAGGATGCAGGGAACTTCCTAATGAATCTAAATCCACATACCCAATCCAAGAGTCAGGAAGCTGAAGAAGGGCCCAGAGGAAGACAGAGTAACTACAAGCCATACTGAGGTTATGTCAAGAGTGACTGACCACATATACTTTGTTTGGATATCAAGTGAACATGAACACCAGTGTACCAAATTTAATTTGGCAAACGTTCTATGTTCTAGACCACCTGCATTTTTCTTAAAATCCTGCTCCTGAGAAACCGCTCTTCCATTTACAATTTCCAGAGTTCTAGTTATCATGGTCATTGTGTGATATATCAAAGGTCAAAGTGGTACAATGTGTTATCACCAAGTCATCCAGAAACAAACTGGAGAGTCAATTTCTGGCTGCAGCTCTGAATCCTGAACCTGTGGACACCAGATATATAGAATAAACTGTATATTAGGAAATTAGTGTTATGTTTTAAAATTGTTTTTTCTATAATAAATTTCGTATAATTGATATATTTTATAAATTTTGATAATTTGGGGTAATTTAATGCATTGTAAAGTATTTTCAGATGTCCTGATTTTATCATGATCTGGATTTTAAAGCAATGTAAGCATTAAAATAAAAAGTTAACTCCAAAAAAGGGTATTTGTGATCCCAGGTATGTTTCATCCCAAGCAGGTGATCAGCAACAACATATGTGAGCCACAAAATGGATGCTTCTTTTCTACCCTCCAGATCCTTTTCTACCTTCCACAATCTCCTTTGTGGCTACTTTCACCAGAAGAATTAAAAAAAATTATGTGAAATATAATTCATCCTTGATGAACTATTCAACCATGATACAAAATATTCTTTAGTATGCTAAGCTTTCCCTAGAGTTTAATACCAATACAAATTTACTGATGCATAAATATTTCTAAGACTTCCTTAGAACTGATTACAAAGAAGTGGAATTGGGGATGCCTGGGTGGCTCAGCCAGTTAAGCGCCTGACTTCAGCCTAGGTCATGATATCGCCGGTCCCGAGTTCAAGCCCCACTTCAGGCTCTGTGCTGACAGCTCAGAGCCTGAAGCCTGTTTAGATTCTGTGTGTGTGTGTGTCTCTCTCTCTCTGCCCCTCCCCTACCTGCACTCTGTCTCTCTCAAAAATAAACAATTTTTTTTAATAAATGAGAAAAGTGGAATTGTAGAATTAATTAATCTTTATATTTAAAATTACTTTTGGGGCACCTTGGTGGCTCATTTGGTTAAGCATCTGACTCTTGATTTCAGTTCAGGCCATGATATCAGGGTCATGAGATCAAGCCCTGCATCAGGCTCTGCACTGAGCATGGAGTCAGCTTAAAATTTTCTCTCCCTCTCCCTCTGTCCCTCTGTCTCTAAAAAAAATTGCCTTATATATATTTTCAATATAAGAGCCTCTGTTTTCACAAACAATGAAATTTAAAAATGTTTATATATGCATAGGAGAAAATAATGTTTCAACTTAAATTTTAAATGTATAAATATTTAATAATAGTTTATCAAATATTTATTGGCATTTTTATCAGTTCTATGATTAAGATTTTCTTATTGATTCTGTAAGCTTACCGTCATAACAAAAGTCTTAACAAATTCCTATGTTTTTAGAATATCTTAATTTATATTTTTTAATGTTTATTTTTGAGACAGAGAAAGAGAACAAGTGAGTGGGTGAGGGCATAGAGATAGTGTTGAGACAGAATCCCAAGCAGGCTCTGTGCTGTTAGTGCAGAGCTCAATGTGGGGCTCAAACACATGAACCATGAGATCATGACGTGAGCCAATACCACAAGTCATTCACTCAACCAACTAAGCCACCTAGGTGCCCCCATTTTAACTAATATTTTAGTATTATACCTGACAGAGGAAAAAGACAAAAGATGTATTTTACCAATTCAGGAATAAAATATGGGGCATCACTATTCACTCCTCAGACATTGAAAGTATAAGGAAACAATAAAAACAACTTTAAGTTCAATAACTTGTATGAAATGAAAAAATTCCCTAAAAAATACACATTATCAAAAATTATTCAAAAAGAAATATATACTTTATATATTCTTCCAGATATTAAAAAGATAAATTAGTATTTTGAAAACTTCAGAAAGAAAAACTTCAGGAGTATATGGTTTCACTGGTAATTTCTACTAAGCCTTTATAAGAATGAAATAACAATTGTTCACAATCTCTTCAAAGAAGACAAGATAAAAACTGCAAACTCAGTTTAATGAGTCCATCATTAACTTTATTCTGAAATAAGACAAAGGTAACACAAGAAAATAAAACTAATATCCAACATAAATATGGATGCAAAAATCCTCAACAATGTATCAACAATTTGAATCCTGTAATATATAATAAGAATATAATAATACATCACAATCATGTATAATCTATCTCACAAATGTAAAGCTAGTTCAACACTCAAGAATCAATGTATTTCATGACACAAAATGATTCATGTTAAAAAAAGAAAGATGATGGGGTGCCTGGGTGGCTCAGTTGTTAAGCATCCGACTTTGGCTCAGGTCATGATTTCATGGTTCATGGGTTCGAACCCCGCGTCAGGCTCTGTGCTGACAGCTAGCTCAGAGCCTGGAGACTGTCTTTGGATTCTGTGTCTCCCTCTCTCTCTGACCCTCCCCTGCTCTCTCTCGCTCTCTCTCTCTCTCTCTCAAAAACAAAAACATTTTAAAAAGATGATATTAATAAATGGAGAAAATATACTTGATAAATGCAAATTATTTGGTGTTAAAAATACTAAGAAATAAAAAGAAACTTATTCAAAACAAATAGCTACAAATAATCTATAGAAACCTATTCAATAAAAAATAGCCACAAATAATCTATAGAAACTTATTCAATAAAAAATAGCTACAAATATCTATAGAGTTAAAATCATACATAATGGTAATAAAATAATTTTCCTCTATTGGCAAGGATGTTAACTCTCATCACCGTTATTTATTATCATACTGAAAGTTCTAGCATTTTATATAAGTCAAGAAGAAGAATTTAATAGCATGCAGATATTAAAGGAATAAATAAAATTCCTATTCACAGACATGTCAATATAGAAAACCCCAAGGCACCTATTAAAACAACAAAGTCCCTCACCATTAGTAAATGAGTTGAACAATGTCACAAGACATAGGATCAATATAGAAAAATCCATTACACTTCTGTTCATTAGCAACGAAAATTGAAAACTAAAAGTATCATCATTTTACCTAACCTTCCCTCCAAAAGAATGTTTTATATCAAATGAAATATGTCTAAAATCTGTACACTGAAATTTGCAAATTACTGATGTAATCTCAACAAATGGAAATAAATGTAAGGATATACCATGTTAATAAATTTGAAAAAATCATTATTGTTAAGAGGTCAAATATTGTAAATGATCAGTAGATAATATAATCCTGATCAGAATCACAGTATGATTCTATGTCAAAATAGATAAGTTGATACTAAAATTTATATGAGTAAGTAAATATAACTAGATTATCTAAAAAAAATTGTGAAGGAACAGAGTTGGTATACTCAGAGTATTATGGGTTGAATATTGTTTCCTATACCTCGAAAAATATATATATGTTGAAGTCCTAACCCCCTCAGTACCTCCAAAGATGACCTTATTTGGAAACAGAAACTTTACAGAGGTCATCAAGTTAAAATGAGATCATTAGGTTGGGCCCAACCCAGCATGACTGGGTGTTCTTATGTAGAGAGGAAATGCGGAGAGACAGAAATACTTAAAGGAAAAATGATATGAAGACACCAGGAGACAGCCATCTATAAGCCAAGGAGACGGACCTATAACAGATTCTGTCCTCACAACCTTTACTGTATTTAACCCTGCTTTGATTTCAGATTTCTAGCCTCCAGAACTGTGAGACAATACATTTCTGTTATTTAAGCCCTATAGTTTGTGATACATGATTAAGGCAGCCCTAGAAAATTTACTGCATATATTACCTGATTTTAAGAGTTGTTATAAAGTTATATTACTCAAGCTAGTAAAATATTGTTAAAAAGATAAATAGGAAGACAAATGAAACAGAACATAAAATGCAGGAACAGACCTACACAAACAGGGTTAACCGATTTTTAACAAAAAGTCCAGGGTAACCTAATGGAGAAATGATGGTCTTTCATCAAATGGTGTTGGAACAACACGACCTCCATATTTTAAAGGAAGATGAAGATTAATATGCAGATAATAAGATAATAATGATAATGAAAAGGAAGAAAAAGAAGAAAGAGAAGGAGGAAGAAAAACAGCTTGACTTACACTTTACACCATAATAAAATAACTCGAAATGTGTCACAGACATAAACATAAAACACTTTGGAGAAAATTTCTTTGCCCTGCTTATTAGGACATAGTTTTCTTAGAATTAATCTCAAAAACAGATTGCATAAAAATAAAAAGAAAACATGATAAATTTGATGTCACAAAAATGAAAATTTTGTGTGTGTGTGTGAAGGACAGTTAAGAGATTAAAAGACAACACAGGGACTGTGTGGGGGCAAGGGGGAACTTCCAAATCACATAGCAAAGAACTTGTTTTCAGAATGTATAAAGAATTAACAAAACTCAACAGTAACAAAACTCACCAGTAAAAGTAATTAACAAAACCTTACAAAAATTTGCAAATGATGTAACTGGACACTCCAATGAAAATATGTGTATTAAAATATGCACATGAAAAGATGCTAAACATAATTTGTCATTAGGGAAATCAAAATCAAAACCAGGGTGAGAGACCAGTAAACACCTATTAGAATAGCTAAAATTAAAAATACTGTGAAAACTAAGGTGCCTGCCTGGGTGGCTCAGTCAGTTGAGCGTCTGACTTAGGCTCAGGGCATGATCTCACAGTTTGTGAGTTCGAGGCCCATGTTGGGCTCTGTGCTGACAGCTCAGAGCCTGAAGCTTGCTTCAGATTCTGTGTCTCCCTCTCTCTCTGCCCCTCCCCTGCTTGCATTCTGTCTCTCTCTCTTAAAAATAAACATTAAAAAAAAAGTTTTAAACAAAATACCGAGAAAACCAACTGTGGGCTAGCCCATGAAGCAATGGTATCACACAGATACTGCTCCTGAGGGTACATTCACATTGGAAAACTGAAACATACACTTAATTTATGTTCCAACAATCATGCTTCTAGATGATTATGCTACACAAAAACTCAGATTCAAATAAAAGCTTGCATGCAAATGTGTATACTGTCAATAATCACACTTTCCCTGAAAACAACCCAGTTGGTAAATGGATAAACTGTGATACATTCACACAATGCAAAACTACTCAGCAATAGAGAAATGAACTAATACTTTATGCAACAACACGGACAGATCACAAATGAATTATGCTAAGTAGAAGAACCCAGTCTCAAAAGATTTATTACTGCCTAATTCCATATCTGTGACATTCTGGAAAAGTAAAAAATAGGGAAACTATAAACAGACGAGTTGCCATGGATTAGGAGTAGAAAAAAAAGATTTGAATATGAAGGAAAAGCATAAAATTCTTTGGAGTGTTGGAATTATTCTGTATCCATTTTTTGTAGTGTTTACTATAATATATTTATGTGTACAAGGTCATAGGACTATATGCTGAAAATGTTATTTAAGAATATTGAAAATTTTAATTTTTTACTAATGAAAAAAATAATGGTGGACGTCAAAACATTTGAAATATTCAAAATCACCTTTAAGAAATAACATTAATTTTGATATTGTATTCAATATTTCTTTGTGCAGCTTGTTGGCTAAAATGTGTTTAAAATTAACTTGCAAACTTTGTGTGGATAACTCTACATTCTTAACTTTTTTTCTTTCCCTCATCACTGTATTTAACATACCAAAAGAAATTACCTGTTGCCTTTGTGTCAAGAATATAGGTTTGATACATAGTATACTTTCATTGTTTCCCTGCAAGGGGGCTAGCCAATATTTTTAAATGATTAAGAAATTACTTACTAAAGTTAAATATAAATTATTATAACAGTATAAGCACAATTGTAACATTCATTCCTAATGTACCTATTGTGAGGTCAAATAATGTCACTTCCTTTCACAAAAATTACAGTCTAATATCAAATTCAGAATTGGATAAATTATATTTATGTCCTCGGAATATGATGCTCTGGCTAAACTATCAAATCATTCTAATATAGAGTAAAGCCCAGTAGAGCCATTTTTGCACTGTTAAATCTAAAACATAGGAAAGTATAGGCACATATTTATATTTTGCTGTGATTTAGTTTGCATATTGAAGTAAATATACCAGATTGTTGAACAAAAAGAAAATGTATTATGTTGTTCATCTTTTAAATACTAATGAATGTCAACTTGTGTTCTAATGATCCCTCTAAGGGGAGCCTATTGATCAAGAAAAGGCTGGCTACAAGAAAAAAGAATCCCAAGGCAACAATTTTATGCTACTCATAAAGGAAATTATAATCAAACAGATGATGGTTTGTTCCTTTTACAGAACACAAGTTTTAATATATTGAAATTCGTAACAATGGGTTTATTTTTTAAAAAGTTCTGTTTACAGTCCTGTTTAATTTCGGGGGAAAGGACACAGTAAGAAATAAGTTTGGGACAAATGCCTATGTGATGACATTCTACTGGTTTAAGAGGAGTCAATTTTTTATGTTGTTTCAATATTTGTTACACTGTTCTAAAAAATGAATAGAGTTAGCTACTATATGACTGAAAAGTTATAAAACTGCAGATCTAGAAAGGACTACATGTTTTTATCAATTCTTTAAAAAATATTAATAACTTTCTAGCAGAAGTCAATAGACAATTAAAAATTAATCTAATAACTAAGAAAAGCACTTAAATGCTAGGAAATAATAAGATCTAATAGGAAAAAAATATTACATGGTAAGGGGATTGAGAGAAATAAAGTTAATCTGTTTAAAAGGGAGACCATGATCTGGAGCACCTGGGTGGCTCAGTCAGTTAAACATCTGACTCTTGGTTTCTGCTCAGGTCATGATCTCATGGTTCGTGGGTTCGAGCTCCATGTGGGGCTCCATGCTGATGGTGTGGAGCCTGCTTGGGATTCTCTTTCTGTCCTTCTCCCAATCTCTCTGTCTCTCTCTCAGAATAAATAAATGTACTTAATTTTTTTAAAAGGGGAGGTCATGATCAACATCATTAGAAAGATATCTGAGCAAATGTGAAGAATGTGATACCAACTTGTAGGGAACATAAATTTGAATTTTCTTTGAAAATCCTAATCCTACTCCTAAACTAATTCCTAAGCTACAAATTCCTTTATAAATCTTGGGCTCTAAACAATAATTTAACACATAAAAGTAAAAAATAAAATAATAAAACAAACATGGAATTAGAGCTGAAGTTGGCTTTGTAAATTTTAAGAGTCTCATTCATAGGAGTCTTTCCATATGTAAGAGAGTGTCATAGGCTATCAATCACATTGTAAATGGAGTTCTTTGCTACCAAAGCTATGCAGCATTCAAGGGAAGTCACACCAAGAAGTCCTGTGAGTTGTAACTATACTGATCAGGGTGCTGGTAAAAGTGTTAGGTGACATTCCTCTTTGACATGCCTTCTTCTGACAAGGAACCACAAGAAAAAGCCCAGGGAACATACAAGGGAGGGATGCAGAGGAACCTTGGGACAAAGAAAGAAGGGGATAGCCAGAAGTGATAAATGTGATTTTTCCCAAACAACGTCCATAGACAGAAGCAATTAGAACAGCACCATTCTACACACCACTCTATTTCAGACTGCATAAGAATTTTGTCAAAAAGAGGAACAACAGCAACAAATAACACCATTTCCCTCTTCACTCCTCAAAGCTCCCAGATCATTACACAGTCATTCAGGTTTTCAGTTAATATATGAAGGGAGAATTTACAGCATTCAGGTAGAAACTGAAAGTATGAAAGAATACATATGTTGTTTGGGGACAAATAGAAGGATAAATATTACCCAATAGAGTTCTAAAATATAATGAAGTATAAAAAAAATCAGGTGTTAGATAAGAAGAAATTATTTAAAGAAATTCATTTAAATTACTCCATGATCCAATACATAATTCAGGATATTCTTGAGATCTCTTTTACGCTTCTTTTCCACCTTCCTTTTGAAGATATCAACAATGCTTAAAGTATGTGCGTTTTATAAGAAAATACCTTTCCCTTCTATACACATCCTGTGAAATATGCTTCCAGGTTAGTGTGTCCTTCCTCTGCTTTTGGAAGCCACTGGGGAAGGGGATAGGATACCTCCCTGACACTGCCACATTATCCCTTCTGCTTCCAAAGCATTAGCACCAGCAGCTAGGTTAAGCACATATAAATTTCCTTCCTGAATTATTACTTGTAGGTAATCTAGGTGGGAAATTACAACATAAAGAATCCAACTTCAGACTACTCAGCTAATTTAATTTATATTTAATTTCATGGTATAGGTACTTAAAACATATATATACATATATGAGTACCTATCAGTATATATATTTATATATACAGCTTTATTTACATATATATGACATATATATAGTGAAATTGTCTTTTGTGCTAAATCAGAAATCTGTAGAATTCTCTTAGATTATTTTATTTTATATTTAGTGCATGTGGTATAAATATACAACTTTATATATATATAAAAGACTACATATGTACATACACACATATATACATACGTATACATATATAGTAAAATTGTCCTTTCTACAAAATCAGAAATCTGTAGAATTCTCTTAGATTATTTAATTACATATTTAATGCATGTCATAGTGTGACCCTAAACCATTCAGTTCTTATAGTTTCAGTAAGAACTAAATCAATCCTGCTGAAAAGAAAAATACAACTCAAATACTGAAAAGGAACTGAGCATTTTCTCTTTCACATTTAGATTTTCATTTAAGTTAAATAGTAAGACCACTGTTTTCTTTTCATTTTAACATATATAATGAGAATATTACTCAAGATACATATAATTAAGTTGTTGTTCCAGGAGAGCACATTTATAAAGCATATGAAATAAAAACATTTCTCTTATCAGGAAGGATGCTGAAAGCCATTTCTGAAGTAAGGCAGGTTTGCAAGGTTGGGGGTCTCCCGCTGTCAGACCGATGTCTACCCCCACTCAGTTATTTTTGCTTGAGCACAGACCCCCAAAGCACCTGGCTGACTGGTATCAGGAGGACTTGTCCTCTTATACTAAAAATATGTGAACTGTACCTTTGAAAAAACTTATTATAGGAGTTTCTTCTTTTATGATTATACGAGCAGAGCAAATATTACATTTCCTGAGAAACCTGTTTTTCTTCCCCTGGAGAAAACAGGCTATTGACCCCTGCTCACGAAGAACTAACTCTAGCCTTTGCTATGCTAAAAACATTGCCTTGTATTTGAATGCTAAAAACCTTCCTTCCCCACGTGATAAGCATCTAAGTCACCTACATCAATCATTATTGATAAAGATTATGCATGAGTCTTCTACAAATCTATGTTCTGGGAAATTTTTACATACCAAAGAGTTTGTCATCAGAAATCATTGTCTAAGGCAACTGCCACTTCTGTTTTGTACCCCATACATTTTTTCAATAAATAAAGCTGACTCTTGGTCAGTGCAGAGATGCCTCCCTGGTGATCAGTAAGAAACCCAGGCTCTCTCACTCCCTCTTTCGCTGACACAGTCCATCCTTCAGGGAGCCCCGGACCTGCCGGAGCTGGACTCCAGCAGAAGGATGTGGAATTGCTCTTGGAGACATGAATTATTATGCTAAGAAGACTCTGGCAATTTTATGATCAACTCATGCAAATATGGGCATAAGCCACATTCATTTTATTTACTTTTTGTAAGTGCTAATGTGTGTGTATAATTGTAAATGCTTATAATATTTTTTTAATTTATAAAACATATCTGTGTAACCATTTTTGGATTAAGAAATTTAAAGATGAAATTTAGAAGCACTTGTAGACTCATAAAGCTCATAAAACATTATTTTTCTGATCACTGCTTCTGATTATTTTTATTACTTTAACTATACATTTGACTATTGTAAATATTCTATATATTTATTGTGCATATGCTATATTATTATATGTAATCCATAGCTTTGTCAAGTGCCTTGAGTATCATTCATTAGAGTAAGTGGAATCACCTCACTAGAGTAATGGCAGTGACGGAAATGATGTGAGAGGCACTCTGACTTCTCCTCAGGCACAAAATGTAATGGGGGGGTCAAAACCTCAATAATAAGGTACATATTTTAGTACAATATTTGAAAAACAACTGAATTTAATGCAAGAAAAGTTAATTATTTAAAAATATTCAAATTCTAAATAAAAATGATCATACCCTTTAGTTGCACAATTTTTTTCTCACTAGCTTCACCCTAATCTTGGCCCTAGATGGGACACATTTTTCTTCCCCATTGACACTGAGATTGTCTATGTGATTTGTTTTGATAAGTAGGATGTTACCATATGTGAAGCAAATAGAATGTTTCAATGTGACTGTGTAACTTGGCTTGACCCCTTACACTCTTATGATCCTAGATGAAAAAAAAAAAAAAATAAACATGTCATGGAGAGCACCTGGTCTATAGGAAAAATGGATAAGTATGACCCATAGTTGGGATCAAGATCAGCCAAGCTGGGTCAAGATCAATTAAACCCTAGAAGAATGTGAACCAACCTTAAGACACTTTAATAAGAAGCATACAAAAATAACTTAGTTGTAAAGGCACATAAAAGTTGTACTTTCTTGAACATTCTTATCATTTAATAGCTGCAATATATAGGTATATTTGTATTACAATGTATTAATGCAGATAGGATTTACACCGAGAAGACAGTTTGATAAAGGAATAGAGGTAATAAATTAAAAACCAAAACAACCATACAAAAAGAGAAAATCAAAATGAAAGAACAAGTCATCATAAGATCTTGAAATTCTCAGCTGTCAACTGCATTTAAATAAGCACAAAATGTCAAAACATTTGTTTAAATAAATACTTTAACAGAACCACTTGAATATATAAAGAAATACATCATCACAAGTGTTCATCTTCACAATTTATCAAAAAGCACATTTGTGTACCTGCCATCCAGGTCAAGACATAGAACACTACCAGTAGCTCAAAAGCTATTATTCTTCTCAATCATTAATATCTCCCCCTTCACATAAAGTTCATGATACACCTTCTATCATAGTTAAGTAGTTTTGGTCATTTGTGAACTTTATATTAGAAGACCAATAAAGAGGTGTTTTTTTTAATCCAACATTCACCCACACTTTTTGTTTTATCATTATCTGGTACAATATTGTTCTTATTCTACATAGTAATTGCTACATAAATTTATTCATTCATTTTGTTACTGATGGACTTTCAAAATTATTTTTTCTATTCTGGTGCTATTCTAAACATTGGCCTTAATTAATTCTAAACATTGTTGGGCATGTCTTTGGTTCATATAGGCATACATTTCTACTGCATATCAACATAGGATAGGACTTGGTGGTGCACACAGTATTTGTATAGGCAATTTTGGTGGATACAATTTTTTGTGGATTGATTAAAACATGAGAAAATAAACACTAATGACAGAAATAACAAGTGCTTCCAATTTAATATATACAATGTTCTATTTTTTTCAAGTTTACTTATTTTGAGAGAGAGAAAGAAAGCATGAGTTGGGGAGGAGCACAGGGAGGGAAAGAGAGAGAATGCCAAGCAGGCTCTACATTATGAGTGTGGAGCACAATGAGGGCCTTAAACTCACAAACCATGAGATCATGACCTAAGCAAATTCAGACATTAAACCCACTGACCTACTCAGGCACCCCTGTACCAACATTTTAATTGCCAATGTCCTCTGGCCCTATAATTTTAAATTGAGAATATTTTTGTAAGGAAATAATAAGACAATTCTGCATAAAAAAGTACATAAATATGTCCAGGATAAGTTATGACAATAGAATATTAGTAAAATTAAACAAATTAAAATTATTAGAAGACTGATTAAATAATTCCATCTGCATATGGAAGAAAAATTGTCAAATGTTTATTATGAATGCAAATGTTATACATATTTAAGATAAAGGGGATTTTTAAAGAAAATATACTAAGTAGCTTAATTTTGATAAGGTATATATATCATACATTTTTTGATAGATATCTGGAGAAATATACATCTCTTTAAGAATCTTGAAAAATGAAAGGAAATTTGGAATATTTGTTTTCATAATTCAACGTTACGTGCTGCTTTATAATATGATATTTCAATTATATTATTACATATAACAACAGTCTAAATAAATATAAGCAATATTTTTCATTGCTTTTTATTTTTTTATTTTTTTTTTACATTTATTATTTATTTTTGAGAGACAGAGAGAGACAGAGCGTGAACAGGGGAGGGGCAGAGAGAGAAAGAGACACAGAATCCAAAGCAGGCTCCAGGCTCTGAGCTAGCAGTCAGCATAGAGCCCAATGTGGGGCTCAAATCCACGAACCGTGAGATCGTGACCTGAGCCAAAGTCTGATGCTGAACCAACTGAGCCACCCAGGCACCCCATTCATTGCTTTTTAAAAGGTATTTTAGGGTGCCTGGGTGGCTCAGTCTGTTGAGTGTCTGACTTCAGCTCAGGTCATGATCTCACAGTTCACGAGTTCAAGCCCTGCATTGGCTCTGTGCTGACGGCTCAGAGCCTGAAGCCTGCTTTGGATTCGGTGTGTCCTTCTCTCTCTATCCTTCCCCCATTTTCTCTCTATTTCTCTCTCTTTCTCTCAAAAACATTTAAAAATAAATGTAAAAAATTTAAAAATAAAAGGTATTTTAAAAATCTTTAAAATATCCTCTAATTTTTTTATTACGTATATATTTCTTACCCAATAGAAGTTTATCAGATAAAGGATCTGTTTCTTTTTTATCCACAACCCCTGCCATGTATAAGGAGACTGGGTGAGAGATAATATATTTTAGGTAAGCAATTTTACTGGATTATCACTCAGTTGAAATTAATGGATTGATTTAAGTCTTTAGCATATTAAACCAGGCATTTGTCATATGCATAATAAACATTTCTTTAGTGAAACATTTTGGGCTGATGACTTAATATCACAGAGCTTCAAGTTTATAACTATAAAAAGAAATAATCATAACTGCCTTATAAAGTTATGGTAAGAATTAAAGATAATCTATATAAATTTCCTATAGTACTGCTCATATCAAGTAGTTAGAAATTCAATGAATATTGGTTTACAGTCAACAGAATTGTATTTTTCCTGTTTCAATATAAATTACCCACATAGGCAAATAGAACTACAAATTAGAAAAAGCTTATTTGGTTTCCCAAGAGTAGGTAACTAAATATTATGGAAAAGACAATGTATGGCATACATTCAACTTTTGAGTTTTAGCTGATATATAGGAGCTGGAGGGTTCTCCATTGCAACATGAACAGAACAAGTAGATTTATGAAGATGTCAAGATAGTGGTTACTTCACAGGGGTCTACCTTGAATTCTAGGTGATTTTAGTATAAAATCTCACTTTTACCTGAAAATCAACTGGAAAAACCTGAAAAGAATGGAGAAAAACTGAGAAACTGGATTAAAGATGGTTCCACTTATTTCACTGACTGCCTCTGTGTATGTTTAAGAAATGATGGTTTAGATAAGAGTGAAACTATTCTAATAGACAAAAGGAGAAATTTACAACCTTTCTTCTTACAAACATATACAAATAAAAAAGATGCTTAACAAAAGTAAAAATACTGAAACTATATACATATAACACACTTTATTAATAAAAGTATTTTCTTTAAACTTACTAAGTGACGATAATATGTGCTTGACTCAATAGATATGATTATTGAGTGACAAATTTTTAAAAACCAGTATTTGCCAGAAAACAACATCCGGTATAACTTAATATCATTAAGTAAAAGAGAAGTTATATCATAAGCTTGCTATAATATAACAATAAAACATACACTAGCATAATACAAAGTATTGCTTTTATGTTATAGCTGTATTCCATGCAATTATTTCCTTAACAGATATTTATTTTTTTCACACTTTTATATACTTAGAAGTGAATTATATTAAATATTTTTTTTCTAATACAATGTCCTTAAGTTTTCTAGAAATCCCCTATTGAATTTGTTAGGTTTTATCTCTTACTATCTGACACTTTTTTTTTCCTTTCTTGCTGATTGAATTCACCCTTACCACCCCCTCTGTGGAAATTCATCAAGACCCTGTATGGATATGCATTTTTCTTTCTACCAACTATAAAATAATATAGTAAAAAGATCATGTTTTAAACTTTCAACTCCTAAATCCACTTGAATTGGCTAGTCTTTAATTCAAATTATGTAAATCTGTCTTCAACTACTTATATAACAGCTCCACATAGATACATCATTGTTACTTCAGAGTCATTCTGCCTAAATTCTTATGTCTTAATTCTGATCCTCACTTTTATTGGAATTTTCACCCTTAGTTTTGTTGGATAGTAGCATCTAGATTCTTCAAAAGGCTTGCAACAGGCAATTATTCTTCAGGGTTGACAATGTCTATGTAAAGTTAGGATAACGTTAGTACTTTATTGGTCAGATTTAATGTTAAAAGGCTTTTATTATATGTTTGCTTCATTTTAATAATATATTCTAACAGTCTATGAAAGTCGTAGTGAATATTTATGATTAGTATTTCTAACAACTTAAAACTAACAATTATTAGCTACTTGACTGTATCACTTTAAGCTTAGATGGCTCTAAAGTAATCACGCCTCACATACATAATTCTGCTCATGAAAAACAGCACTAAAATTTTAAGAGGCACATTATACAATAGATCATAGGATATGATCACATAATTTTTCTAACATTATGGTACAAAGGAGAAATTATTAAAATACCTAAATGTTTTGTTATATATATTTACTTATATATCTTGAAAATTAAACACACATGTGTTATTAAAGTTATTTAAAGTCACAAAGGTGAGTAATTTTTATTACAATTCTGAAAAAAGATGGTTAACAAGAAAATTGTATTATTAACACATGGCACAACTCTGTTAGAGAAAACTAATTTTTTTTCTCTCTCTCTCTAAATTAATAGCCAGTAGTAAATCTTGAAGAATTTCCTGATAAATCTCCACTCTCTTTGCCAGAAATAGTACTTTTTTCTACATGTCCTCTTGTACTACAGAGTATCCATTTATATTGAGAAAAAATGACACATATGACTGGGATGATACCTCACAAGTTATTTTTCCCCCCAAGCATTCTCTCTCCCTCTTAACTATAGCCCTTACTTGATTCCCATTACTACTAATGACTCAAATTTTAATACAATCCCTTATCAACTCTCTGTGAATTCAAGTGTCTTCTCAAAACATTTATGCAACTCCAAATATCTGAATAATGTAAGGACCAAAGAATTATGTTATTTTGAATTACAAAGCTTATTATTGATCATCCGATTCACCTTTAGGGCCAGAAAAAAATCTAAGGGGGTGGGGGAGTGTCTGCGAAAAAAATAGATGGCATCTCAGAAAGAACATTCCTTCTCATTCTCAAGGTCTAAAACTAAATACCAATGCCCTCTGCAGCCATCTTTTATTTTTCACTACTTCTGAAAGTATAAGTTTTTCTCTCATTTTATGGCCTTTTCTTAGCTATTATTCTCTTCCACTATGAACCGTACAGAGTTTACCTAAATTCAATGAATACTAAAGTCTTTCAAAGCAATTAATGTTTTTGTTCATCTTCATAACATATCTCTACAAACCCCTTCTACCCCATGGATACCTAGTTTAAACAGAATTATAAAATTTTTGTAGTATTTTATGTATGGAACTATTACATATGGAACTATACATACATACATACTATGTATGTAGTATTTTATGTATGGAACTAAGTATTTTAAATGGAACTACACCTGTGGAGTTATTCTAATTCTAAATTCAACTGAAAAAATATAATTGAATCCAGAGAGTTTTGACAATGCAGTAATGTTACTAAAGATCAAAGAGACTTTTAATACCAGCTAGAAAATACAAAAAACAAAACAAAACAAAACACACTAGAATTTGAGATACAGCCAGTTGTGGACTTTGAAACTGTTTTCTGCCTTAGAGACCTAATAAACTAGGTTGAATTGCTTTGTTGATATTCATAGTTTTTAGTCCACGGACACTGAAAGTAATAAAGCTTGAAACAAACAAAGCACTCTCCTAAGAAAGGATAAGTCTTTATTATGCTGGAAACACTATTTCTTTCTGTTACTTAAAAAGTATATGGTAAACTACTTTAGCATGCTGTTTTTGACAACAGCTAGAAAACCTGAGATATCACAGATTGTTTCTACACCAGGTACTGCTCAAGACTTAACAGTGTTTCAAGGGATGATATATCTAATTGTTTAATGACAATGAAATTACATAACAACACATTTTAGATCACCATAGTTTCACATATTTTACAATAAGAAAAATATCACCTTAAAGCTTCAGGCCAAAGGAAGTTTTAACATGAGGTTTATAAAATTTTAACTTAATTACTTGATGTGAAATATAGAAGTGTTTTCAGCTAGTGTGTTTTGCCTAGTAGATTCCTGAAAAACTTTCACAGAAATGATGGCAAGCTTTGAAAATTTTATCCCATATATATTTGCATCCATATTGACAAGTGTAACTGCCTGATTGAAATTTAAATTGAGTGCCCAGTGTCACCCAATATAAATACAAGCAAAGCAGAGTGAGATTTATTCTGTTTTGGTTTACAAAGTCTCAGTACTACAGAGCTAGTATATACTTACCAGAAAATCTAAGAATTTTTCTGCCTGATCGTGTGAGAAAGTGGTAGATTTACCTAAGCAATTATACAGTCCTACCACCCAAGCAAGGGAATAGTGAAAAATACTGATATCATATAAAGCTGCAATTTAAATATTGTACACTTTGCAAGGTTGAGCTCTCTTAATACTTTTGTACTAGCCTCTCCAAAGTCTAATATTTGAACATACGTTTCAAAAACAAAACAAAGCAAAAGGATTGCAAATAAACTGCATTAAGACAGATTGTTGACAATGTAATAAAATAGTATGATCTACTATTAGCTAAGAAGTACAATGAAATATTTTCAGATCAACTTGAATTCATTTACAGGTAAACACTTGAGAATTCTGAATGTAATCAACACACAGCAAAATGAAATATTTTAACTGTCATTTAAGTGTAGAATAGAGCATAAAATAGAAATTCAAAGAAAGGCACAGGACCAAAGAGATACTTTACTAAAAAGGGGTGTATGTCAGTAAAAGATCTAATGATACTGACTTGTGTAGCTCTGCTTAAAGGAATAACTTGTTCTCTACTCACTCATTTAACTGTCAGCCTATCAGTTGGCAAGTCCCGGCTGTGCACGAGAATGCCTATCACATTTTAGGTGCCTCACTCATATAGGAGAAGCCAGCCAAGCATCATAAAATATATGACAAAAATTCTCAATGTAAAAATTCAGATTAAAATAATAATTTTATTATTTTAGCATAAAATATAGAAGAAAGTTAAATTCAAAGATAGTAAGATTGAAAAATAACCTCACTTAATAACAAGCTAAGAATAAGAGAAGTCACATTGACAAGGTAACTATGCAAAAGTCCACAAAATAGATCAATACATAACTAAGTAACTTTTGAATTTTTTTTTATAATTTCATTCCCCCCAACATTGACAGTATAAAAATCATTATTTTGGTATTATGCTATCAGAGTGATGGCACATATTTTTTTTTATATTCAAAGGCTTAGAAAATAATGGTAACTACAAATATCCTTGAAAGTAGAACTGAAATAAATAAAAACATTAAAAAAATAAATAAATACATTAAAAAAAAAGAAAGTAGAATGGGAAGATAAATAAATGCCAAAGTAAAAATATACATATAAAAAGAAGGGTGGGTCACATGGGTGATCAGTCAGTTAAGCACCTGGCATCAGCTCGGGCCCTGTGCAAGGCTCTGTGCTGACAGCTCAGACCCTAGAGCCTACTTTGGATTCTGTGTCTCCCTCTTTCTCTGCCCTTCCCCTCCCCCACCTCAACATAAATAAACATTAAAAATTTTAAAATAATATAGCTTGATGCTTTCTTCACAGGAATGGGTTTTCTTTCTTCACAATTTCAACTGTCTCTGACTGACAGACCCAATTTTTAGAGAACAAAGAATTAACAGAATATACAAGATGGTCATATTATTGGTCCCATGCCCAATATATTTTGAAGTCAAACCAATCCCTAGCTCCTTGAACAATTTTTCCAATTGATATTGGGTACTGAAAATCTTTCAACTTAGATTATTCTAATGCAAAAGCATTCTATGAATACAAATAGATGCAAATTATCTGTGTGAAAATGGATATATAGAAAAAAATTTTAAGTTCAAAAACCTTATGCTAATTGTTTTTGCTCATCATACACAGTTTATAACTTGCAAATTTAAATTTAGCTAGGAGAAATTACCTGTCTACCTGCTATAGCTTATTTAAGTCATATTACAAGAAGTGGATAACACTATGTATATGTCTTCTTGCAGCAGAGAGTACATGTGCTCACCAAAACCTACACCTTCTTTCTGGCTATAGAAGTAGATTAAATTTCCCATTCTCACTTGCAGTCAGGAGTAGCCATGTAGAAGTGATGTGTGCCACCTTCAGAATCAACCCATAAATACCTCCTATGTGACCTACCTCTCTTCCTTTTCCATCTATTTTCTAATACCAGGAGTGCAAGTGGACTCTGAATTCTTAAGGGATGATGGAAACACAGGATAGAAGGAGTACAGATCTCTGAAGTACTGAGTGAAAGCCTATATGCCAAATAAACATATTGAACTGTTGGATAATCAATAAAAGCAACAGAACATAATAGCAAACCTTCCATTTTCTTTTCCCTAAGATATCTGGAAACCTTATTACAGCTTATACTGCATAACAGAAAGAGAGGTGCTACCCCAATAAAATCTGAAATACGTGACATGAGTTTCACAGGTGGGAGACAAAAGGCAAAGAAACACACATAGCAAGGTTAGAGTCTGGAAACCCTTTTGTGTGGTGTAAAAACATTCCATTAAATGTTATCTGTGCTAAGTTGAGAAAAATACAATGAGCTGAGTGAATCTGTTAGGGGTCAACTATTTGTAAAGGATCAGATGGTAAATATCTTTGGCTTTGAATGTCATATGATCTCTGTCACAACCACCCAACTCTATGGCTGTAATGAAAAAGTGTCAATAGAGTATTTGCAAAAGAATAGGCAGGGATGGAGTTGGCCCACTAGCACTAGTTTAGTAACCCTCCTCTAGGGCAAGTGTTTCCAATATGTCAGAATGATCATAAATATTGAAAGGGGAAAGGTAAAAGTCAGAATCCTCACAGAAGTATTGGAGCACAAAACAAATCAGCCAAGGTACAAAAATAAATGGTATTTGTCTTTCCACCTCGGCTATTATGTCAAGTTCTTTTATCATCACAATTGAGAGACTGAATCATAGAGTAAATAATCAAAATATAATAGATTAAAAATTATGTCTAATAAAAAACTGGTAAGTTAACGGATACATGGAACTGACAAAGAGTGAATAGATTGCAAGATGCCTGGTAATTTTTGAATTAATTGCATTGCCAGAGAAAAGACAAGACATAATAAAAGAAAAAACAAACAAAACCAAATCATTTGTGTTTTTAAATAACATACAGGTTCTCAAACATGTAACAGCCATAGGTACTTATCTACAACACCCAACATAGAAAGCATGAAGATTAATAGAAAAGAAGAAACCTCCCAAAGGGTAAAACCAGTATCTGAGAACATTTAGTAAAGGAACTCTTCCCAGGGAGCAAAATCAGGGAGTAAGCAAAGAATTTTTATCTACCACTCCAAGTTGAGATGTACCAATAGCTTTCATGTTGTTTCTCACTCTCATTTTCCAAACTGCTTTTTGTTTTGCTTAGTTTCCTCTTTGTGAATTTCTGTCTCTATGGCTCTATTGGGCATGGGCTATGTATTAGAATGGAACTTTGTGTTACAGGTAACAGGTTTTCTTTCTTTAGATCACAGGTCACAAGACAAAATAAGTCTCATCCATATATCAGAGTCTGCAAATCACTCACAGATCCTGGATTTTGGGTTGGATGTGGTAAACACCTATGACTTGGGGCTGTTTCCCTTGGGGAAAGGTGAGTATATTTCATGGTTGAAAGAAGTGAAAGCTTTGTCATCATGAGCAGGCAGATGAGGAGATACATGATGGAGAGACTCGTGAGCACATAAAAACAATCCCCTCTTCTTCCCAGGAAGAGGTAGACTATTTTTCCAATCTTCCTTGCTACTAGGTATGGTCAGGTGACTGAATTATAACCAAAGTGAAGTGAATGGAAACAATATGGTCACTTCTAGGATTAATCCATACAATAAAATCTTCCTGCAAGTTCCTTCATGCTCTATTTTCCTACCACATGATACAGACTCTGAGACCCTGGGGGGTGGGGGGCGGTGGCAGGTAATGCTGCATAGCTGGAAGAAACCTAGATCCCTAAATCTATACAGGAAACGTTACCCAGTGAATATCATTATCAAACTGTTAACAATGGAATGGAAACAACTTCTATTCAGTGATGAGATATATTTTTGTTTTTTATTTATTTTTGCCAGACAGAAAGAGATAGCACGAGCAGGGGAGGGTCAGAGAGATAGGGAGACACAGAATCTGAAGCAGGCTCCAGGCTCTGAGCTAGCTGTCAGCACAGAGCTGACACAGGGCTCGAACCCGCGAAAAGCGAGATCATGACATGAGCCGAAGTCGGACACTTAACTGACTGAGCCACACAGGCACCCCGAGTGATGAGATATTTTGAATTTTGTGTTATAACAGTTTATTCTAAGTAACATCCTTCACTTTCAGAAACTATAATCTAAGACACATTTTTAAAAGGTTTAAAACACAACCTAATTGGAGATGTCTTACTTTGATTATACACATTTAATTTCCATTTTCATATTGCTGCAATTTAAATGTCTAATTTTTCACAGGTCATGGCACATTCCTTACAATTTTTTTGAAAGTAGACTTTTTAATTCTTTTTCACAATGTTCATTGCCAGTGTCATTTATGTAAAATTGCTTAGGAAATTATTTTATTTTTCCTCTCATTGTTAGCTCATGTAGAACACAGGTGAGCATGAAGGAGATGGTACCTTCTCTAAGATGCACAGGCAACCCTGAGGCCACTTGCACCATGGAAGGCCACACATTCATTAAAAATAGCATGAGGGGCATCAGCTCTCTAATCACTGCTAATACCTTCTGAAGATATTAAATGATAGGAAAAATTACGTTCACTAAAACCAGATATATTACCTTTTAAAATTAAATGGTTGCTTTTCAAAATATGATGTCTTATGGTCACTTTATTTATATAGAAACCTATGTGGTTTGCATGTGCAATAAAAATCCAAACTCTAATATGTCCTGACTTCCCTTGTCTTCTATGTATGGGCCTATTTATTTAGGGAAACAAATGCACTGAACTTTTTGCCATTCCCCAAATATATTATGCCTTTCCATACATTTGAAATTCCTTTTTGTGAATGAGGAGGATGCTGCTGAATTTTTTGGTAAAATGTTAACATTTTCAAAGAACTAGATCAAACTTCAACTTTTTAATTTTTTTCTTATCTATAAGAAGAAGCCCTCATTTATGAATCTTTTGATCAAGCATGTGCCTTTGATTTTAGTAATAAAGAGTTTGTTTCTCAATAATTTTCATTTGAATTATTTAGGTAGCTCAAGATTCATATTGAATCTATATAAACATAATATAGCTCACCTTAACAACATTAGCATCTCTAATTGCTTCTTATCCTTTGGCTGAAATTAAGTGTAGTAAAAAACATTAGCATCTCCAATGTCTGAGACATAGTAAGAAATCAATAAATACTTGACAAAAGGATAAATTTGCAAATAATAATATTAAGTAGTCTGGCTTATCAAATTTTGCTGGCTGAGTAATCTTCAAGAAGATAAAAAATGAAACAAGTTAGAGAAATAGCTATTTCCATGAAAAGAAATCAAGGATAAAATACTGCAGATAACCCTTCTTTGTTGGTCTCCTAATTTAAGTGGTTCTTTGTAATATTTTTTATCAGAGCATATATTAAGCCTCAAAATTTCCACTTCATTGTATTATAAGTATAATTGCTTTTCCCTGATCTTTTTTTTAAATCTCATCATTAAAGATGCTTCCTGATTATCTATAATTCAATAAATGGCAGTTAATTTTGTTGTTCCAGACTTTGAAACTTCAATTAATTCACTTAGATACTGATTTTTTCAATATACATTAAGAATTGATCATTCACATTTTAGATCTTCACATTACCAATATATATCTATAAATAACTTCTCTTATCATAAATTTATTCACTTAGTTGTTTGCTTTGCCAGAATAGAGCTTTCTTATGACAGCCTTCTCTTTATACTTAATACACTAATATGCTTATAGATTTCATTATATTTTAAGAGATAAGTGAATTACATAGGGAACACTATTACCAATGTTGGTCCCTAAACACAAATAATACACACTTTTTTTTCCAAGATTTAAATTTCCCATTATTACAAAAACAACTATTTTGGACAATTAGAGAATAACAACAGATTAATTTACATTTTTAAATTGCCAAGTCCTGCCAGAGGAAGGAAACTATATCTTTGTCCTTGAACAGAGAAGTAGAAACATCATTCTTTCATTCAATAGATATTTGTGAATGCCTAATATGCACCAGACCTTGTTCTTTATACAAGAGGAGTTAATTAAAAGAGTTAATAAAACAGAATAAACTCCATTTATGTTGCATGGACTTTGCACTTTAGAAAGTGAAAAAAATCAACAAATGCATGCAGACATGTACATACACACACACAAACACACATGCATACACAATGTTACAGTGTCTCATATGGTACTAAGAAGTATAAAGAAAGACAAAGCTAGAAGGAAATATATCATATACTAAGATAGGGTTGGGAAGTTAAAATCTAACTTTTACCACAATGAATTTGGGTATCTTTTTGAGAATAGTCTGGGGGACGAAGGCTGTAGCTGCCAGACTAGTTAGGACACTACTGATGTCATCTGTATGACAGACTGTGTGCAATGAATTCATACAGGGTGGCTGGTGACTGTGGAGGTGGCACGGAATCGTCATATTGTACATATATTATGACTGTAAAACTAATGGAATTTGCTGAAAAAAAGAGAATGAAAGAGTTAGAAATAATACTCTAAAAATCCAATTTAAGGAATGGGAAGAATAGAGTCACTATTTAAAATGGCAGAAATTTAGAATGATTGAGTACATAGAGGAAGTGCAAGATTTTAGTCACACATGTTAAGTTTGAAACATTTTTCAAAGTGGGGATAAATCTAAATGTCCTAGGCTCTGTGTTCTCCCTCTCTCTCTGCATTTTTATTCTGAATACCTTTAACTCACTTCAGTTATTTCTCAACTCATTACATGTACTTTCTTCTTTATTAAGCCACACTGATCACTGAAATCAGTATTTCTTCTCCAACTCTGCAATATAACCTATATAGCCTCACACATTTACCAACACAGTTCTCTGAACATCATATACAGTTTAATTCCACAACATCAAATCAAGATATGCAAATATTCAGTCTTGGGTACATGCACTTACGGGAATTATGAAACAGAAAATCAAGGTATGCAGCATGTTTTATTAAAAAGCAACTAGCAGGGCACCTGGGTGGCTCAGTCAGTTAAGCATCTGACTTTGGTTTCAGCTCAGATCATGATCTCACGGTCCATGAGTTCAAGCCCCACACTGGGCTCTGTGCTAACAGCAAGGAGCCTCTTGGGATTCTCTCTCATCACCCCTTCCCCTCTTGC
The DNA here is from genome assembly GCA_028646485.1 of Cryptoprocta ferox. Classification (NCBI taxonomy): domain Eukaryota; kingdom Metazoa; phylum Chordata; class Mammalia; order Carnivora; family Eupleridae; genus Cryptoprocta; species Cryptoprocta ferox. Next base: position 107,761,787 of record CM053574.1, on the reverse strand, counting down.
TCTCTCTCTCTCTCTGAAAAATAAATACACATTTAAAAAAAATCACCTATTTGGGGCACCTGGGTGGCTCAGTTGGTTAAGCATCCGACTTCGGCTCAGGTCATAATCTCACAGTTCATGGGTTCGAGCCCCACATTGGGCTCTGTGCTGATGGCTCAGAGCCTGGAGCCTGCTTCAGATTCTGCATCTCCCTCTCTCTCTGCCCCTCCCCTGCTCATGCTCTGTCAATACCTATTAAATACCATCAATTGTTGATACAGAGAAGAGTGAGTGCAATAGAGATCTACTATTAATGCTGTTTTCAAGGTGTCCCATTGTGGGGGCAACATTTTCTTCATGTTGCCTGTGTTGTGCCAGGTAAATATATAAAATTAGAAGTACTTTTGAAACTATTACAAAAACATATTTTGAGAAGCTTCATTTACCATCTTTCAGTTCTAAAATATATATATAAAAGACAACAAGCTTGATATAATGGATGTATATATACAGACATAATTTATAGAATATATACATATACTCTATACTACTCTTAATTGATATAAAAATATTGGATATTAATCAGAATATATTAACTTGTTTTTAGAGATTTGACTGATTCAACAAATTTTATATTAGGTAATCCTATGTCCTCATTTCTAATTAGTATCAGTTCATACTTCCTGGTCTATATTATAATTTCCATCCTATCCATTGCAAAAATACATTTTTTCACTTATTTTTAAAAAATATTTCAAAGTTCTGAGGTGTTTGGGTGGATCAGTTGGCTGAGCATCTGACTTCAGCTCAGGTCATGATCTCCCTTCACGGCTTTGAGACTATGTTGGGCTCTGTGCTGACAGCTTGAAGCCTGGAGCCTGCTTTGGATTTTGGATTCTGTGCCTGAGTGAGTGTGTGGGAGAGTGATTGACTCTCTCTCTCTCTCTCTCTCTCTCTCTCTCTCTCTCTCTGCCCCTCCCCCACTCAATCGCACCTGCTCTGTTTCAAAAATAACTAAACTTAAAAAAAAATAATTCAAGCATGCCTGGGTGGCTCAGTTGGTTAAACATCTAACTTCGGCTCAGGTCATGATCTCCCAGTTCACGAGTCTGAGCCCCACATTGGGCTCTGGGCTGGCAGCTCAGAGCCTGGAGCCTGTTTCAGATTCTGTATCTCCCTCTCTCTGCCCCTCCCCCACAAGTACTCTGTCTCTCTCTCACAAAAATTAAATTCAAAAAAACATTTAAAAATTAAAGAAAAAATTCCAAAGTTCTAAATTACTAATGTCATACATTATTATTTGTCTTTCTCTTTCTTCATGCCATTCACTCCAAGTTTATCACATTGTAAGCTACCAAAAGGTCTTTTCCCCATTTATTTTTATTAATAATAGCTTACTTCCTTCTTAGCCCAATTAGCCTAAGACCATCAGAACTTATAGACTAAAAAATTAAAGTGTATTGATCCAGTTTAAAGAGGGAGATTTCAATCCAGAGGAACCAAGGGCTACCTCACATAAAATAGGAAAAAATATAATTATAACTGGTTTTTAGGGAAGAGTGAAGTTAGTTAAAATTTAAATGAAGGAGACTCAAGGCAAGGCAGGCCTGTGTGTAAAATCACAATCTGGCCTGGATTGCAAAGTGAACTCAAGATCTTTTTTTCCTGAAAAACTATAAAGTTAAGGTAAATATGGAAAAGTCTTTCCAGAAAACTTTTATCTGAAGCTTTGCACCTAGGTTATAAATTGAAGTGCTTTTCTCCATGTCAAAGTGACTTAGATCCTCCAAGTGAGAATGAAATTATACATTACTGACAACACTTCAAACAGCAAAATTCCGATGGTCTGAGTTTAGACAACAATATTCTCAGTGAGGAAGAAAGCAGTAGTCACCCAAAGAAGGGAATTTTTTTTATGACACTTCATAAATGCAGCACTGCATGGTTGAAATATGATTTCCTGTTAACTTTTCACTTGGCTCTGTGTCTACTTTTGGATCTGTTGAATAAGTGGCATGCTTGCACGTCCTCATTGGAGGTAATCTTAGTTTCTTATTTCTATATGACTAAATATCACAATTTTAGTCATTATGCTTATTAACACAATTTGTTTTTAAGATAGCTTTCTTAAAATAATGTTTTATCTCCAATACTTTTTGAATGTTTATTAATCCTACTAGACATAGAATAAAAGTAAATACAAGAACAATTATTGAGAGGTGTAAATATTTTTTAAAACCAGTCAGGAGATAAAATTTTAAATTATTTTATCAGAGTATCATGTGGAAATGTAAAATAGAAATTAGTGACATAAGTGACCAGATTTGAGAGTACATTTTTTTGCTATTTTTGTTGTTGTTTTCAACTTAGATATTTTTAGGGTGATGCTCTGAACACCCTGACGAGGAGGGATAAATCAGCTATATGAATAATACAAACCCTAACCCAGTCTACTTAAAAAATACAATGTTAATAAAGCTAAAACATCTCAACCAGCTACCTACACTAAAAAGTTTCATTCAATTTTCAAGTTTATATTACCACTTAAACTCATTCTATTTAATAGAAACAGAAAGAAATGCAATGATAGGAAGTACTAGGAAAGGTGAAAATGAATATGTAAAATCCAGAATATAACTGACATTGTGCTAGTGCTAATTATACATTAATCTTCTTAATCCATTTGTTTGAGAAGAAAATTGGAAATTTGAATTAATTATTTCAAGTCCTCAAAAGAGAAACCTCCCATTCTGTCTCTATTAAGGAAAAATCTACATAGGAAACTTGTATTAATAATACAGCCTACTGAAACTCATATCATAAAATATTTGTTCATTTCTCTGATTAAGAACTTGACTTTACAAAGTTAATTTCTTTTTATAGCATTTCATTAGGACTCTTCAAATAAGTAGTTATCTTGCACCATTTGGAGGAATAACAAAAGTTCAATTTTTTGAGATTAGACTCATATTCCTGTTGTTCATCTTATGGAGAATACTTTCTGATACGTATTAATATGAAAAGTAACAGTGGTACTTTAATATTTATTATTACACCAATTTTACAATTATGTACTTTTTTATATTTGTCATTGATAAAATTTAACCTTTTCTCTTTTCCCTATGAGTACTCTTATCAACATCTCAAAATAGAATTCTAAGTGTAAGTTTAATTAGTCATGAAGTGTTTGAGGTGTTTCTGAAAACTTGTTGAACATACAGAAAAACAATATTTAATTGTGTCAGGGAGAATTATGTTGCATCAAACCATTAATTTTGGATGAAACCTTTCTCTTTCATTTTTTTAACCTAGATATATCAGTGTCCTATTTCAAACTTATATAAGACTCAGTCATGTAATACTATTTGAACCCTAAATTTATTCTATAGTCCTGGTCTATTTCTGTCAGTAGATTCAGCCAAACTATAAAGAAATAAAAGTCTTTAAGAAAAAAAAAAGAAGGGGTGCCTGGGTGGCTCAGTTGGTTGAGGGTCCGACTTCGGCTCAGGTCATGATCTCACTGTTTGTGGGTTCAAGCCCCGCCTCAGGCTCTGTGCTGACAGCTTAGAGCCCGGAGCCTGCTTCAGATTCTGTGTCTCCGTGTCTCTCTGCCCCTGTCCTATTCATGCTCTGTTTCTCTCTGTCTCAATAATAAATAAAAAACACCAAAAAAAAAAAAAAGAAAATCAAATCATTAACATTAAGAACCAAAAATATCCATCTACCTGCTGTGGGCACTCATTCTAATATTTTTCTGCCTTATTCTTTTCCTATTACTATTAGAAAATATATGAATATGTTTGAATGAATATGAATATATGTCCTTATTTTATTTTTCTTATGCAAACTGTACCCTACTATATATACACTTTTGCTGTTGCTATTTTCAATTAGCAATACTTGATGTTGTTAGTTTTAACTAACACATTAGTTAACAGAGAT
>CM053574.1:107663175-107757366 GCA_028646485.1 Cryptoprocta ferox | reverse complement strand
GAAAAAGAGTTAGGGAGAGGGAGGGAGAAAAAACACGAGAGACTCTTGAATCCTGAAAACAAACTGAGGGGGGAAGGGGAAGGGGAAAAGGTAAAGCGGGGTGATGGTCTTGGTGGAGGTCACTTGTGGGGAAGAGCACTGGGTGTTATATGGAAACTAACCTGACAATAAACTATAAAGTTAAAAAAAATAATAATAATAATAATTACAATAGACTTTATTGTATTTCAGAAGCATGGTTTATTCAATTAATTATGCATGGAATATAGGTAACTTATACATTTCATAACTATAAATAATGGCTGAATGAATAATTACTGCATATAAGTTAATGGAATGTTGGATATGTATTTTCAAAATAATTTTCTAGTAGGGTAAACATATGTATTTCCACTACATATTGGCAAATTTTGCTCATTAAGGGTTGTTTCAACAATCCCAGAAGTAATTCAGGAGAGTGTCTATTTACTCACAGCTTCTCCAAGATAAGCCTTTATTTTTCTAGTCAAGCTTTTCATTGTTTAGTAGGATAGTTATGTATTTTTTAAAATTTTTTAAATGTTAATTTTTGAGAGAGAGCGAGAGAGAGAGAATGCGTGCACGTGAGGGAGCGGGGGAGGGACAGAGAGAATGGGAGACACAGAACCCAAAGCAGGCTCCAGATTCTGAGCTGTCAGCACAGCGCTTGATGTGGGGCTCAAACTCTTTAACCCGAGATCATGACCTGAGCCAAAGTTGGATGCTCTTCCGACTGAGCCACCCAGGAGCCCCAACAGAATAGTTTTCATTACGGTTTCCATCATATTTACTTATCCTTTTGTGAACTGCCTCTTCATGTATTTGCTTATTCATTTTGTATTTTTGGTTATTTTCCCTCAATTTTACTGTTATGTATATATTTGCTAGTATTAAACCTAAATTAGCTCTGATTATCTTATCTATGTGGCAGTGCAACTTTAATGTAGATGCTTTAGGTTTTAATTCCTTCCCCTCATAGATTCTTTTTAATTATGTACTTGATATATATATGGCTATTATTTTCAAAGAACTTCGGTATGAACTTTTGTATCTACATATTATTTTTGTACTTTTACCAGAATTATATTAAATATACAAATTAACTTGAAACTGGCATCTTTAGAATGTTTAATTCTTTATGCAAAAATTAGAAATGCTTTTCTATATTTTGAAAGTCTATTCTTTAGTCTTTCTTTTCCTGTCTTTTTATATCTTCCTTATAAAGATCTTGTCCATCTATTTTAGGTTTATGTCTAAGGATTTTATTTTCACACCGGTATTATAGAGTTTTTAGTTCAGTAAGATTATCTTCTAACTGGTTATTATGTGGGTCTATGTGAACCTAATTTATAATAATTTTTTTTAACTTCTACCTTAGCAAATTGTTTCTGAGTTATACATATAATTGGCATCTTTAGAATGTTTAATTCTTTATGCAAAAATTAGAAATGCTTTTCTATATTTTGAAAGTCTATTCTTTAGTTTTCCTTTTCCTGTGTTTTTATATCTTCCTCATAAAGACCTTGTCAATCTATTTTAGGTTTATTTCTAAGGATTTTATTTTCACACTGGATATTATAGAGTTTTTAGTTCAGTAAGTTTATCTTATAACTGGTTATTACGTGGGTCTATGTGAACCTAGTTTATATTAATTTTTTTGAACTTCTGCCTTAGCAAATTATTTGTTTCTGAGTTATACAAATAATTGATTCTCAAATTCAATCATGTTTTATATCATCTGAAAATAGAATTATATCTCTTTTCTTATTCTAAAACTCTGACATTTTGTGTCTAATTGTATTGACTAATACCTCCAGTAGAGTTCACTGTGGAAATAATGGACACCCTGTCTTATACCTAATCTTAGTAAAGGTATCACTTGTTTTTCAATGATTAGCAAGATTCAGGCTTCAGAAATATGTTTTAAACTGTTAAGGAGTAATCTTTAAGTTTCCATTCTCTGAATGTTACTATTAATAATGTGTATTTAATTAGAGTCTTTTTTCTCTAACTATGGAAAAAATGTAAGTTATGTCTGTCTTAATGATTTTTTATTGTGGTAAAATACACATAACAAAATTTACCATTTTAACTGTTTTTAACTGTACAATATGGTAGCAATAAACACATTCACATTAATATGCAACTATCATCACCATCCATCTCCAGAACTTTTTCATCTTCCCAAGCCAAAACTCTGTATCCATCAAACACTAACTTCTCATTCCCCCATTCCTCCAGTCCCTGGCAAACATCATTCTACTTCCTGCCTCAATGAATTTGACTAATTCATCCACTTTTATAAGTATATAAGTAGAATCATACAATATTTGTCCTTTTGTGAAAGGCTTTTCCTTAGAATAATGTTTCCAAGACTGATCCAAATTGAAGCATGTCAGATTTTCATTCCTTTTTTGAGGCTGAATAATATTGCATTGTATGTATATATCACATTTTGTTTATGCCTGGAGTCCATTGATGGACACTTGAGTTTTTCACAACTGCTATAAACATGGGTGTACAAATATCTATTCAACTTCCTGTTTTTATTTCTTTAGTGCAAGAACACAGAAGTATACTTACTGGATTATATGATAATTCTATGTTAATTTTTTCAGGAATCACCATACTTTTTTCCATGGTGGCTGCACCACATTATGTTCCCACCAGCTATGGCAAAGGTTCCAACTTCTCATAATTTTTGCCAATACTTGTTTTCTGTTTTTCTCTTTTTTATTGTTTTTTGTTGTTTTCAATAGTAGTCATCCTAATAGGTGTGAAGTGTTATCTCATTGTGGTTTTGAAGTAGTCTTTCTTTACATATTATGATATCATATAATATGAATTATATATTATACATAATAGTAATAGATGTGCTAATATTAAAACAACATTGAACTGTGAGTAAATCTCACTTTCTCATGATTAAAGATTTTCTTATGCAGTATTAGATTCTGTTTCACAATATTTTACTTATTAATTTTCTATTCTTTTAAATATGTTTTGGCTGATATTTGAATTCAGCTGCTGTAGGCTGAGGTGAAGAAATGTTTCTCGAGGGTAGCTGACAGGAAAAATTAGCAAAACAAGAAGAAAATTTTTTCTCCCATCTGCTCCCGTATGGTTTCTCCCTCATCCCCCTATTGATATAAACTCAAGAAAGTCACCTCACAATATCCTAATCTCACTGTCACAGAATAGGGTCAGAGCTTGGGCTTGGGTCTGGATGCCTTTTCTAAAAACATATATTTATTCTGCTACATTGTTTAATATTAATTGCACTTGATCAAAAAGGATATTTCTAGTATCTGTATTTCTTCTCTAAGTTGCTAATGTTCTATAATTACTGTGAAAACAAGATTTACGTTTACAATAAGAAGGGAATAGGAAGTAGTTTATGGTGCTGCTGTGAAAAGCCTGAAATTTACAAGTTTATACTCAATAATATCTTAATTGCTCATTACTTCCATTGCACTCAAAATGTTATTCAAATTATTTTGATGTTGCGCTTTTAAGACATCTTTTCCATTGTATGTCCAAATGAATTGCTATTATTTGATAATTATTATATTGAAAAAAAGAAAATTTCTCTGCTTGAAGCATTAACAATGTTACAAGTTTACTTCATGTAGCAAAAATAGAAACAGCCTGCCTTTTATCAACTGCATTGTCTTGTCTATGTTCTTTTTAGTGCTATTTCTTTTTTACTAAGGTGAATTTTGATTCCTTATAAAAATCAGTTTTCTTCCGATCCCTTTACTGAAGGTCAAAATGTTCTGGCTTTATCTGAATTTCTCACAGATTTTAAATAGCAATTCAATTTTAGTCATTTTCAGTGGGCATAGTAAAGAATACTAAGAAAAATTCTCAACTACTTAGAATTAAATTATACTCTAACTGCAATTTAACAGGTTTTAGCCTTCTGCCACTACTTAACCTGTATAAAAACATGTCTTCACATTGTCTGTGGTATTTCTGATTTCTTTAGTTTTCTAAGAACTACATCTACATTTTCAAAAGTAAAAATTAAAATATTTTCAATTTTTCTCTAAGAAGAAAAGCCCTTCCAAATGTTGTGTTTTTTTTATTACTCAAAAGAGCCTAAAAGAACAAAAACAAAAAATAGACACATAGAAATAGAAGGCATGTGAATCACAGTATTTACATTTAAATTCATGCTTCATCCTGCATTTAAGGAAAATATTCACGTTTAAATGATTTGAATTTTAAGTTTCTTATATGTCAATGTAATTTTTCAAATAACTGCTTTAAAATATGTCAATTACAGTTGTCAATAAAATGATTCATTTAAATTAAGGATTTACTTGATGAGTGTTTAATGAAGGCAGAATTTAAAGAGCCGTGTACAGGTTTAAAGCACCACAGGGATTTGATGAAACACTCTGGAAGTGGCTTTAGTAAGAAGCCATTATACCCACAGGCCTGAAGGAAAAAGGGAAGACAATGGTGTTACCAGATTTTGTGGGTCCAAAGACAAGTGAACGTGTGACACTACTCAAACAGTAATTGCGAGGATGATGGCAATGCAGGGAGCAAGAGGGGACTATATCTCTAATGTATTTCTCCATCTGTCTTCTAATATCCTGTTGACGTCTTCTGCAATGCTGAGCCCAAGGGAAAATCAGAGGGTAAGGAAACCTACCATAGTAAGGTAATATGCAGGGATTAGATTTAAATCTAGGCATTTCATTGTAAGTGTAAATGGTACTGGGTTTCAAATTTCAAATTTCATGTTGATCGTTGTTGGTATATAGGAAAAGTGACTGCCTTGGCTTAAATAGTCCCTTAAATCTATGCATCTACTTTTATTATATCATAAACCATCTTTATTGCTCAAAAATACATTGCCTACACTGTGTAGTGCCTTTCATTTCACTTTGCCAAAAACGCCATGAAGTAAGAATCATTTTTGGTATGCTGACTGCAAAAGTTTCTTCAATTCTCCATTCCACCACATGCTCTATCTTTTGCAAAGTAAAATTACTTTTTGGACCATACCATGGTAGAGGTAATTTTCTTCTCTGAATTTAAGCAATCCTCATGTCCTGCTTTGCCCAAGATAATGTGATGGAAATGCCACTGTGTCTGATTTAAGCCTAGACTTCAAGAGGCTTGGTGCATTTTCTCTAACTTTTCCTCATTAGGAACCTAATCACTTCAGTAGAACCAGTAGAAAGTAGAATCACTTCACTTCACTTCTATGATGAAGGAAGATGTGAGATCACACAGAGGAGGGCCAAATTCTCCTGCCAAACTGTCTTAGATCAGCCTGATCAGCCTGCTTATTCCCAATTAGAGCCCAGCTATAGTCAGTATCGCCTTCAACCAATCTGCAGCTCAGCACAAATATATGAGTAAGCCAAGCTAACCAGAATAACCATCCAGTTGATCCATACAATTGTGAGAAATGATAGTTTCATATTGTTTTCAGCTACTAAGTTTTGTGGTACATGGTATGGAACAAAGTTCACCAGCTTCTATATCTATAATGATTTTGGTTTTATGAAGGGAAATTAATAAAGATCTTAAGTACAAAAAATCATACATTTAAGAGATAGGGTATTTTTACTGCAAAATACAACTCTTCCATTTATGCACATTGCACAAATGTATAAGGTTACATATACATGTATAACACTTACACATAACAGTGAATCATGATGGCTCAAACTGAAACAATTGTTGTCTCAGTCGTTACAATGTTATAACTTTATTGCTAAAGAGTATTTTCAGTGGTTATAGAATTCTAAACTGGCAATTATTTTAAACGAGTTCATTGAGGGGCGCCTGGGTGGCTCAGTCGGCTAAGCGTCCGACTGCGGCTCAAGTCATGATCTCACGGTTCATGGGTTCAAGCCCCACGTCAGGCTTTGTGCTGATAGCTAGCTCAGAGACTGGAGCCTGCTTCGGATTCTGTATCTCCCTCTCTCTGCTCCTCCCCTACTCATGCTCTGTTTCTCTCTGTCTCAATAATAAATAAACATAAAAAAAATTAATAAACGAGTTCATTGAAAATAGTATTCCATAGTTTTCTGTCTAGTATTTTTTATGACACGTGAGCCTTCCATTACCTTTAAAAGTAAATTTTTCTTCTTTCTCAGTTTTAAACGTTTTTCTCTTAGGGCTCCTGGGTGGCTCAGTCAGTTTACGTCCGACTTCAGCTCAGGTCATGATCTCGTGGCTTGTGAGTCCAAGCCCTCCATTGGGCCCTCCACTGACACCTCAGAGCCCTGACCCTGCTTTAGATTCTGTATCTCCTTCTCTCTCTGCCACTTCCCAGCTCACACTCTGTTTGGCTCTCTCAAAAATAAACAAACATTAAAAAAATTTAATTTTTTTGTATGCTTTCATATTGTTGTTGTCTTACTTTGTATACATGATCATTAATAATGCTTTCCAGGTATAAACTGTCTCCAAATATTGGACTTCATATCTATATTTCAACTTCTGAGTTTTGTCCCCTTAACACTGTACAATAGTGTGTAATTCTAAGATAACTTTAAGCAAACATTTTTTGGTTTTTGTTTGGTTTAGTTTTTATAATTGCTCTCAGATAAGAGATTTGTTCCACATACCTTTACAATAATCAAATCAGTGGTTTCTATTCTTACTTTTGTAATTTTAATTATAAAATATTCACTATATTCATTTGTATACTCTAATGAAGTACATACAAGATATATATAATTATAAAACATACTGTGTACCATTCATCCAGCTTAAGAAATCGAATTTGGTGTCTGTTTTCCTTCCAACTGCATACTAGTCCTCTCTTTCCTACTCTTAAGATAAACATTATTCTGAATGCTGTGCTTATTTCTTTCTTTCTTTCTTTCTTTTTCCTTCTTTCCTTCTTTCTTAGTATTACAGCTCTGCTTCATATTGGTGTTTCCTTCAGACGCATATTACTAAGTTGTGCATGTCTTAGAAATTTGCATGAATAATATCCTATTGTAGTAGAACTATGGCACATACACGTGTCAAAACCATAATCCTCAGAGCCTGGAGAAAGGAACTTTGCAGATGTGATTAAAGTTACAACCTTGATCTGAGATGGGCAGGTTAACAAAGAATATCCTGGTAGGCCAAATTTAATTGTGAGTCCTTGGAAGCAGCCCTTTCCTTGCTAGAGTGAAGATGTGATGAGATAAAGGTAAGTAAGGTGTTATGTCCCTACCCAAAAAATGGAAAAAGGAAACTTTGAGCCATGGAATGAGGCAATCTCCAGAAGCTGGAAAAAGGAACAAAATATATTCTCCCTTGGTGTACCCAGAAAAAGATTCTTATAGCCCTACAGATTCTTTGATTTTAACACAATGAAAAATCTTGACTGTGTAGAAATTTCTAACCAAAAGAACTGTGAGATAACTTGTGTTGTTTCACTAAGCTTACTCCAATTTGTTATGACAGCAAAAGACATGTAATATACCTACTTTACGTATTCTTTCACAGCTTGTTCTTTTCACTCAAGATTTTTCATAGGCATTCGTGTTATAACACAACTACCATATTTCATTGTTTTTATACTGATTTATTCTATTCTATTACATGAATATATCACAATTTCCTTATCAATTTTCTTATTAATGGTTACTTTAATATTTTCTTTTTTAAATGGCTATTATATCAGCAAACCCACTTCTGGGTATTTATCCAAAAACCCTGAAATCTGAATCATAAAGATATATTTGCACACCCATGTTAATTGCAACACTGTTCACAATAGCCAAGATGTGAGAACAATCTAGATATCCACCAGTGGATTAAAGGATAAAGAAGATGTGACATATATTTACAGTGGAATATTAATCAACCTTAAAAAGGAAAAAAAATCCTGATATATGCAACATGAACCTAGATAACATTATGCTAGTGAAATAAGCCAAACGTTGCACTTATATGAGGTATTCATATAATAGAGTCAAATTCATAGAAGCAGAAAAATGCATGGTGGTTGCTAGAAGCTTGGGAGAGGCGGGAATGGGTAGTTGCTATTCAATGACTATACAGTTTTGGTTATCAAGATGAATTAAGTTCTAGAGATCTACTGTACAATATCATACCTATAGTTAATAATAGTACATTGTACAGTTAAAATTTTGGTAAGAGAGGGGTACCTGGGTGGCTCAATTAAGCATTTGACTCTTGACTTTGGCTTAGGTCATGATCTCACAGTTTGTAAGTTCAAGCCCCATGTCAGGCTCCACATTAATAGTGTGATAGACAAGTGTGACAAACAAGTCCCAGGGTTATAAAACAGTCATATAATTTAAATCTCCCATGATGATTTTAAATAAATATTAAGAAAAAAATGATAGAAGTTGATTACTGTATTAGTGTCCTACAGCAGCTATGACAAATTATAACAATCTTAGTGGCTTAATCATGACAGAAATTTATTCTCTCATAGTTTTCGAGGCTAAAATTCCAAAATCTATATCACTGTACTGAAATCAGTGTGTATCAGCCGGGCCATAGTCCATCCTGAACCTTTAGGGTAGAATCTTCCTGCCCTGGTGGCTGCTGACATTCCTTTGCCTATGGTCACATCACTCCAATCTCTATCTCTGTGGTCACACTGTCTCTTCCTATTTTTCTGATCTTGTGGAATCTTCTACTGCCTCCCTTTTAAGGATGCAAGTAATTGAATTTAGTAATTACCCAGATAATCCACAATAATTTCTTCATCTCAAAGTCCTTAATATAATTATCTCTTTAGTATTTTTTTCCATATAAAGTAATATTCACAGGTTCCAAGGACTGAGCATAAATATTGTTTGGAAGGCCATTATTCAGTCTACCATAGTGAGTTTATTTCATTATTAAAAATGTTCTGATATAAAAAAGCCATCTCCAAAGACCCTGGGTTGATTGTATATCCATATGTATAAAATGAAACAACTATCTAACAGCATTCAGAAATATTAACTTCAGGCAGAGTGTAGATTTAAACATAAAAAATAAACATAATAACATTTCTAGATGATTTTATAATACACACACACACACACACACACCCCTCAGAAAAGGAAAGCAAAAACTTTTTTAACAGGTCACCAAACCCAACAATCCTAAGAAAAGATATATCAAGCAGATGTCAATCACAGTGAGAACTTCTGCTTATTGGAAGGAACCTTTGAGTTAGAAAATAAACCACAGAATGGAAAATTACATTTAAAACATATAACTAACAAGGTTTATGGTTTTCTTTTTTTTATAGTTTTTATTTATTTTTGAGACAGGGAGCGATAGAGCATTAGTAGGGGAGGGGCAGAGAGTGAGGGAGACACAGAATCTGAAACAGGCTCCAGGCTCTGAGCTGTCAGCAGAACCCGACGCGGGGCTTGAACCCACTAACCATGAGATCATGACCTGAGCCAAAGTCAGCCACTTAACCGAGTGAGCCACCCAGGTGCCCCAGTTTATGGTTTTCATATCCAGTGTGTGTGTGTATATATACATATGTGTGTATATATATATGTGTGTATATATATATATATATATATATAGTGCACAAATGAGTAAAAAAAATCACCCAACTTGCTATATAAATCGTCAAAATATTTAAGCAGGCAATTAAGAAAAGCTATACAAATAAGCAATAAACTGATCTTTGGAAAGATGCTAACATATTGCTCATCACAGAAATGCCAAGTAAAACAACTACCAGCACAGCTCTACATGGCTAAAATATAAAAGCCCAAGAATATGAAATGGTGACAAAGAAATGAGGCAATCAGAACTTTCACGCACTACTACTTAGGGTGGAGAATGTTAAGTCTTCAGAAAATGTTTTTTGCCATACCTACTAAAGCTCATTATACACATGCACTAAGACAAGCACTTCTCCCCCTAGGTGTATACCTAACAGAGTTACATGCACATACATACCAAATTTATGCAATTGTGACAAACTAAAACAAATCCAAATGCCTACCATACATGAAACAAAAAGACTGTGTTTATTAATTCTAAAGAATACTATGGAGTAATGTAAATAAAGGGGATTCAGCTATCAGGAACAGCAAATGAATGGATCTCAGAATGAATAATGACTGAAAAAAAAGCAACACAAAATCATATATGCTCTACAGTCCAGTTATATAAAATTACAAAACCAGGCAAGACTGGGAATGTATGTTAAAAAGAGAAGACAGCACTTATATTAGAAAAGATACCTTAGAAAGTGACTAAGTGGCACATGAAAGGAGCCCTGAGATATAATGTACTATTTAAGTCATGAAAGCAAGTTTGTATCCACATATGATGCATACAATTTACTGCATGTATGTTAAACTTATATTTTAAAGAGAAATTTCATTTGATTTTATTTACTATTTTATAATATTTTAGTATTATATTAGTATAATATTTTAGTAGGAGGAATTTTCAGTATATTTATTCTGGCGTTTACCCATTTAATAAAATAAAGACATCAAAGCCACACATTTTTGTTATAACCTAGAAGCTAAGATGCTTTCATCCATATATCCTCACCTCTTTCCTTCTGTCTGAAACACACAATTTTTTGTGTATTCCCCTCCAGAAATGGATATTTTTTTACCATTTTTACAAATTCTGTTCAAGATAAGGGTGAATAGAAACACTTGAGGGAGTAATTACAGAAAAAAAAAATCTCAATTTTGCTGCAAGGTAATTTATAATCTTAATTAGCTTACATTTTCATAATGTTTCTATTGATTTCAGCCTGGACTCTCAGAAGCATAACACCTAATAGTGGTCCTAATTTACTTGCACATTTACATTTAACAAAAATATAATATGCCTGATCTTATATCGCTCGGTAAATAGTCATGTTTGGTTTTTATTTCCATGCATTACACTCTCCTAGGTAAAAATTGATTAAATGGGATTGTTAGTTTCAATTATCCTGATGTGCACCGAACTGAAGCTTGCTTTTCATTTACTTTTAAAACCACAAAACATGAAAGGGAAAATATATTCTTGAAATACTATTCAGAATAATTGAGTAAACACAGAATATTACTTTATGCTTGTAAGGCACTACAAACAAATTTAAATTCATTTTTAACGTAGCATAATGCAGTTCAATTACTGCAGTCAGGACTAAGATGGGGAGAAAAGAAACACTAAACAACTGGAAGTGTTAAACTACACACACAGCAGCAGCACAGAGGCCTTGAGAAAGCACAATTCTCTCAGCGCCGGTCTCTGGAATGAAGTTAACCTACCCAGGAAGACAATTTTTCTCAGAAGCATAATAAGGAATGCTAGTTTTTATTTTCGAATTCTTTAACGGGCCAAATTTGTTTTGTATTCTTTCTTTCTTCCTCAAATGTTTGAGATAAATAGTTATTGTCTTCCCTTCGTAGAAGGGCCACCAAGGCACTGAAGTAAAAACTTTCAGTAGCGTCAAATGTAAGCTGAAATTCCAGCCTCAGTATATTTAAAATGAGCCCTTCCTGGTTGTTTTTTTTTGTTTGTTTGTTTTTTGTTTTTTTTTTTAACACAGGTTTTCTTTGGTAAGCTACTCATAAATGCCCAGTTTGCCCACACCTCTGTCTTTCGGTGAAATCTGTCTGAAAGAGATGAATGACGAAAGCCGCCTACCTCAACATCCGGGAGAGGTCATAAACTCCGCGCAGCGTCTTCAAGAGAAAAACGGGGAAACTGACCCACGCCGCGCCTCACACCGGAAGGACCACCGAGGCAAGGACAGCCCACGGGACCACAGCAGGAGAGGCCGCCTACGCAGCTCCCTTCGATGCCTCAGCTTCCAGCAGGTAGGTCCGCGCTTCTGTTCCTCGCCTGCCTTCTCTCACGAACTCGAGTGTGAGGAGACCCTCACTGGGTCTCACTCTCCATGGCTCTGGGCGCCAAGAAAAGCCCCATGTGGAGCCTGTCAGGTGGGGGTCCTGGCCCTGCTGTCACTCAGGCTGTGGGGAAAGCTGGCGGTGGTCTTAGCTCCACTCTGGACCTCGCTGAGGCCGCTCTCACCCGCGCGCTGTGGCGAAGCGCTTCCAGTCAGGCGACCGAGAGAGTGGTTCCGCATCAGGAGCACGTGACTGCTGGTTGCCCCAAGCTGGATCCGGGCACTTTGAGGCTCCTCCCCCTCTCCCCCCAGTTTCCACCGTGAAAGCTGCTTTGAAGGGCTTAGGCGTCCCTTGGGAGAGCCAAGTGTTGTTGAGACCACCTGGCGGATACACGTGGCTGCACCAGGTTAAGGCCTCTATTTGAACTGTTGAGATTCTGGCAGGTGGTCAGATCTACTGACCACCTACTAGTCTACAATGGTCTTCCCCCTGCTTGGGTCTTTCTCCCCCGGCCCCGTATGGAGGCCAGGTTGTGAATCCCAACAGAGTCCCCTCATGTTCTTCACCAGCAGGGAATGAGGTCAGGCAAATATGCTAGGTGCTGCTGGGACCCTCTACCTCGCAGCTCACCAGAGAGGTCTATGACTGTAATAAAGGTTAAAACAAGCAAACAAACAAAAAGGTTCAAAACAAAGGTAATTCAGCCCATTTTTTAACAGAAAAGTTGGGGAAAACAAATTATCCTTTCACTTCAGAAGTTTGTAGAGGCACATTAAGATACACACTAAGATGTTAATTTTATGAGTTCTAAAGGGAAAGAAAAATAACCAGAACCTATTTCCAATAAACCTGGTGAGTAAAGGTGGTCTCAGGAGTCCTGTTTATGTCTAGGTTCTATTATTTATAAGATCTGTGACTTTGGGTGAGATATTTAACTTCTCTGGGAAATGTACTTAATGATAGGGTTGTTAGGAATATAAAATCAATTAATATTTGCAACTTAAATTAGTGCCTGCAACAAGATAACTGCTATATATAGCAGCCATTATTATAATTAGTCTGTTTACAAAATACATTATAAAGTGGGAGGAAAATAAAGCTTATTTCTATTTAGAAGGGGAAAAAACATGAAAAATGTCTGGGATTGGAGTCTTTTATATATTTGTACTGCTCTGTGACCTTGGCAAAGGCATTATTCTCTGAGGCCTACTTTCTGTATCTATGAGAAAAGTGTGATTTCACAGGACCTTTAAGATGGTCATATTCAATAATAGTATTTTTTTAAATGAAAGACTTAGAGGGGTGCCTGGGTGGCTCAGTCGGTTGAGTCTACAACTTCGGCTCAGGTCATGATTTTCTGGTTTGTGAGTTCCACCCCCACATGGGGCTCATTGCTGTCAGCACAGAAGTGCTTCCTATCCTCTGTCCCCCTCTCTCTCTGCGCCTCCTCCACTCACACTCTCTCAAAAATAAACAACAGCAAAAGTGAAAGAATTAGAATGTTATTCAGTTTTGTCTCTAGTACCAATATGCTACTTTTCCACAGGTGAAAGGAAGTTTTTAAAAAGTGGATAAAATCAGTACCTAGCCATCTTACCAGAATGCTCTTACAGCTCAATTTTAGTTTCTTTCCTAAATAAACCCTAATCTGAGAGATTTAATATAAAACAGGAGAAATAAAACCCTCATTATTTTATAAAACTCAGAAAACAGTGTAAAGTGGCAGTCATTACATTAATTATATTGGTCATAAAAAAAGACTGAATTGTAGCTAAATTATAGATCAAATAATTAAAATTTGCTTATCGAAAAAAATGAAATATTCATCGATTGTGCTGGTAGGCATGATATAAACTGCTATGGGTAAGGCAGCTACAGTCAGCTCTCATTCTTGGCAGAAATTATCTTCTATAAAGGTGCCTTGACACTGAGTGAATACTGAACCATTTTCCCAGAAGGAAATGTAGGGTTAGGTTCTTGTAAGCCTTTGGTCATAACTGTTTTGCTTCCTAATCAATACATAACCATGTTTGTGTTTATGTTCAAAAAAACTTAATACCTATTTTTATTCATTAACATTGAACTCACATCCAAAAGTTCTATAACTCATGCCAAGTAAAGCTTATCTTAGACTTGTTATTTTCTCTGTAAGTTACACTACAACCTTCTTAAGAACACTGGACAGTACAGTACCTTAGTACTATCTTTGGGTACCATTTTAAACAGTGAAACACCAAAAATAAAGTAAAAATATAGCATGAAATAGACTGGAGAAGGGACACTTGTGTACTATATGAGAGCTGAAACAAGGAGGCAGAGGATCACCTTGTTCCACTTCAGCTGGGAACACAGCATCAGGTGACTTAGATTTTTCAATAATGGGATGTCTGTGAAAGACTAAAAGTGCACTAAGATCGTATTATGGGTTACAGAGAGATTGTAGCAATTTGGAAGATTTGCAAATATGGGATCTGCTAATAATGAGGTTCAACTATATTTTATGGCATGCCCTGGCTCTAACTTCAAAGACGTTAAAAAAGAAAGATCTATTTCACTCTTGCCTATTTCTAGATATTTTTTGCAGACCCATAAAAATAAAGCTAAGCCATAAGCATATAAACATAACTATAATACATAAACATAAAACTCAGTCAAAAATACTCATTGTCCCTTTAAGTCACTTATACCCAGGCCTTCAGACTTGTTATTTTGTCATTTACCAGGATGAACATTGACTCTCCTCAAAAAATTTTTTTTAGTTCAAACCTCTGAATTTGAGGAACCCTACCTGCCTTCTGTGGGGTAACTCATCTAAGCTTTGATCATCAGAACTTCAGCTAAAGCCACATGATGATTCTCAGAATGTATAGCTTCTACATAGATATTCCAGTCAATATACAAAAGAGAGAGTTTATATGGTAGTCATGTAAGCATCCATGCCCTAGATTCCCCAAATCACGTATCCCTGAAATTAATTCCTGCTTAATGCATTTGATTTTTCAGCTTTACCATCCAAATCTAGAAAATAAACTAGTTAGGCTATGGTACTTGACATCTTCTGCCCACTCCTCTGACCTTGATAATTCTTGTGTATTGTTATCATGAACAAATAAATACACAAATTCAATGCATACTGAGAATTTCATGAGGCAATTTTAATTATTAAATTGATATTACCTTAAACATAATTATTGATTGATATGCTTAAGTAAAAGACTCTAGTCATCACTATCATTGGAAGGATTAATATAAATTTATGGTTACATTTGTTAAAAAAAAAAAAAAACTTAAGTCTTTTCATTTGAAAAGGCCTGAACATAATCACCGTATCTATAAGAATGATATTCTAGGGGCACCTGAGTGGCTCAGTTGGTTGAACGATTGATTTTGGCTCAGGTCATGATCTTGCAGTTCGCAAGTTCGAGCCCCACGTCAGGCTCTTTGCTGACAGCTCAGACCCTGGAGCCTGCTTCAGATTCTGTGTCTCCCTCTCTGCCTGCCCCTCCCCCTCTCACACTCTGTCTCTGTCTCTCTCTCAAAAAAAAATAAAATAAACATTAAAAAAAAGAAGAATGATATTCTGTGTGCTAAGACTGTGGTCTCTGAAATAACATTTAAAACAAAGAGATTTGTTTACCTCAAGTTACTGAGAATATTCTACTATGTTAACGCAGAGAATCTATATACCTTTCTGTTTCTGATTTGGGCTTACAATAATACTGAAGGTGTTTTATTGTGTGTATATGGTGTCAAGTAAGGGTAATGATATATTTCTTTCCCATGTCAATATTCACATGATCATGTACAATTTAATGAAAACACCAGTGACCAAAAAAGATATGGCCAACAAGTAAATCTGTTTTTGTATGTCATGTGAGCTAAGAATATTTTTTTACATTATTAAATAGTTGGGAAAAAAGGGCGGTATATCATGATGTGAAAAATGTATGACTCAGGGCACGTGGATGGCTCAATTGGTTGAGTGTCTAACTTCGGCTTAGGTCATGATCTCCCAGTTCATGTGTTTAAGCCCTGTGTTGGGCTCCATGCTGACAGCTCAGAGCCTGGAGCCTGCTTCAGATTCTGTGTTTCCCGCTCTCTCTGCCCCTCCCCCACTCACTCATGCACTCTCGTGCACCCGCTCTCTCTCTCACACACACACAAAAATAGATAAACATTTTAAAAAAAGAAAATTGTATGACTCAATTTCAGTGTTTGTTAATACAGTTTCATTGGAGCACAACCATGCCCGTTTGTTGACATCTCATTTTTTTGATGTTTTTATGTGGAATTGGATAATTGCAATAGAGACTACATAGTCTGCAAAACCTAAAATGTTTATTATTTGGCACCTCATGAAATAGTTTCCTGATTCTTGGGAAAGATTCATTTTCCTACAGTAGTTCACTGTCACCTTTGACAAAAGAAAAGTGACTATATATGATAGGGTATGTTGAACTCTTTAAGTGACTCAGACTTATCTTTGCACCAAAAATACACTCAACTAATTACTATAACTTACTTATATACCTTGATATTTCAAAGTATAATTTCTCCAATTATGTTGGACATAGCTATATTAGGCTATGCTATTTTGTATTTTTTAAAGAAATTTTAATATAAATGTGTTAATTTCCCTACAACATGATTTTGATTAGGATTGCATTGAAGTATACAATGGGGGAGAATTTATATATTTATAATAATGAGATTTCTAATGCATAAATATGAAATAATCCTTTTATTAACTTAGTTTCCTTTCAGGTTCCTGGGTAGCTCAGTCGGTTAAGCATCCAACTTCGGCTCAGGTCATGATCTTGCAGTCCATGAGTTCAAGCCCCACATTGGGCTTTGTGCTGACAGATCAGAGCCTGGAGCCTGTTTAGGATTCTGTGTGTGTGTCTCTCTCTCTGCTCCTCCCCTGCTTGCTCTCTGTCTCTCTATCTCTCAAAATAAATAAACATTAAAAAAATTAACAATAATTTTGTTTCCTTTTTAAATTTCTCTCAATAATGCTTAAAAATTTTGGTTTAGGTATCTTGTGTATTGTGTATTTTATTTATGTATTTGATGTATTTTTTATTTCATGATAATGTTACATATATGTGTGTGTGTGTGTGTGTGTGTGTGTGTATTTGCAGGAAGTCTGGTGCTAGAGTGGTTTATGTAGAAATTTCTTTGAATTTCCTATGTACACAATATCATTCCCTGCAAATATTGACCTTTTTTATTTCCTGATTCCAAAGCTAATAGTTTTTATTTCATTACCTTGCCTTTGTTGAAATAACTTTCTGAGTTCAACATGGAGCCACTACTGTCTGGGGTGTCATGTCAGCAAAGTGAAACAGCATTCCATGTCCTTGTAAATGCTCCCCTTGACCAGAAACATAGTATATGCAGGGCACAAATCCCCAAAATCAAAGCCAGCTCTGGGCCTTCTCACCCCAAACAATATTTACTTTGTAGCCCCAGCCAATCCATTAATTTCTGTTTTTCTCTTCCCCATTCTTTC
This sequence comes from Cryptoprocta ferox, assembly GCA_028646485.1. NCBI lineage: Eukaryota > Metazoa > Chordata > Mammalia > Carnivora > Eupleridae > Cryptoprocta > Cryptoprocta ferox. The sequence goes on along the minus strand of CM053574.1, from coordinate 107,740,020 downwards.
TTCTTTATCCTGTAATATCCTTCCTTCCTCCCCATTTTTCAGTTATCCAAAAGAAGACTATCCACTTCACGATGTGAAGTTTATTTTTGTGACCTAAATTTCTTTCTTTAATCATTTTTTTAAGTTTTTGGTGACAAGGAATAGGATCTGAAGCATGAGTGCTCATGGCTTACAGGATGAGTTGCATGAGCCATGCCCCCATGGAACCTTTGAATTCACTCTCCCTCTGGTGTTTACCAAAGCCTTGGGTAAGTCACTGTCAGATTTGAGCTCCAACCCCTTGCGTGCAGTTCTCAGATCCAAACTTTATTTGAAAAACATATGTATATGTAAGGGATGGCAGCCATTGGAGGACTCATAATGCCTTGATATAAGTAAACAGCATAAACAGCTGGGGGAGTTGGGAAATAGACTAAGACAACATATTAGGACCATTGTGACTGTTAAAATAAAAATCTTAACAGGCACAAGTTGGACTATTAAAATCCCATTAAGGCATCTGTAACTGTAAAGAAATATTCAAGTGAAAGTTGTAATAGATCTATTGCTAATGGGAATCTTGGAAGCCAAAGCTGCAAAATTGGTGGGCATGGGTCAAGCACTTAAAAGCTGTTAGAGTTCTCCCTACCTAACTCCAAGACTCTCATGCTAGGATAAGTTGATCATGGGATGAGTTAGACTGACACCAGGTCACCTGCCAACCTTGACAAATTTCCATGCAATGAGGTACACTGTAAAACACCATGAATCCCAAATCCAGCAGCACATCCCCCTTAAGTGTTGATTTAGCTCCAAGAAGGTTTAGCTAAAGAAATGGGATCCTCAAGTTTCAAAGAATTGAGCATGCCCCCTGCTTCTTTTATGTTTAAGAACTATAGTTCCAGAAGCTGAAGACATCTACAAAAATGGTAAAACCTGACTAAGACAACCTAGAATTACAATAGACATTATAGGGAATATTTCAATTAGATAAAATTGTTCATTTAAAAAGTTCAATTCAAACCCATGTCAAACAAACAGAACAGGATACCTATTTTAATTGGCATGCAAAAACTCCCCAAAGTCTCCAAGCTTCCAAAATAGCTTCATTGAAAGATTCATTACATAAGGCTAATGAAAAACTAAAGACACAAGAGGTATCTAAAACAAAGACTACAGTCTGATAAGACTGATATGATTCCTGCTACTCCCCTTTATCCTTCTTTACCTGAGTACTCACAGTCTACTAATCCTCTATCTTAATTGCCTTTCTACTTTGAAGAGACTACAAGACCATAAAAAAAAGTCTACCAAGTTAGTGGTCTTACAACTGCAATAGCTCCAAGGCCTAAAGCTAAAGCAATATCTGGGCCTCCCCTGTTTCATCCTTATAGGAGTAAATCATAAAAACACTGGCCCAGAAATCAGTGTCTCATTTGCAGTCAACTTGGACACTGGAAAAAATAATGTCCTTGAAAGATTTGTTAAAATTCTTTTACGCCAACTCAGATGCCCCATGTCTACGCTCCAAGAAGGGCCCCTATGATGAGCCCTTTCCAGAATTGATGGAATCCCAAGGGATTGCCCAGTAAACATCTAGCTATTCCCTTAAATACCCAAGGGGAATGTAAAATTAATGGAAAATCTTACCAAATTCTAGCAGATACCCAAGCTATATGTTCTGCTTTAAACCCCACTCACTCTAGAGACTGCAGATGGGATCCTGGAAGAAGCAAGTGAAGGGTAAGAATTCTTACCAGAGTTAGTTCTCTCAGATCTTTGCAATGCCTGGTCAAGAAAGGAAGATAAATTTCTTGATACCCATGCCTTTCCAAATACAGAATTTGGTTTGGGGGTACTTAATGGTTACTGACCCTTGTTCTCTGAGGGACAGCTATCGCCTTTTTGTTTTTCCTCATTTTGTGTTCTGAGAATTTGATTTGACTTCTTCCCCGCCTGGGGCATGCAAGTTCTTGGCTCTAGTTTGTGTATGCAGGCAGATCAACCATCAGGTTGAGGGCCCAAAATTACAGTCAGACAGAAGCGTGGGTTGCACTTCATTTGTGGCTAGATATGACCAGAAAGAAATGTGGGTAGTACTCCTTTATCCTACTGACTGTTGTCAGCTTTCAGGGGGGTTGTCGTAAGTCTTTCTTTTTTGGGAGTGAGGTATTTCTGGGAGTGGCTCTGGATCTCAGTGGAACAGTATCATTCTCACCCTGTTAGTGGATGCCTATTTCATTCAAGGGGACATTCAGTTCTTCCATGAATATTCATTTTTTGTAGTGACTAAAACCTGAAAGGTATTTGAAAGGATTTTTTTTGAAGGTAGCTCTATGATCAAACATTGTCCAAATTGGAAGCTAATGTTCAGGTCCGGATAGGAATTTTTTTAAGACATTCTCCACTAACTTAAATGAAAATGAGTGCCCAAAGGGAGAGAAAAACATTTTGAAGATAAACAGGTCGAAATCTAGAACATACCCAAGCTATATGTTCTACTTTAAATGAATTTTGTGACTTCTGTCTTTGTTAGCAAACCAATAGATAGATAACTTTCATTTTCTTATAAATGCTCCTCTTGACCAGAAATGCAGGATAGCCAATAAGCCATTTCCCAAATTCTAAGCCAACTCTGGGTCTTCTCACCCCAAGCAAGGTTGACTATGTGGTTGCAGCCAATCAGGTATATATATGTCTTATTTTTTCTTTTCCTTGTTTTTTATTTTTATCCCATAAAAACTTCCTGCCTTCTGCCTCATTTTACTCTTCTCCAAAAGGAGATTGTTCACTTCATTAAAGTTTCTTTTTTTTTCTTTCTTTCTCACCAATTCATTACTATTTATTTATTTATTTATTTTTAATTGACATCCAAGTTAGCATATAGTACAATAATGATTTCAGGAGTAGATTCCAGTGATTCATCCCCTATGTATAACACCTAGTGTTCATTCCAACAGGTCTCTTCCTTAATTCCCCTTACCCATTTAAGCCCATCTCCCCACCCACAGCCCCTTCAGCAACCCTCAGTTTGTTCTCTGTATTTAAGAGTCTCATATGTTTTGTCGCACTCCCTTGTTTTATATTATTTTTGCTTCCCTTCCCTTATGTTCATCTGTTTTGTATCTTAAATTCTGGATATGAGTGAAATCATATGATAGTTGTCTTTCTCTGACTGACTTATTTTGCTTAGCATAATAATTTTTAGTTCCATCCACATTGTTGCTAATGGCAAGATTTCATTCTTTTTGATTGCTGAGTAATACTCTATTACTTACTGGAATCTTGGAAGCCAAAGATAAATTCCCATTCATCTGTCAATGGACATTTGGGCTCTCCATACTTTGGATATTGTCAATATTGCTGCTATAAACATTGGAGTGCATGTGCCCCTTCAAAACAGCACACCTCTATCCCTTGGATATATACCTAGTAATGCAATTGCTGGATCATATTTTTAACTTTTTGAGGGACCTTTATACTGTTTTCCAGAATGGCTGCACCAGTTTTCATTCCCACCAGCAGTGCAAAAGAGATCCTCTTTCTCCGCATCCTTGCCAGCATCTGTTGTTGCCTGAGTTGTTAATTTTAGCCATTCTGACTGGTATGAGGTAGTATCTCATTTTAGTTTTAATTTGTATTTCCCTGATGATGAGTGATGTTGAGCATTTTTCATATGTATGTTAGCCATCTGGATGTCTTATTTGAAAAACTGTCTATTCATGTCTTTTGCCCATTTCTATACTGGATTATTTGTGTTTGGGGTGTTGAGGTTGACAAATTCTTTATAGATTTTGGATTCTAACCCTTTATCTGATATGTCATTTGCAAATAGCTTCTCCCATTCCATTGGTTGCCTTTTAGTTTTGCTTATAGTTTCCTTTACTGTCTAGAAGCTTTTTATCTTGATGAGGTCCCAATAGTTCAGTTTTGCTTTGGTTTCCCTGCCCTTTGGAGAAGCGTTGAATAAGAAATTGCTGCGGCCAAGGTCAAAGTGGTTTTTACCTGCTTTCTCCTCTAGGATTTTGATGGTTTCCTGTCTCACATTTAGGTCTTTCATCCATTTTGAGTTTATTTTTGTGTATGGTATAAGGAAGTGGTCCACGTTCATTCTTCTACAGTTTTCCCAACACCATTTGCTGAAGAGACTGTCTTTATTCCATTGAATATTCTTTCCTGCTTTGCCAAAGATTAGTTGGCCATATGTTTGTATGTTCATTTCTGGATTCTTTATTCTGCTCTATTGATCTGAGTGTCTGTTTTTGTGCCAGTACCATATTGTATTGATGATAAAACTTTGTAATACATTTTGAAGTTCATGATTGTGATGCGTCTAGCTTTGGCTTTCTTTTTCAGGATTGCTTTGGGTATTCAGGGTCTTTTCTGGTTCCATACAAATTTTAAGATTGTTTCCTCTAGCTCTGTGAAGAGTGTTGGTGTTATATTGATAGGGGTTGCATTGAATATGTAGACTGCTTTGGGTAGTATAGACCATTAAAGTTTGTTCCTATAAACTACATTATTTTCTTTAATTATTTTTAACACCTTTTTATTCTAATATATCCAGGGCATCACAGATATAGTGAATATCTCTCCCTCATTCCTATGTCAGGAGTAAAGTTTTCAATATGTCGATATTTTTTTATTTGTTGTGTTGTAGAGAACATTTGTGAAATTGAGAGCTTTTCCTTCTATTCTTTCTAGCAGATTTGATCACAAATTGATGTTGATTATAACACTATTTTTCATCTATTACTATGCTTATGATTTTTCTCCTTTATACATTAATGATGCGAATTATGTTTTTAAATATAACACATATATCATGCAAACTAACTTACCTATCACAAAACCAAGCTTATAAGATAATTAAATAAATGAATGCAGAGAAATCTTGATACTTCTAACCATTGGTAACTCATTGCATTCCACCTTAAGAATAATTTCCTTAGAAGATAGGAAGATATGCAGTCGTTCAATAATACTTATTTTTGGTCTTCCAAAGGGCATATCATACCTATGTACTTAGATCTGTCTCTTTTTCTTGTGTATCAAAGGTTACTTTTGTCATATCTGATTAATCCCTGAGATTTCTTTGTGAATAGACAGCAATTAGTTAAATAAAATAAGAACTGGAAAAGTCACTGTAAGCCCTTAAAATGGCAAAAATGTCAATTTACCTACTTGAGTAGGTGTTACCTAATTATATACGATTGGACAATATAGGGGATATATAAAAATGATTCATAACAGAACCAAAGGACCTAGAACTAAGTTGTTATTTTTTAAAGATCCCTATGAGAATTTTATTTGTAGATTATCCATGCATTAAAAAATTAATTTTAACGCTTGTTTTGTACCCAGAATTCTTCTAACCAGTAGGGATGCAACAGTGAAAAAAAAACATGACTCATCTCATAATGTTTAGAGTCTGGACATAGATATTACATGTTTATATATCTTCTATATCAAACCTCAATTTTATACTTCTAAATCCCAAATCTTCAATGTTACCATTTAATCAAAAGTTTTAAAAGGTCAATCCATTCTTGGAAAAAAGGACTTGTTTCTATAGATAAATTCAATATTCAACAAAAAAATAGTTTTATGTTCCTCAGAGAAATTTATAATCCCAAAATTTCCACATCCCTTTTCTTCTTCTTTGTTAAATTCAAAGAGCTTGGAGCAAATGAAAGGATGCCTTATCAAATATTGTTCATATATGAAAGAGCCGCAAAATGTTTCTCATATCTCAATACTGTAATGTGATATAAAACCATGCACATGCCAAGAGGTATCAGAGGTCAAACAAGAGACAGAGAGAACACCTTCTTTTATATGGTCCCAATATGTATGATTGTGATTACCATGATTTAGTTATAGAATACCAGTCCCCTAAAGAGAATTCAGATTTCAGTCACCACAGGATATTAGCTAGGTAATTGCATGAAACAGATACTTTGCTACAAACTCCTCAATCCACAAATCACGATATGAATACCACATTTGCATCCAAATCTATGATCAGTCTTACTACATTTTTCAGTCTGTTGGTGATTCTTTACTATGCATCTGTTACTCAGTTTATACACAAAAGCAAAGCATGTAACTTTGTTTTCTCCCTGTCTATAAGTGATAAAGCCATGTGCTATTTTTTTAAATGGACAAATGAAAGAGGGAATTAGTAGATAAAGATAAATATGTGGCAGAGGAACAAAATGTGAAAAGGCTGAAAGTGAAATTTGAATCTATTATGAATGGAGACATTGAAGAAATAGTTGGCCGTGGGGTTATAGACATATAGTCCTTTGAGAGACTCCTGATAGGCAGCCAGAGGAACTTAATAAAGGCAAACATATTGGCATAAAATAGAAACGTGATTGGGACAAAATGAATGAAGGTTTCTCAGAAGTGATGAGGGAAAAAACTTAATATGAAAGAAATTTCCTAGATATTTTATAGTGTTAAAAGTGCAAAGGATAAAATCTTGGAAGATGATCCAAATTTAGGAGTGTGACAACATGCTAATGCATAGAAAAAGATGTTCACTCTGTATAGTAAAATATATGTGAAGAAAAAGGCAAGCATTATTCAAACTGTACTTAAAGTTTTATTCAAAGAAATAGAATATCAAATGATTGGTATTTCCCAACCTTAAATCATGTTGTATTTATTATATAATAAAAGCATATATTTAACTTTTGTCCCCTGGCCTAGGAACAGAGTTCCTAAAATCCTTGGTATTTTCTGAGTATTTAAGAGAATCTTTTGTTACTCATAATGAGTTGCTGTGATCATAACTGAGTTTGTGTGGATGAGGTTGGGGCCCCTAAATAGCCTCAGGATGTGACTGGTAGCCAGAAAGATCAAATGATTGGAGGATTGGAACTGTCAGCACCAACCACCAAAGTCCAGGAAGCTGAGACAGGGCTTGAGATTGATACCTATAAAAACACTGGACCCACGGAGATTCAGAAAGCTTCTGGGTTAGTGACCACATTGAAGTTCTGCCCCCATACCTTGCCCTATACATCTCTTCAATTAGCTCTTCCCAAGTTGTATCCCTTACAATCAACTGGTAAACATAAATAAAATATTTTTCTGAGTTCTGTGAGTCTTTCTGGCGAATTATTAAAACCGAAAAAGGTGTTGTGAGAACCCCTAAGTATATATTCAGTCGGTCAGAAGTATGGGTGGTCCCTGGCACTTACAGCTGGAATCTGTGAAGTGGAACAGTTTTATGGAACGGAGTCCCTACTTGGAGTTTGGGCTAACTCAAAATTGTGTCAGAATTGAATTTAATCATTAGTCATCCAGTTGGTGTCAAAGAATTGAAGAATAAATATAAAAAATCCACACAATTTGGTGTCAGTAATGGTGTCAAGAAAAAGGACATCTCAGTAACTATTAACTTTACTATTTTATTTCATTATAAATGTATACTGACAGTAAGGGAGTTTTAATGTTTTGACAAAATGTTTAAAGGCTATTGAATGATTTTCTTCCCACTGTTTATTAAGATAGATTTGAATGTTTTCAGCTTCCACAGTCAGGTTTTTGTTGTGGCCACGTGAAATGAGGACAGACTGTATGAAGTTTGCTTAGGTTATTTATCTGTTTGCCTTTGTCCTTTCATAGAAACACAATAAACCTTAGCTTAAGTGTGATTTTGATAAAAAGAGAATATCCAAAGAAGAAACAAAAGTAAAATCTGAAGTGTTTTAGGAATTCCTCAGTGTTATATTATCCAGATGTAATGAAGAAAGAGGAAGGAAAAAGTCCTGTTTTTGCTGAGAAATTTAAAACTCTTGGAGCCCTGGACTCTGTTTTTATTCAGAGTTTCCTTTTTGGTTTTCAGGGGTCTAACATTTAACTAGTATTTCAATTAAGTAAAAGCAAGCAGCTGAACAGTATGAATGTATATTCCTTCTAAAACTATGTTAATTACCAAATAAAGAAGTAATTGCATATAATCAGTGGAACAAACACAATGTGTCCTTTCAGATAATTGTTTTGTTAAACTTGGTTATTACATTGTGCTAAAACAGTATGAGATCTGGTAAAAATATTTAAGAGTTTTAGCCAAGTCTATTACTATCAGTAGACTATTCAAAATATCTTTGTTAGGTGGCAGGGATCCTCTAGAAATTGCATAAAAATTGCTATGTCATCTAAATAGATTAACATGCTTAAAAAACCCCTACCCCATTAATAGCTGAAAAGCTTCTGTAGTGCAGACTATAACTTCATATATGTTTAAATAATATATATATATATAATACTAAAATGGTTTTGTTTTCAGTCCTTTTGAACAATTAGAATTTCATATCATGTATGATTCCAGGACATAGTCAATTAGTCAACACTTTCAGAGGTCAATAGCAGAATTCTAAGTCTTTTTTGACATATTATACTCAATGTCCAGTATAAAGTAATAATAAAAAATAAATTAAATTTAAAAAATAGATATGAAAAGGAACAGCAAATGAGACCTAGTCAAGGGGAAAGATGGCAAAAGAGAAAACCTGTTATAACTGAGATGTTCAAATTAGCAGAAAATGTGTTTAACTAGTTACAATAAAAAATTTTAAGTATAATGAAAATATGGTCATAAAGAATAGATTGAGAATCTCAGTAGCAAAGTAAAAACTTAGTAAATTAACGTTTTTATAGATGAAAGTTACAGGATCACCTGGATGACTCAGTCGGTGGAGTGCCCTACTTCAGCTCAGGGCATGATCTCACAGCTTTGTGGGTTCAAGCCCCAGATCAGACTCTGTGCTCACAGCTCAGAGCTTGGAGCCTGCTTTGGATTCTGTGTCTCCCTCTGTCTCTGCTCCCGTACCCGCTAATGCTGTGTCTCTATCTCAAAAATAAATGAACATTATATTTTTTTAAATAAATAAATGAAAGTTACAATATATGAAATAAAAAATTCACTAGATGGATTTAACAGCAGAATATATAAATAATAGCAGCTGAGGACAATATACTTAAAAATAGATAAATTACTGAGATAAAGACCAAAGAGAAAAATATTGACAAAAAATAAAAAAAGCATCATTATTAAGTGGGCAATATCAACCTGTCTAACATACATGTAATTTGAATATCATAGGGAGATAAGATAGAAAAGGCAAAAGAAAAAAGTATTTGAGGTAATAAAGATGCAAAATTTTTCTAAATCAATGAAAACAAACTTATTGATCCCAGAAGCTCAGTAAACCTCAAGCAAAATACAAAGAAAACCAAACTTAAGCCCATATAGGCAAACTTCCCAAAAATAAAAGTAAAGAGTAAATCTTAAAATAGAGAAAGAAAACAGACTACACAAAAGAAACAAAAATATAATGACTGACCTTTCATCAAAAGCAATGGAGACAAGAATCCAGTTGAAAAATAGCTTTCAAGCACTGAAATAAAAATAAATAAATATAAACACCGAATTCTATGTTACTGAAAGTATACTCCCAAGACCGAGGTGAAATAAAGACATGTGTAAATAACTAAGAGAATGTGTTGCCAGCTACCTGAAGAGTCGTCTAGTTGTTACTGGTTGTTACTCATCTGACACTCTATCTTAGACCTGCCCATTAATTGCAAATAGTCTGAACATCTATGCTGCTTAGAAAATTTCATCTCCTTTCAGATAATAGTTACTGAGACAACCACAAATACTGAGCATGAAAGAAAAAACTAAGTAGTATAGAAACTAGGCCAGCTGTTAGAACTTTGGCTATGATTAATTTGGGGGTTGAGAACGTTAAGATGAGTAGCAATTGCAATTTAAGAATAGTAGTAACAGTGCTATCTTAGACTTAACCTGTCCTAGTCTTTCATGCTGACTTTGATGCATTTGAAGATAATAGTGAAAGGTCTCTAAGTTTTGGGGAGAGGGTTCTGGTTGGTATAATTAAACTTTAGTCCTCTTTTTTTATTTTAAATTTTTAATGCTTATTTATTTTTGAGACAGAAATATAGAGTACAAGTGGGGGGGAGGGGCAGAGTGAGAGGCAAGCAAAGAATCTGAAGCAGGTTCCAAGCTCCAAGCTATCAGCAGAGAGCCTGACGCAGGGCTCAAACTCACAAACCACGAGATCATGACCTGACCCAAAGTCAGATGCTTAACCAACTAAGCCTTGCAGAAGCCCCAGAAATTTAGTCCTCTTGAAGTGATTTCCTTTATGTCAATTTCCCATGGGAAATCTTGGAAGAGAAATTGACTAGTGTGGGGGCTCTTACTGCTCTGTGATGAGTTTACCATATTAATGAAGGTCAACCATGAGAGAATGAGAAAATAAAGAACCTATCTAAATTTTTGCAGTCAAACCCACTCCTTAAAAACAACACGATCTGGGGGTGCCTGGGTGGCTCAGTTGGTTAAGTGCCCAATTCTTGATTTTGGCTCAGGTCATGATCTCACTGTTCATGGGATCAGGTCTGTGTTGGGTTCTGCTCTGATAGCCTGAGCCTGCTTGGAATTCTCCTCTCTCTCTCTGCCCCTTCCCTGCTTGCACTCTCTTGCTCTCTCTCACTCGCTTTCTCTCTCTCTCTCTCTCAAAACAAATAAATAAACTTAAAAAAAAAGCACTATCTCTTTTTTGGAAACAAGGTGGAAATTTAGGTTGTATAATCTTGGCAATGGGATATTGTATACTACATATTAAAGTATACTCATCAGCTGACTCAACCGTGGTGGCTCAGTAGGTTAAGAGGCTGACTTCTTCTGCTCAGGTGATGATCTCACAGTCCCTGAGTTCAAGCCCTGCATCAGGCTCTGTGCTGAGAGCTCAGAGCTTGGAGCCTGCTTCAGATTCTGGGTCTTTCTCTTTCTCTGACCCTCCCCTGTTCGTGTTGTCTCTCTCTCTCTCTCTCTCTCTCTCTCTCTCTCTCTCTCTCTCTCTCTCAAAAATAAACATTAAATATTTTAAATAAAATAAAAATAAAGTATACTCCTAAAGAAGATTTTCTGTGTGTGAGCCAGCCCCACATCATCAGAAGACTGATTTGTCCCACCCAGAAAACAATGTGGCTAAAGCTCCTAAGTAAAGGAGTTGCGAAGCCTTAAATAGACTGAACGTTCTGCATGATATAGAGCATTGGATGGGCTGAAAATCTTAAAAAAAATAGTCTGGTTGGTCCATGGGTTTCTGCCACACAACTAAAAATGGAATATATATGGGGCACCTGGATAGCTCAGTCGGTTGGGCATCCGACTTCGGCTCAGGTCATGATCTCATGGTTTGTGGGTTCGAGCCAGGAGTCGGGTTCTGTGCTGACAGCTCAGAGCCTGAAGCCTGCTTCAGATTCTGTGTCTCCTTCTCCCTCTGCCCCTCCTCCACTCGCCCTCTGCCTCTCTCTCTCAAAATAAAATAAAAACATAAAAAATTTGTTTTAAAAATAAAAAAAATAAAGATGAAATATATAACCAAAGCCTTGTGTAATGGCATGCGGCAATTCTCTTCCTTCATGCCTCCCAATTCCTTTCTCCCTCTCTACTTATTTATCTTTCCATAACTTTGGTCCTCATTATTCCCACTTCTTGAGTATGCCTTTGGAGAATTAACTTTCCTTCAATTGATGATAAATGCAGTAAATTAAATTTCCCCGTCCAATTCATGAACATGGAATTCAACCTTGGTCCCTCTAACTCTGTCTCTTAAATTTTGACACATGTGGAATAATACAAGAATAAATTGTTTTGTTATTTATCCTGAAAATTGTTCCACAATGTTTCCAGTAATTCCCATTAATTAGATCACATCTTAGATTTCATGTTTTTCTTCCTGTTCTGTCTGATACTTGAATATCCAGCTTTACTTTGAAATCTGTAGTCTTCCCTTCATACTTTCTATGGCTTCTGAAATTTGCTACAGTTAGTGTCTATGCTTATAATTAGAGCTAACTGAAACAAAAATCTTCTCATTTTTTTTAAAAAACCTTGTGTTTAGTGTCATAGAATACAAATGATGTGCTAACATCAAATTATCTAATTATTTACAGTTCAGCATCCAACTTTGACTTAGGTGATGATCTCTCAGTTAGTTCATGGCTTCCATCCCCATGTTGGGCTCTGTGCTTACAGCTCAGTGCCTGGAGCCTGCTTCAGATTCTGTGATTCCCTCTCTGCCCCTTCCCCACTCATGCTCTGTGTCTCTCTTTCAAAAAAATTAATAAACATTAAGAAATTAATTTTTATAATTACTTATTCTATATAATGTATATTCTGTGTTATGAAAATATCAATTTGGCAAATTTTGAGTGAAATTCTATTCCTTACACATCTTTTTTTGGTTCTTTTCTACAAGCATATATTACATCATTAGGAAAGTTAAATGAAATAAATTCTTAATACAGGTTATTTCATTCAATATTTACACTTCAAGAAAAGTTTTAAAATTAATTCTTAAATAGTGGTGTGTTACAATTATGTGTCATCATCTTAGTGGTACAAAGGAGATATATAATGTAGTTTTGGAATTAGAAAGCTTTGGGTTTGACTAATAACTAAACCATTCACTTACTGTATAACATTAGTCATTGAAATTAGACTGTCAGATTTTTCAGCTACTAAAATAGGTAATTATAGGACTTACCCTTGCAGGATTATCATATGAATCTTGTGAAAATTAAATGAAATTATGTACGCCTTAATGCCTAGGCAATTATGATTAGATACTATATGTTGACTACTTTTATTATATAGACAGGGCATTCCCCTTTATATCTCCATGTCATATGGACATTGTGCTTGACATTGACTTTATTTACAACAAAACATCTATGGAAAATGCAAGTACCTTGTAGGTGAAGCTACAAAATGACCCTGAACAGAAAATTACTGACCAGTTTTAATTGCTTCATGATCTACTTATTTTATACCACTCTGAATATTTGGAATTACAGATGTTCTTAGTGTTTCTCACTTTTTATTAACCCTATGTTATACCCTGGAAATATATGATATGGTTAAATGAACTATTGTCTCAAACCTTTCCTCTTGCTCCAGAGGAAGTGTTACTACTAGGAATAGTCATTAGTGACTTCACGTATGGGTATGACGAAATCCTGATTATGAAAACCCTGTGACCCCTAACATTAGTCACTAGATTCTATATTCATAAGTGATGACTCTTTCTAAAAAACAAACAAAAAAGGTTAGTTTCTGTTTAGAGCAGAAAAAATTGGTTTTGTTCTTATTGTGATATTTTTGCTGTTTTTTAAATATTTATATTCATAGAAAAAAGACAAGTTTTCCTTTAATGCACTACATGTTAATTCAAGCTGATTTAGAGGCTTACTGCCCATATCTTAAACATGATATCAAAAGTGCTAACCTTTTCAAGGAATATAGTTTTTTATTTTGAGATAAGTTGTGTATTAGCATGCATATTTACATAACTTTATTTTTAACTTTATTCTTTATTATTTTATTTTAACTTTATTTTATTTTGACTCATGTAATTGAACATGAATTTTTGAAAATTCATTTTGCTTACTTTTTAGCAATACTTCTTAAACACATTATAAAGTAAGATGTTTCAAAATAAATTCCATATGTTTGAGATGTCAGCTTCCTCTGTTTTATTTGATAGCATTTCTATTTAATATAATAGTGCCTTATTATCTTCATTCTACAAACAGCAAATATAAGCAGAAGGATTAAGTAATTTTCTAAAGGCAAAAAAGGGGTCAATGTCAGCAATCGGATTAGAGCTAAGTATGCTTTGAATGCCAGGACTGGCTTAAGATGATTAAAAAGGGCTCTTTTAGTCTGACTTCAATAATTAGTTAGAAGTTAGGTCTTCCAATTGAAAACTTAAAACCTGGTGTTTTGCTTAATTTAAGAAATACTAAAATTTTCTAAATATTTAGTAAACTAAATGGGAAATTTGAAAGATAAGTTAATGTTTAGTCTGTTTAGATATTTATATCTATATTCCCCTTTTCTCTTATTTCCATTTATTTATTGAAAAAATTTATCTCCACCATCAAAATATAGTGTGAATTATTTCACTTCACTCTTCCTCATGATACTATCTTCACCAAAGCATCACTTCACATGCGTCACCTACCTATATGAACCTACCACCACTTTTGGCCCATTTAACATCTAGAATGCACTTTTCATAAATTGTATAAAGTCCTACCATTTTGGGTCTTGAAACACTCTAGTATTTCTCATTGCAATTTCAATACTTTCACTTCAGAATTTTTCTATTTGTTCCCTCCTTAAACTGGGCTTCTTCAGAGTTAGCTAATGATATTTTATTAATCTAAGCCACAATGAAAAATGCCATCTGTTTAGAACCTTTCAACAGTCATGCAATACCATTAGCATGCTCTTTCACTTCCATCTCAATAATATTAATATGTTCATTCACTTCCATCTCATGCCCCTGCTTTATTTTCCTCATAATGTTTATGACTATTTGAACAACTGATATATTGTGTGTATTTTACTTATCTGTAGTTATCAGTTACACAAGTTATCCTTGTGTATTTTACTTATCTGTAGTTATCAGACAAAAAAATCAAATAGAGATCTGTACTACAAAGAGTAATAAAATTTTTCTCATCAATTTTTAATGTTTATTTATGTAATTATTTTGAGAGAGAGAGAGAGAAAGAGAGGATGACTGCGGAAGGGGCAAGAAAGAGGGAGTGAGAGAATCCCAAGCAGGCTCCATGCTCAGCAAGGAGCCTGAAGTGGGGCTTGATCACACAACTATGAGATCATAACCTGTGCCAAAATCGAGAGTAGATCACTTAAACAACTGAATCACCCAGGTGCCTCTCATCAACTTCTTTAGAGCAAAGTAAACATTCAGTATTACAACAATGGAAACTATTGCCTCAAGCTTTGATCATATCACATGGTGGTGAAGCAAATCATATCTAGAAATATAAACCTTATCTGATAAAATTATCAAAATCCTCCTTTTCTAGTAAAAATCAAATTTCATACTCTATATTTTAAAATCAGGAAGTTGACGGAGTAAAATATATTTATATCAATTAAATAGTTAAATACAGGAGTAAAGAATGTGCAGTTAAGGTGAAATAGAAGTGAATTATCAGCTCTCACTTCTAGATAAAATTCTGGAGAATATTTGTTGTATTGCCTGTAAAAATAGTTGCATTATCAGATTTTATTTTATTTTTGATAAAGTGAGAATAGAGTTTTTAAAATTTTAATACGGATTTAAATGCAGTCTTGAAAAAAGAAAAATATATTCACTAATTAAAAATTTTCTTTTTCTTTATCATCTGAAGAAAATAACTTATTATTTGTCAAAATATAAAAGAACATCATAAGAGATTAAAAGTTTCATAAGACTACCTCAGTTCAAATTTGAAAGCATATCTTAAGTGATTTTGTTCACTTATATTCACAATTAAAAGGACTTTTATGTAGGAGAAGCCATTGCTACTTTCTTCATCATACAAAATATTCATCCTGTAATATGAATACATACTGGATTGACCTCTATGACGAACTTTCTAACAGAGTATAAAACCTTCAGGAAAATACCTTATCATGTTAAAATATAACTACTTTAGAAAAATTTTACAAATGCCCAAAATATCATAAAAGCTTATACACATACATATTTGTCAGAGAATCCAGTAATAGAACAAATCAATTACGTTAACATTTCAGAATCATTTTATTTACCAAAGCATAGGGAAACATTGTCTTTCCATAATCTTGTTTTTCCATAATTCATTTTGATCCACTCCACTGTAACATCGAAAAGTTGGCCTTGCACAGAGTTTTGATAGAGCCACCTATTTGCTTAACCAGATAAGAAATATGAAATTACCAATCTTGTCATCAAACCACTGTGTTAGATATAGATTTCCTTGACCTGAAATTAAATGATAAATGCTTCCATACCTTTTTAATTCTGGCATTAGGATAAACTAAACAGAAATTTCACTTTACATGTGCAGAAACATTGATTATACAGAAACTTTACTTATAGTACCCTAAATAATAAAGAGGAAGATTATACTTAAAATCATAGCTTTGTTTGTAGGAATATAAGAGAAATGCGCAGATGTCATGAATGACCAGAAAGAACTGCACTGAAAAATATATCGAAGACACATATTATTGATAATTTTATAGCATCTAGAATACATAAAGATGAAGAAAAGTAAACACCTGTTTGTTTAAAAAATGGACAAATTACTTAAGGACAAATTATTCAAGGTGAATAATCATGAGTGGCCAACACATTAAAGATGATATCTAACTTCATAAATAATCAAGAACATACAAATTATAACTAAAATGAGATACTATTTTATGTTCACCAGATTTTAAAATATATAATTCTAGTTTAAATCTTTAATTGTGAGGTTTAGAAAAAAAAGAACTCTCAACAGTATGATGATTTACTTAAAATTTGGAAATGCTCAGTGAAATTGGAATTTTTCTTACTACTAATAAAATGAAATGTACTATAAAATAGAAAAATTGTGTTCACACATTTAAATTCTACAGAATTTTGAAAGTTAATTCACTCTAGCATCCACCTAAAGAAATCTAAAAAATAATTCTTAACAAAAGAAATGACAAGACCCCCAAAACATAATCAGAATTATATTCTTTATGTAAGAGTCAAAAGTAGGCAAAATTGTATATAGTTTAGGGTATACACATGCCTGGTAATATAAGAAGTGAATGAAAGTATTTAAAATTTAGTAATATTAATGTGGAAGGGGGTACTCTTTATGATATAGGAAGGATTAAAAAAAAAAAAACAAACAACAACAAAAAAGACCTCTTCCAGGGCTCTTAGTTAGTTGAGGATCTGATTCTTGATTTTGGCTCTGGTCATGATCCCAGGCTTATGGGATAGAGCCCCATGTAGGGCTCCTCACTGTGTGTGGAACTTGCTTAAGATTCTCTCTCTCCCTTCTCTCTGCCCCTCCCCTGCTTGAGCGCTCCCTCTCTCTCTCAAATAAAAATTAAAAAAAAAAAAAAGGAAACTTCCAAGTTAATATTCTGTATCCTGACTGAACATACATTATTATACTTAGATTTTTTTCCTTTTTCTTTTTTTATATATTATTTTTCATCATAAATATGCTCATAAATCCCCATCCCCTATTTATCCCATCCTCCCTCCCACCTCCTCTCTGGTAACAATCAGTTTGTTCTCTATAGTTGAGTCTTTTGGGGTACCTGGGTGGCTCAGTCCATTAAGCATTTGACTTTAGCTCAGGTCATGATCTCTGCAGTTCGTGGGTTTGAACCCCCCATCAGATGCTGTGCTCACAGCTCAGGGTCTGAAGCCTCCTTTGGATTCTGTGTGTCCCTCTCTCTCTGCCCCTCCCCTGCTTGCGCTCTATGTCACTCTATCAAAAATAAAAAATTAACATTAAAAAAAATTTTAAGAGTCTTTTTCTTGGTTTGTGTCTCTCTTTTTTTCTTTGCTTATTTGTTTTGTTTCTTAAATTCCATATATGAGTGAGATCATATGATATTCATCTTTCTGTGGCTGACACATTTTACATAGCATTATACTCTATAGCTCTATCCATATAATTGCAAATGACAAGATTACATTCTGTTTTATAACTGAATAATTTACCATTACATTCCTTACATATTACATATTAATACCATTTCTTCTTTATTCATTCATCTATTGATGGATACTTGAGATGCTTTCATAGTTGTCTGTTATAGTTAATGCTGCAATCCGTATAAGCGTTCATGTATCACTTTGAATTAGTGTTTTTGCATTTTGGGATAAATACCCAGTAATGTGATTCCTGGATCATAGGGTAGTTCTAATTTTAATTTTTTGAGGAATCTCCATACTGTTTTCCACAATGGCTGCACCAATTTGCATTCTCACCAATCGTGCAAGAGGGTTCCTTTTTTCTGCACATTCGTGCCAACACTTGTTTCTTTGTTTTTGATTTTAGCCTTTCTGACAGGTGTAAGGTGATATCTCACTATAGTTTTGATTTCCATTTCAATGATTGTGAGTGATGTTGAACATCTTTCTATGTGCCTGTTGACCATTTGTATGTCTTTAGAGAATGTCTATTCATATCTTCTCATTTTTAATTGGATTAATATTATTTTTGGTGTTATATCAGTTATTTATATATTTTGGTTACTAACCCATTATTGGATATGTCATTTGCAAATATCTTCTCCCATTTAGTAGGTTGTCTTTTAGTTTGTTGATTGTTTCCTTTGCTGTACAGAAACTTTTTATGTAGTCCCAAAAAGTGTTTGTTTCTTTTTTGCTTTTATTTCCCTGTCTCAGGAGAAATACCTAGAAAAATATTGCTACAGCCAGTGTCAGAGAAATTACTGCCTGTGAGCTCTCTTCAAGAATTTTTATAGTTTCAGGTCTCACATGTAGGTCTTTAATCCATTTAGAGTTTATTTTTATGTATGGTGAAAGAAAGTGGTCTAGTTTCATTCTTTTGCATGTGGCTCTCCAGTTTTCCCAGAACTATTTGTTGATGATACTTCTCTTTCTCCTTTTGTATATTCATTCCAACTTTGTCAAAGATTGATTAACCATATAAATAACCATAACCATATAATAAACAATGGATTTATTTCTGGGTTTTCTGCTTGAGTCCATTGATCTACATATCTATTTTTATGCCAGTACCATACCATTTTAATTACTACCACTTTGGAATATAACTTGAAGTCTTGAATTGTGATACCTCCACATTTATTTTTCTAATTCAAGATTGCTTTAGCTATTC
This sequence comes from Cryptoprocta ferox, assembly GCA_028646485.1. NCBI lineage: Eukaryota > Metazoa > Chordata > Mammalia > Carnivora > Eupleridae > Cryptoprocta > Cryptoprocta ferox. The sequence continues at coordinate 107,721,288 of CM053574.1, read as the reverse complement.
AAGGTATACTATTCAAGGTATTTTTTATTTTTATAAAATTTTTATAAATTTTATAATTGTTTGTTCTACCAACAAAATGCTGTTGATATTTTGATAGGGATGGCATGATATGTGTAGATTGCTTTGAGCAGCATAGACATTTTAACAACATTTGTTTTTCCAACCCATGAGATGGAATGTCTTTCCATTTCTTCGTGTTGTCTTGAATTTCCTTCATCATAGTTTTATAGTTTTAATAGTACAGGTCTTTCACCTCTTTGGTTAAGTTTATTCCTAGATATTTTGTTGTTTTGGGTGCAGTTGTAAATGGGATTGTTTTCTTAATTTCACTTTCTGCTGTTTCATTATTAGTGTATAGGAATACAACAGATTTCTGAACATTTTCATCCTACAACTTTAATTCATCAGTTCTAGTAATTTTTTGGTGGAGTCTTTAGGGTTTTCTATATGTAGTTTGATGTCATCTGCAAATAGGGTTTTACCCTTTCTTACCAGTTATTTGAATTTTAAAACTACATTTATATTCTTAAAAAGATTTTATTTTTTATTATGTTTTTTAATGTTTTTATTTATTTTTGAGAGAGAGAGAGAGACAGCATGAGCAGGGAAGGGTCAGAGAGAGAGGGAGACACAGAACCCGAAGACAGGCTCCAGGCTCTGAGCTAGCTGTCAGCACAGAGCCCAATGCGGGGCTCGAACCCACGAACTGTGAGATCATGACCTGAGCCGAAGCCGGACGCTCAACCGACTGAGCCACCCAGGCGCCCCTATTTTTTTATTTTTGAGAGAGAAATAGAGTGAGCAGGGGAGGGCAGGCGGAGAGGGAGACACAGAATCTGAAGTAGGCTCCAGGCTCCGAGCTGTCTGCACAAAGGCCGATGCAGGGCTCGAACCCACAGACCATGAGATCATGACCTGAGCTGAAGTTGGACACTTAACCAACTGAGCCACCCAGGTGAGCCTATACTATCTATTCTTGTTTATTGTATTTATATATGTCATATATAAACAAATAGAGATTTTAAATCATTTTTGTCTGAAATTATCTATGGTGTACCACTTTGTTAACTCTCCAATAATGATGAAGTGGCTGGCAGTTTTCATATAAATGGACACATCTAGAGTTACATATCTATAAGAAATTAATATTTTGCAGTATGCAACTAATGATTCTTGTTCAATGAGTTATTTCTTTAATGGGTCTCTTATATTTTTAACCTGTGGTGAATTAAGGAGTTGTATATTCCTCACTCTTGACCTAACCCAGGATCTTAAATTTATGTCCAATTTCAGGCATGGTGGTGCTAGTATATATAAGTTCATTTGCTACATATATCAAAAACATTATTATTTTTACATCTTTGGTCACCAGAGATCTTTGCCCAAGGTTGATTTAGCATAATGCCATGATAGAGAGTTACCTGGGGGTGAATTTTCCTGGGAAGAAAATTGACAAATTTCACCAAGTTCATACCTCACATTGTACTTTTTATGTAGCTATGTTGTTGTATGCCCATTGTATGGTTATTTTAATGTCTCTTTCGCCCCACTAAAATGTCAACTTTCAAAGATTTAGCTTTAATTTTTAATCTTATTTGTCTTCCTGGCTCACAAAAATGGTTGGCAGATTAAATTTGTTTCTGAATGAGGACATATATTGGACACATACTATTCAAATAATACAATCAGCTTGGAAGAAGTCCATGTATTCACAGTTGGATTCAAACTATATTATATTTCTTATACTATCTAATCTTATGCATTACTGACCATTTCCATAAAGATAATAGTATTTAAGATGGTTAAAAAAAAGTCTAAAGTAAGTTATGATATAATAAGTGAAATAAAGATTGCCTTCAATCTTTCTAGATGATAATAATGATTCTTTTTGATAAAGAGTGAGTTTTTCAATCATCCAGAAAATATATTTTATAGGATGCTCTATTGTTTTATTTATCCCATTAGCCAAAAGTTTAAGTATATGACTATGATCTTTTGTCTTATAAATTGTCACCCAACCAAAATAATATTGCCCTGTATTTAGGCTAAGACTTATTTTGCTTTTCATGGGAATTTAAAGTAGGAATAATAACATTAATAGAACAATTTTAAAAGTAAAATTTGCAGAAGTACCTAAAGTCTACAACTACTATAATAAGGTTTTAATTAATTAAATGGAAAAATTATCAATGTTGCAAAAATGTAAAATCTTGCAAATCCATAAATCATAGAAAGTTAAGTTTTCAGTGATAAGTATGTTCATGCATTGGAAGTATAATTACTATAAGGGCTGCACTTCATGGAAAGTCAGGGATTAAATTACAATTCTTTTCATTTCAAATTTTATTATAAAAACATAAAGGATGTCAATTATGTTTAATACATAATATACATAAATATGAGAATAAATGCATGTTTTAGTACTAAGAAATGAAACAAATATATACTTAATAAAATTTTCAATACACATATGCATAGTTAGTATATTTATGTGAAACTTCAGTAAAATAACTAGAAATAATTAATATCAAGATGTATCTATAATAAAGATGAAAAGAAATGAATATAACTCATCACTTTGCCCCTCAGTAAATGTAGATCTATTGTTCTGACTTTGGAATTTACATAATTTTGACTAGTTTACTTCTATACTATTTCAAAGGAAATGATTCTTATATATTAATTATTTTCTTAAAATACCAGTTTGTGACCTGATTTAATTTGATGTTTATATAAAGAAGTACTCTAGAAACTGTAAAGTGTTAAAATATTATCTTTTATATTTATTAAGTCATTTATTCAACCAATGTCATTATGCATGTAATAAATACCAGTTACAAGATTAAGAATTTAAAATGAATGATATTTTTCTTATATAATGGGAAAGAAAACCATTTACTCTCATTGTAATTTTTATTCTACGTTACAATGTTTCTTGTAAACACAGAATTGGAAACAAACAGGCAATGGAACAAGCACAGCTCTATAACACTATTACATTAATGTGATGCAGAAAGATATCACATTTTAGTTGGTTGAATACCAGGATGTGAAGTAGAGTTAGAAAGTGTAAAATTGTTTTTCAGTTGTTTTAGATGATAAATTAAAGTTGTCATAAAACAAGATATACAGTTAGCTTTTTAAAAAATTTAGGGGCGCCTGAGCGGCTCAGTCAGTTGAGTGTCTGATTTAGGCTCAGGTCATGATCTCACAGTTTGTGGGTTCAAGCCCCGCATCAGGCTCTGTGCTGACATCTCAGAGCCTGGAGCCTCCTCAGATTGTGTGTCTCCCCCTCCCTCTGCCTCTCCCATGCTCACGCTCTGTCTCTCTCTGTCTCTCAATAACAAAAATGTTAAAAAAATAAAAAAACTCATAATAGATAAATGAGAATTGATAATAGGACTAATTAAAATATAATTAAGATTTGTAGTGAAGAAAAAAGTAAATATTCAAGGTAGAGAGTACTATGTGGACTCAATGGAGAAAAATATATGTACTTTAAATTAATCTAAGTGCCTGGAGTACCTGGGTGGTTCAATCAGTTAAGCATCTGACTTTTTGACTTTGGCTCAGGTCATGATCTCATGATCGTGAGTTTGATCCCGGTGTCATGCTCTGAGCTGACAGTGCAGAACTTGCTTGGAATTCTTTCTCTCTCTCCCTCTTCCTCTCTCTCTGCCCCTCCCCTGCGCGCTCATGTGCATGCACTCTCTCTCTCTCTCTCTCTCTCTCAAAAAATAAATCAATAAATATTTTAAAAATTATTAAAAAATAATTAAATGTCTTCAAGAAGACAATAACTTTTGAGTTAGGGAATGAAAAATGAATCATGTTTTTAAAATGGGACAAAAATCATGAGGAATGGGTATGATTCTTCACAGACTATATATGTCACTTGGAAAATATTTTTCTATCTTTTTATTCATTCACCACATATTCATTGTAAACTAAAATGAGCCAAACTAGTGATGTATGCTGGAGACATGATAAAGAATAAAAGAAACAAGTTCTCTGATGTCATAGGAGCATTTTCTAGTGAAGAGATTGAATAATAAGCAAGTAAACCATAAGGATCAGAGATTTTAGATGAGCTAGAAAGGATATAAAACACAGATGCTATGATGGAGAATGAAGTAGAAAATAGCAGGTAACACAGTAATTCCATCAGTTAAGGAAAGCCTTTCAGGGGAGGAAGAAAATTAATTGAAATATGACATGGGAAAAGGTGCCAGCCAAGAATAATCTTAAGGAAAACATTTCATCAGAGGGAATTACTGGTTCAAAGTCTGAACAATTAAATGGTTGGTGGATAGTGCGAGCAAGCTTTCTCACTGTTGGAATAGCAATTTGCCAGTAAGTGAAACTAGAATTATCCAAGTGGCAATGAATTATAGTTGGAGACAGTATGAGTTCATATTTTGCTTAATATGGATACATAGCTATATATAGAAATATTTATACACCTGTGTATATCAACAAGTTACTTGATACACTTCTTTGCTATGTCAGCTGGGAGAGTTTAAACTAAAAAAACAAAAAAACAAAACAAAAAACAAAACAGAAACACCCCTTTATCAGTGAACATCCCTAGCATCCAAATCTTGGTTTCTATTATCAGTAGCCAATAAAAACAACCAGGCCTTCTTGGTAAATAATTGCTCTAATTGTTCTAATACTAGAACAGTAAATATCCAAGATTAGTCTTGAGCATATTGTAGTGTCAAAAATTAAGTCCTAAGGAAGGAAGGAAAACAGAAAGACACAATGATCATGGTATGTTAAAGGGACACAAGAGCCAGGGACTTCCCAACACCAAAAGGTGGAGAATTTGTGCAACAAATGAATTACCATTATTTATAACTCAAAGTACAAAATAAATATCTGAGTCCATGCTGACATAAATAAATGTTAGAATAAGTAATAAGTGAGGAAGAAGGGGAAACTAACTAAATCATTCTTGCAGAAAAATACCAAAATGTGTGGTAATCTTGAGGGCAGAATTTCCTGCTGAAGAATATAGTGTAGAGGTGCACCTGGGTGACTCCGTTAAGTATCTGACTTTTGATTCTGGCTCAGGTCATGATCTCATGGTTCATAAGTTCAAGCCCCAAGTGGGGCTCCATGCTGACAGTGACACCTGCTTGGGATTCTCTCTCTCCCTCTCTCTCTGCCCCTCTCCCACTCATTCTCCATCTCTCAATCTCTGTGTGTGTGTGTGTGTTTCTCTCTCAAAATAAATAAATAAACTTTAAAAATAATATAGCATGGAAATTAGAAAAAATGCACATTTAGAGGGGAGAAAGTTGATGAACGTTATCTCAGCCAAGTGATCAAGGTCACTGTCAACCATGATAAATCATATTTATAGCATATATTTGTGGTATGAAAATCACACTTTGTCTCTTTGGCCTTTCTCCCTTCAAAAATATATAACCACTCTAATTGTGGAGAAAAAGTAGACAAATTCCAGTAGAGGGTTCTCCTTTAGATTATTTGACCTATACACCCCCAGATTTTCAAGGTCATCCAAAACAAGGATTCTGAGAAATTGTCACAGCCAAGTGGAGTGTGAGACATGACAACCAAATTTAAAGTGGCATCCTGGATTAGAGAGACATTAAGTGGAATTAAGTATTCTGAATAAATTCTAAATTTAGCTAATTATAAATATCAGTTTTAATGTTGGTTCATTAACTGTAATAAGTTTACCTTACTAATATAAAATGTTAATATAAGGGAAACAGGGTGAGTGTGTATATGAGAAAACAATACAACCTTTAAAATTTTTTTGTAAATTTAAAATTGTTCTAAAACAGGGGCTCCTGTGTGGCTCAGTTGGTTATGCATCCCACTTTGGCTCAGGTCATGATCTCACAGTTCCTGAGCCTCGCATCCGGGTCTCTGCTATCAATGCAGAGCCTGCCTCAAATCCTCTGTCCCCCTCTCTCTCTCTGCCCCTCCCCTGCACTCTCTTTCTCAAAAAAAAATAATACTAATAAATAAATAAAATAAAATTCTTCTAAAATGTAAAGACTATGTAGGGGCACGTGGGTGACTCAGTCAGTTGAGCATCTGACTTTGGCCCAGGTCATGATCTCAGGGCTCATGGGTATGAGCCCAGAATAGGGCTCTATGCTGAAGGCTCAGAGCCTACATACAGCCTGCTTCAGATTCTGTGTCACCTTCTCTCTTTGCCCCTCCCCCACTCCCTTTCTGTCTCTCTCTCTCAATAATAAATAAATGTTTTAAAAAATTAAAAATTAAAATAAAACAGAAAGTCTTTAAAACATTTCACAAGGTTTCCAACCTCCATTGCAGTTAGTGTCAAGTACATGACACTTCTTGCCACAGATGCAAGCTAAGGGTTTGCAGACAAGACTTGTTCTTCTAATATAAACCTTACCGCTTCCTACATCCCGGATTCCATTTCCTTCCCTCCCTCTGCCTGGAATAAATATGCAGTGCCTGGAAGTGCACTGGTTACACCACATGTAAGCATGAGGTGACATGCACAAAGACTGGCTAATATGCTGAACATGGCAGAGCAGAAAGAATAAAAAGGAAATGTATATTTTAAAATACCATGGAATCACTGTACTGTCCTTAGATTGCTACCTCCACACATTCTTTTGCACTAAATTCTTAGATGTACCAAAGAAATGATAAGAATTGTTTGCCTTCACTAATAATTTATATTTTAATGAAAGATATATCTCAATATGCATTGAAAGGTACATATTTTCCTTTGGTTCATAAATGCCACAACACTGATATTTCATACTATAGTGCCATCTTTTTCACTAAAACACTTCAATATAGATTATATAATTAGTATACCAACACAGAGTTTGGTAATGGATCGTAGTGTTTGCAAAACACACATTTCATACACTAATGACTTCAATTATTAAAGCAGAGAGTCATCAGCAAATAAACAAGATTGGTCATGTAACTACAGACTCAAATACCTTAATATACAACTGGATTATGAAAACAAGCAGCTGTACCAACAAGATAGGCAATCAAATTGACAAAGTGTGTCTCTGAATTAATGGAGTATGAGCCACTTGACAAATTTAAATAAGTACTGAAATGGTGAAACAAGTTGATTTGGATTATCACATTCATTCAGAGTAGACACAATTTAAATAAGATAATTATGCATCTACATCAGGCAAATACACAGTTTTGTAGGTAACAGAGCATAAAAATGGATCTAGGAAATGTATAAAAATCAAAATATTTTATGTATAATTAAATTTAACAAATAAACAGTTGATATTTAGAAATAATACAAGTTAAACAACGAATTGGCTGGTTTTCAAAATGTTAAAACTACATAATTCTCAGTAAAGACAAATCTAGTTCACTACAACTTTATGATCAAGTCCAGATGAATATCAATATGCTATGAACAATTAGCAATAAGCAAAGATAATTAAAAATCTATGATCTTATTTGTTTTTCTTGATCCATTATAAAATGCACATGGTAGGTCTTTTAACATAATGATTCATGAGAGAAACAAAGAGGACTTCATATAAATAAAATATATTATTTTCAATAGCATTCATCAAGTTTGATATAGATTAGCAAAGCAACATAAATAAATGGTAATAAATAAAAAATGCCTTTATTTCTCATTATATCTAGTATTGCTCAAATGTATGGAGTGTGTATGAGTATGTGTATGCTGTTTGCTAACAGAAAAATCATCTGTATTTATTATCTTTCACCTAATTAAGGATAAAAAATGTTAAATAAGCTAAGGCTTACAGAAATAGGATTGAGAGTGAAACACAAAGAGAAATGCATGGTTCCTATCTTTACCCCTAGCCAGTTAGTTCAGGAGACCCTATTGTATCTCACCTGTTCTACACATAGCTTTCAAATCCATCTTTTGCCCTCCATGCTTTTCTTCTCTGCAGTAAATATTTCAGTCTTATCAAAATCATTATCTAAAACAAAATATAATTCTCCTGCAAAAACTTTGTTTCCCCACTGTGAAGTTATTATTTTGTATTCTTTTCATATTTCATACTATTTGGAGGAAAGCCACTGTGCAAGCAGATATGAAGAGTATGCTATTATGACTCACCTCCTTGAGGAAGTTGGATCTACTTAAATTATTTAAAATTTTTCATCACAGGTGATTTGCCCCTGATTTATGTTTTTATTCTATCATTTATTTATATCAATATAAACTTTCAGATACTGACTTTATATTAAGGACAAAATCTAATACTAGTTTATTTTGTTGTTTTTTGGGGGTGTGGGGGTTGGCCATGAGCCAATCTCTCTATTGCCCCAGTTTCCTCTTCTTTTTTTAATTTTTTTATTTATTTTTGAGAGAGAGAGAGAGAGAGAGAGAGAGAGAGAGAGGCAACGTGAGCAGGGAGGGTCAGAGAGAGAGGGAGACACAGAATCCCAAGACAGACTCCAGGCTCTGAGCTAGCTGTCGGCACAGAGCGTGACACAGGACTCGAACCCACGAGCCATGAGATCATGACCTGAGCTGAAGTCGGATGCTTAATTAACTGAGCCACCCAGGTGCCCCCCAGGGCAGCTTGTTTGTTTGTTTGTTAAACTTCTTTTTCTTTTCTTTTCTTTTTTTTTTTTATTTTTATTTTTAGCAGTGCAAGACGGTTCTGGCTCATCTTATATATTTTCTCTTCCAGTTTGATTATCAACCATTTCTCTAAGGAGTCCTGATTCCTTTTATTGAATATGGTATTAGAAGTCCAGATATGGGTTCTATGTTGGCTGATCGTTATTGGACTGTCTTTTGTTCTAGGCTCTCTTAGTTGAAAAGCAACAAAATACATGAGTATGTACTAACCTGTGGGTATACATATATTTATAGATATTTCTAAATTCATGCATCTGTATATTAAGGTAATATAAGTTCATTCTGATGTCCCCAACTCTAAAACATTACCACTTGGATAATTTTTCTCTTCCCCACCTACTTGTCTATAATCTCCCACTCCAAAGGTGAGAAATCTTGCTCCCAACCATCAAGCATCCATTTACTAAATTTTTAAGTTCCAGTATAATTCAGTTTTGTACTATTAATCTGTACACTAATAAGACACAGATTTATAAACTAACATATAGCTCTTACATGCAGTTACTTTTCCATCATATCTAAAGTTACTTAGTTCAGCACCTTTCCCTGCTGTATAAGGTTATTTTATACACTTGAAAAGTTAGATTTTATTGTCACAGTCTGAATTCTATCCTAAGTTCACAAAATTCCTGTTTGTTTAATTTGCATATATTTATTTTTAGTTTTTGTGCTTTATAGTTCTATGGGTTTTAACAAATACATAGTGCCATTTATCTGCTATTAATTATCATAAAAAATAGTTTTGTCATTATAAGAAAATCCTTTTTGCTTTATCTGTTATACACATACATAAAAACACATAATTCCTCTAAGAAAAGACAACTTACAAACTCGTTCCATTAGAGTGATATATGGTATGTAGTTATTATTAAAACAATGTTTTAAAAAGAATTTTATTTTTGATTATTTTTATTTTACTTTTTTTGGTTTTATATTGAGCCGTATATATATATCCCCTTGATTTATAATGAAAATTGTTGGCATCATGGATAAGTTGAGTAAACACTAGTCTAGACACAGGAAAGCTCTCTGTCAACTGACTCCATTAATAATCAGCTTGGTGGTCTTGTCTGAGAGCTAGTTTCACTTCAGTACAACTTTGGAATAAGATATTGGAGATGCCTGAAGGAAAAGAAGCAAATATCTTTATGTTCAGTGTATTATATTGAGCTATCATATAGCTAATACCTATAGTATTAATATTATTAATTTAACTACCATCCCTGTGAACCAAATTTTGATTTCATTTATTCTATTGTGTTATCTATTAGTTTTTTTGTTTGCTATTTATTTTATTTAGTTCATTTTTTTTACTCTTTATTATTTCCTTTCCTACACTTAATTTGTGTTTAATTTATAGTTGTTATCCTATTTTACTAAAATGGAAGCTGAGGTCATTCATTTGAGACATTTTATTTTTCCTAGTGAAGACATTTAGTTCTATATATTTCCCAATACAGATACAGCAGCAGCTCAAACATTTACATATATTGTGTTTTTATTGTATTCAGTTCAAAATATTTTCAAATTTATTTTTATCTCTTCTTTGACATATGGGCTATTTAAAAATGTTTTATTTGCACAGTTCATATATTTTTATCGTTATTAATTGAATAAAATTTTAAGATTGATATACCTTCTTCACAAATTGACTTCTTTACCCTTAAAAAAGTCTTTCTTCTTAAATCTTTTTCTGATATTTATATAGTCACTCCATCCTTCTTTTGATTATTGCTAGTTTTGCATAACTTTCTCTAAACTTTTACTTATTATTTATGTATGCCTTTCCCTTCAAGTCCATTTTTATAGGCATCATGTAGTGGATCTTTTTTTTTTTCATCCAGTTTGAAAATCTCTGGTTTATAATTGAATGTTTATACTTTTTACATTTGATTGATGTAGTTAGGCTTACTACCATTATGGTACTGTTTAATTTTCTATTTTTCTATCTTTTCTTTTGTTCCTCTTTCTTTTTTTCCTGGTTCATTTTGTTAACAGTATTTTTATTTCATTTTGGAGACTTATTGCTATACTATTTGCTATGCCAGTGGTTGCATTTGGGTGTAGGGTATACAGCTTTGACTTATCACAATCTACTGTGACATTATACCATGTTAAACATGGTGTAAGAACTTCACAATAGCCTACTTTCATTTTTTTCCCTTTCAGGTCTTTATATGATTATTTTATAGTCACTCTTACATATTTTAATCCCCACATTTTAAAAATTATTTTTATTTAAACATCTTGTAAAGAGAAGTAATAGAGGAAACATTTTATATAAGTATCCAAACAGTTGACAGTTCCACTGTTCTTTTTTCATCTATATAGATCCATATTTTCTTCTGCCTGAAGGACTAATTTTTGTATTTCTTCTAATGCAGATCTGCTGAATTCTTTCAGCATTTGCATATCTCTAAAAAGTCTATTACTCTTGTTTTTAAACTTATATTCTTTAGATATATTATTCTGGGTTCGCAGATTTTTTGTGTGTGCACTTTATGATGCTGTTTCAATGTCTTCTCCCATGCATTATTTCTCACTAAAAATCTTCTATAAATTGTATCTTTGTTCCTCCACATGGAACATGTCATTTTGTATGGGTTCTATTCAGATTTTGTCCTCATCACTGGTTTTAGGCAATTTGATTACATTGTGCTTTTCTGTAGTTTTCTTTGTGTGTCTTGTGCTTGGGGGTTGTTGAGCTCTTAGAGCTGTTATTTATAGCTATTTAGATTTGGAAGGTTAATTTTATTTTTACAAATATATTTCTGCTCCACTTCCTTTTTGTGAAGACTTATTACACATACTTTAGTTCCCTTTAATTTGTCCCACATCTCAATGATGTTTTTTTGTTTGTTTTGTTTTGTTTTTATATTTCTTCTTTGAATTTAATAATTTTTTAATGTTTATTTATTTTTGAGAGAGAGACAGAGTGCAACTTGGGGAGAGACAGAACCTGAAGTAGGCTCCAGGCTCTGAGCTGTCAGCACAGAGTCCAACGGGGGCTCAAACTCAGAGACTGTGAGTTCATGACCTGAGCCGAAGTTAGACGCTTAACCGACTGAGCCACCTAGGTGCCTCGAATTTAATAATTGTATTGCTATATTTCCAAGTTCGCTAGTCTTTTCTTTCAAAATATCTGTTCCTAATGCTACCTGGTACACTCCTCATTTCAGTCAGTTTGCTTCTCATCACTGTTGAAATAACTTTCTAGACACAAATAAAATAAAGCAGCTTCTGCCTAGGGTTCCGTGTCAGCAAACCAAAAATTTTAAGTAACTTTTCAAGTAAACGCCCCTGCTTTACCAAAAACACAGAATATTTAGCCAGCAAATCCCCAAATGCCAAGCCAACTCTGGGCCTTCTCAACCCAAACAAGGTTGACTGTGTGGCCTCAGCCAAATAGATGTTTTCTGTTGGTCTCTTCTTTGTTCTTTATTCTTTATCCTATAAAGCTTCTTGCTTTCTGTCCCATTTTTTTTGTTCTCCAAATGGAAACTCCCCACTTCATAAAGTGTTAAATAAAGTTTGTTTGTATCACCTAAATAGTCTTTTCTAACCATTTTTTTCACATCTCTCAAAGTTTGAATCCTCCTTTAATGTCAAGGATGTCACCACTAACAAATAGTGCATACTTATAAGAACTTTTAGTAGCCTTCCCTGGAATTTTAACATCTCTGTTACCTCTACATCAGTTTTGATTGATTGATGTCTCTTGTTCTTGTGTTGTAGATTCCTTCTTTTTGTATCTCTTATACCTTTCAATGAGGAGAAAGACATTGTGAATTTTACATTTTTAGGTGCTAAATATTTTTTATTCACATAAACATTTCTGAGTTTTGTTCTGTTAAGTGGATCAGCTAATTGTAAACTATAACTTATCTGCTTTTGAATCTTGATATTAATATTTGTTAGGGGGAATGAAAGTTATGTTTACTATATTGTTAATGATTTGCCACTCTTGAAGAAAGATACTTTTGAGGACTCAGTTAAATTACTCATAAGTAATGAGGTTTCTAGTATGGCTAGTTGGAACATGAACCATTTACCATGTTGAGCAGTATGTATTACGCACTGCTGTTCTTAACTTTTTGAGTAGTGTTTTCCCCATTTTGGATATTTTTTTCTCATAAAAGTGACATTAATATTTCTATTGAATGCTAGTGGAGGATCCTCTAAAATCTCTGGATTTCTCTCCCTATGCTGCTTTCTCCTGTCCCATGAACCCTATCTACCTTTGTTTCTCTGAACTTTTAGCCCTTTCCCCCAATTCAAGTTATCTATCAGTACTTACTGAAATTTCTTCTCCATTCTACAGTCTGGCAACTTTCTCAAGGCAGTAAGCTGGGGCATTCAACATGTTTGCTTCCCATCTCTCATGGATCACTATCCTTTATTTTCTGATACAGTGTGTAGAAATACAACGTGTATTTCATTTATTTTGCTCATTTTTTTTTTACTACTTCATGTGGGAGAGTAATTATCTTTCCTGTTACTCCATCTTGGCCAGACACAGAAGTTCCTTGTTGCACTTTATTCACATTGGTAAGCCAGTGTTCATACCACTCTGCTTAAAATTCATCATAATAGGAAAAAGGATATACTGATAATGCACCCAGGAGAGAATACATAGAGTGGTAGCCCATGAAAATGGAGGAGTATACAGTAGTTGGGATAAATAAAATGCTAAAACAGGCTAGAAGGATGAAGGAGGCATTAAGTGTAGCTGAACAAACAAGTCAATGCTACTCTAAAATTCTCCTTGGGTACTCCAATCCTGAGCAGGTTATTTAACCTATATAAGTGTTAGTTTTCTCAAGTGTAAAATTGGGATGAAAATAATGTTCAGCTTATAGAGTTGTTTGGAAGAATTATATGAGTTGAGATGCAAATGCCTAGCATATTGCATTTGCTCAATATATTGAAGTTCTCATTTATCTGCAATAAAGATTATTGCACCGTGTGGGAAGAAATATCTTTTCAGCCATTTTTGCTGAAGGGAGAACTTAAATTGAACATACTTTCACTCTTGAGTGTAAATTCTCAACAGAAAATTGCAAAAGTATATTTAGGGAGTGGATAAAAATAAAGAAAAGAAAACTGCATTTCAAGTTTTATCTTGTAGAAACAAGGGACCCCTGGCTCTCAGGATGCAAAGTTTTATCAATGCATAAGGGATTTGGAATTCCATAGTGGTGGATCAACAACTTATTTGGCTTCCTATTTCAGTTAGATAAATTCAAACTGGTGTTGGCATTTTCTCTCTTCATACTCTAGTGAAGGTAGAATCAGCCATCTTAAATTTCCTTGTATTTCTTATTCCCATTGTGTCACTTAGTTTTTTAACTCTTCACTTCTATAGACTACCAGCCTACCAATTGGAGTAGATAACCAATTCTAGAAGCCTATCATTGATAGGATGTCTTTGTTCTCCTCCCTGCAATCATTCCAAATAAAAAGTGCCATGTTCTTCAGGTTTTAGTACATATTATGTAAGGTGTTCAGTTATCCACGTTGTAGGCCAACAGAATAATTATCAGATTGAGATTGTCTAAGTGAAGTCACATCAGAGTGCATAAGATTCTTCTAGCCTTCATAATTATCCAACAAAGCATTTGTTGTGGAGGCAGAGATGATTATACTATGAAAATAATTCCTACAGAAAAAAAAAAAAGAAGAAGAAACAACTCATCTCAAGGAATGAACTTGATGAGTCCTTGAAGCTCAGCTAGTGAAATTATATATTGAGGTTGTTGATTTGAAGATGTTAGGTAAGATGAAATGGAGGGTAGGGAGACCTTATGGCCATCTTAAACAGAAGTTCTGTTTTTCCTCAGTATAACTCTGGGCCCATCAAAGATTATTTAATGAAAACTTCCTTTTAAGGAAGAGTGAGTAATTGGGCTTTACATGAGAAGTTCAGCAACTGTTGACAGTATTAGAGCTCCAATCCACTGGGAGTCAACAGGAAGAAATGAGAGTCTTACTCTGCTAGAGAAGATAAAAATTAGTATGACTATCAAGAATAATACCAAGAAAGGCAAACACAGACTTTAAATAATTTCAGAAAGAGAATTCTTAATGCATTATCTGGGAATGGTTTCACAACAAGGTATCTTCTGGGACCATATTATGCTGGTCTTAACATTTCAAGGAAATCATATTGACTGGTCTATTAGAGGAGGCTATTAAAGGCTGTCTGCCAATATATGTAATATAAAATAAGAAAGATAAAGTTTTTCATTCTTAACAAGCCCTGCCCTGTGTGAGCTTCCTTGTTTCTTTTGTGGATAAGACCAATTCATTCCTGACCAGCTGAGTTTTGCTCTTCCTGCCAGGGATTGGTCAAACTGTATCCCTCTCTTGGAGCAGTAAACTCTAATGAAAGACAAGGGTGAGTAACTGTGTTCACAGAATCCTCCTGGAAAATAGATAGGGTGGCTACATGGCACATGGAATCTACTGAAAAGGGATAAGAACTGGGGCAATATTCTCTACTTTCAGAGTAAACTTTCAACAAATTATAAAATCACTCCAATGTAGCTAACATTGCAGTTGCTCTTCTAGTGAGAGAGGCTAGTAGGCTTTATCCTGAAAGAATAGGGAAAAAAACGTCTGTGGCAATCCAGTCATTGTCATTACAACCAAGGTGAACCTCCTGGGCCATTTACTGGAATGACTTTGGAGCTGCAAATGGAGACAAGTGCTCAGAGCTGAGATATGGAAATTCTTGGTCCTTTCAGATCAGATAAACTGTTCCCATTGGATCTTCATACTATACTAGGAATACTTAAAAACCTGGCTAACTCAGAAGATCTTTTGCCGTTTATACTAATGTTCAGTGTATAAACATCAGAGGATAGGTAGATCAATTGATATGTAAAAGTTATTATTAGATAACTTTTCCATATTTTCATTCCTTGGTAGCTGCAGCTACAAAAAGAATCTGCCTAATTATAATATCAGGGAATTACAGTATTTGGGAAAAAAGAAAAGATATGGTTGTTCAGGGCTTAAATTGTATGTCAGTATTGCCTGCTCCTGTAAGAAGCACAGCAACTTCATATCCTAACAAAATCCATATGCAAATAAAACATATCATAAGCCTCAGTTTAAAGGTAGAGTTTTTACCAAGGCTGTCTGAGAATTACAAGCTTGTCCATGTCCACAAATTGTATGCTAATATCTTTCAAAAGTATGTGTCCTTGCAGAAACTTACAAGTAGCTTCTATTTGTGAGCATTGGTCCTTTCAAAAACATGTGTCCTTGCAGAAACTTACAAGTAGCTTCTGTTTATGAGCATTGGTAGCTAAGGCATGTACCACATGAATCCCTCATTCAACACTGAATACCTTCATGCAGATTATGTGTTCCCAGTGAATTCAAATATAGATCCAGAGTGCCAAATGGAAATGTAAATACTAATCAGTATTATTTTTCTAGTTGCTTTCCTACAGGCTTATACCTATTTGTTTGCTCCCATTGGAATTGGATCTTCATATGGCTAACTCTTTAACAATCCAATCCTGGAAAGTAGAAGGATCTAACTCTTTATCTGCATCATTAACTATAGCATTTATGTCCCAACTGAGGTATTTTTAGTAGATCTCAGAATGATATACTTTACAGCAAAAGGCACTTACTAGAGCTTATTGTATTACACAGAGCATACAGTATTGTGTGTGAAATGCCAACAAGTTGCCATAGTCATGGTAAATTGCCACTACACTCTTCTGAATTTGCCCATCTTACAAGTCAGCTATTCCGTTACAGAAAATCATGGTTTCTTATTAGGTAAAGCAATCTTGTAGATAGCACTCAATTGGAATAGTGTTTAAAAACAAAACAAAAAACATTAAGTGAGAAAAGTTGGTTGTGTAAGGAGTGAGTGAGCTACTGCTCAATTTTTGTGTGCTGTTTATATTTTTCTTGGAAGTTAAACTTGGGCATTGATTGGATGTGACATTTTCATTTCACAATAACTCTTCTTATACTCACATTGTGTACTTTAGGCTCAGAAGCAACCAAATATACTATGGGAAAGTCCTGTCAGAGGAATACAGTCCTCCCTTCAGTGTGATGAAATGCTTTCTCTAAGGTCCAGTAACCAGAATATTTGCCACTCAAAAGGCAGCAGAAGATAGCCTTTGGTTACAAATTCCAGGACCAGAAATCACAAATAACTTCTGTCAGCTATGAGATGGTCTTAGACATGTAACTCCATAGACATTGTCGCATCATAACTGGAACAGAAGAGGGACCCGAAGGCAGAGATTGTTTTGCTAGTATTTGGACTCCAGTTTTCCAGACTACCAGACTACAAGTTGCAAGACCTCCATTAAACTTTGCCTCTTAACTGATTAGCCTTTTTTTCTTTTTTCTTTCTTTCCTTTTTTTTTTTTTTTTTTACAGTACAAGCTATCTGAAGATAGGGAATATGCTGCCTCTGTGTCAATTCCACATTACAAATGTGGCTTGAGAGCATATCACTGAAAAAATTCAAATTAAGTCCAAAAACATAGCTCTGGTAGAGTCTTGTGAGGAAAAACAAAACAAAACAAAACAGATTTGAGGCTTTAATTCTCTGCAAGTCAAGCAAAGTAACAAAGGAGATGAAAATACAGGCCGAGTGCCAAAGCACCATACCACAAGTCTATTTTAATTACAATTCTTCTCATTCAACTTTAGTCTAAAGGAAAAACAATACTATGTTCTAAAAGATTTTGCCACCCTCCTCCATGTGGAGAGAGTGTCTTAAGTGAGAGTCAGAGGTTGGTGAATGGATCAACATGATAAATATACTCCATTATTTTGTTGTTGTTGTCCTTCTGAGTTTTATTGTTCTTCTGTGTTTAAATTCTCAACATTATACTAAGGAATTTCTAGCATCTTAGCTTCATTTATTGTGGGACAGTTTTGAGATTTCTGCTTTTAGACCATCAAATGAGCAAACAAAAACCTCTTTGGACTTCAAGAGCAAGCATATTAAACCGTAAACTCTAGCAAGTTTATCTATATTGCTATGTAAAATTATATTCCAGGTTCCATGGCCTAAAACTATCAGAACCTACTCTAAAACACCATCCAAAATTTATAAAATCATGCAAAATTTCATGTGACATTCCACTACTACAGAATATGAGAGAATGAGTCTAATTATACAGGGAACTATAGGGAATTTGGGGAAGGTATGAGACTGAAGTATTTGAGATTCAAACTTAAGATGTGCCTTCCCTTGCAAAGTTTGACACAGGTCATTAAGTGAAGCTAGAATTTCCTCCTTATGTGAGGGAAAAGGTGCTGCATCAGCTGGGGAAGGAGAGTTAGAGAGAGGTGGAGCATGGGAATCATCTGATTTTCTAACTCTCCCACATGCTTTCATTTCAATTCTTATTTCAACTATTTTACTAGGAAATGCATTAATTTTCATTTTTAAAGGCTGACAAATCTAGAATTCAAATAGTATAATTTGACAATTTAGAAGTTTAACCTTTGAATTCTGGGTAACTCAACCCTTTGGGAACTAAGTCATAGCAGTGAGAAAAAGTTACTTGTTAAAGGGGCGCCTGGGTGACTCAGTTGGTTAAGCATCCGACTTAGGCCTCAGGTCATGTTCTTATAGTTTGTGGGTTTGGGCCCCACATCAGGCTTTCTGCTCTCAGCACAGAGCCTGCTTCAAATCCTCTGTCTCCCTCTCTGCCCTTCCCCCTTTCACATTCTTTCTCTCAAAATAGAAATATAAGTAAACATTTTTTAAAAAGTTTCTGGTTATCAAACCATACTTTACTTTGAATCAAATGTTTGGATTTTGAACGTGTTATTTCTTTATTTAAACTCTCTAGTATAATTAGAAGAAGCCAACACACACTAAATCATGATATTCTCCATGTCCCTCACACTGTTCTTTGGGAGAACCTGTTCAGTCTCCTAAGATCTTATGTTTGATAGGCAAGCACAAACGGGCATTAATTTTTAAAAACTCTGCACTTGCATGCCAAAGCCTAGCAGATTCTCATCCTTTAATGCTGGCTGGATATTTAAATCCTTCAAACTCACAAAAACATAAGAAGTATCAGAATTTCATTTCATAAGGGTCTGTTACCTGCAGAAATCCACTTCTTGTCCCAGTCAGTCAGAGTTCAGAGTTAACAAAACCCATTATAGCTTGTTTAATTTGGATCAACATTTATTACAAGATATCATTTAGCTTATAGACTGTTGAGAGTTTGGAGGGTTTGGAGTCTACTCAGATAGTAATAACACCAATGTTACAAGGTGCTAATATTACAGGGTTGTATCAGCCATGACCCAGAGATGCTGCCCAGAGCACACATACTATAGCTCATCTAGCTGACTCTGGCTATTATGTATGTAACTACTGCCACAGTCACTTGCAATAAAACCAGGCCCTTTTCTGAAAGTAGATTCTGAATAGCATATGCTTCCTTAGGTTGTTCTAAGGCTATATTACATCATGTGATTATACCCTTGTTGCAATAGAAATTGCAGAAGTAAATATTAGTCTTCTATTTCAAAGCATCAGGAATGAAATGGGGAAGACTTTTCCCCATTTGAAGGGCAACCAAAATATCCAGAGTAGCTTAAGTTATAAATGTCTACTGCATATCGCAGTGAGATGCTAAGTTAAAAACAAACTTGAAATGTTTATTTTGTTGAGATAGCTATTTATTTCAAAAACTTGCCATGCCTTAGTGGTCATGGATATAAAAATTAAAGACAATTATTGATATTTTAATAAATAAAGAGCTTCTGGAAATAAAGAACAAAATAATCAACAAATCTATAGCTAGAGACCAGAAGAGTATTCATAGAAAAATGTAACTTCAAATTTATCTTTCATATAGGAAGAAAATGTTCAAATTGCTCAATTTAAGATAAATGCAAATCAAAACTAGCCAGAGACAATATTTTTCACCTAGAAGATTATCAAAGTCCAAAAGAATTCTGACTTGGTAAGGCTGCAGGAAAACAGACATGCATATATTGGTGAAACTACGAAATAGTACCACCCTGATGAAAGAGTTGTAACCTTTGAACTAAAAACCATCCTAAAGAAACACTCGTAAAGTTACGAAAACTCATACACATGGCTATTATTTTCAGTGCTATTTATAATAGTATGATTCTATAAATAGCAGAGTTGTCCCTCATTAGGGGATGAGTTGAATACATCACACTAAATCTCACAATAGGATACTATATAGCTTTAAAAAAGGAAAGAGAAATATCATGTACAAACATGGAATGACCACTGGGATTTAATATTAAATGGAAAAGAAGAGCAGTGAAGATTTTGTTTAGCATGCTACTATTAAAAACTTTTTCAGTTTGACTTGCAAGGCATGACAACACAAAGTATAGTCTGGAGAAGGAACTTCTTTACTTCATTTTGGGATGGAATGAATTACATACGGTCTTTTCCTCCTTGGGGTTATGGTTGACCAGAGCCTAAGTGTGTAAAGTTTCACATGGTCAGTAAGTTTGTGCAAGTTTCTTAATCCAAATATGGACAACAGGGAGTGAAAGAATTCTGATTCTAGGTAGGAGCAGGATATGGGACTAGAGAGAGTCAGGTTTTAGTTGAATGAATGGAAAATTACTAGGAATGAATAATTTTCCAGAGACCATGACAATAAATATATGTGTATGTGTGAATATTTCTTAATAATAAATACAAATTTACAAACACACCATGTTCATATATATATTTATGTATAAGAAAAAAGAACAATGGAAGGAAAAATGATAAATTAGAAAAAAACCTATAAAAGTAAATAGATAAAATAGAATATTAGATTGGAGGGAGGTGGAAAGAAAATAAAACATTATTTCTGGAAACATACTTTTTTAGATCTGACTTTGTAACATGAATTATATTGTACAATTTTAATAAAAGTTTAATTTTAAAAGGAATCATTAAAATTAAACAAAAAAAATGAATAAACAGAAAATAGTACATGTGCTTTTAAACAATATTTTATGCAGTTCTAATATTATAAAATCTAAGTACTGAATATAAAACAATTCCCAGATGTAATGTAATATCATTAGCATTAGTTCTTTATTTTTTATCTGGGCAATTATCCATGTACCGTAAGGTAAAACATATGAGTAATTGTGCAGATGTCACTGAAAACAGAGATTTTTTTTTTCATTCTGAAGAAGAACATACATATGGAAGATATATGAAGTTATATACAAACTCTGTTGCTTTGGATTGAAATGGAAGTATCAATGTTTCAGATATTTTAACCGAAAAATATATATTTTCTAATTTTATCTATTGAAAACTGCCCAAAACCTTGCACAAGTCTGGAGCAGCAAACATATTTAGCATACAAATTGAGGTCAATGTTTACTATTTCCCACTATAACTAGCCAACCCACCTTAGAAAAATTGCTGATTCTGAATACAAGCTAGAACTATCCAAGGTGATTCCAGAATATATCTTGACATTAAAGAAAACAAAGTGGTTATCAAAGGCTGCTTATCTTTGATATTTGACTACTTGTCTATATGTCAAAACACCTCTCTCAGTCAAAGAAACCTCTCACTAGCCAATCTGGGACAATCTGAGTATCAATAAGAATAACTAGTGCTGTGGATTAAATATATATTAATGATGCTTATTTTTTTAAATTTAGTTATTTAATTTGGGAGAGACAGAGACAGTGTGAGTAGGTGAGAGGCAGTGAGAGGGAGACAGAGAATCCCAAGCAGGCTCTGCACTGTCAGTGCGGAGTCCAACGCAGGGCTGGAACCCACAAAACCATGAGATCATAACCTGAGTCAAAAGCAAGAATCAGACACTTAATTGACTGAGCCCCCCAGCCACCCCTATATTAACTAAGTTTAAATCCATTAGTTCTTAATACATGTCAAAAGATTCTAATTGGTCCTCCTCATCTATGGAGAATAAAACAAAATTTCATAAAATTCTACAAGATAAAAAATCAATACTTGATTATGCTTTTTATTAAATATCTTGATCCTTTAACCAAGTAGTTAATGAATGAAAATTTTTATAGGAATATCTTGGATAATATGAGAAAATGAAGGAAAGAATTATGATATAAATATTTTGTAACTCTTGATGAGTTAATGGATACAGGACATGTACCTCCTAGTGGTACAGTATCACCCCTATCAAACAAAATTGACATCCGTTGTTATCCACAGAAAGGTAGCTCCAGAATTTTCCTATATAAGGGAGTTATGAACAGGTGTCTGCTTAGAAGAATGCCTTAGGAATGCTGGGAGACTTATGTTGAAACTTTTGTTTAGCAAGCTTAGTATTTAAAAGAATTTGCAAAAGTGGTGTTGAAGCTTATAGGATGGCTAAGACCTGTCTGTCAATCTCATTTACCATCGCTTGTACCAACTATGGTCTTTTCATTTATTTTATGAACATCTAAAATAAAAAATGTATCCTTGCCTGGAAAAAGGAAATAGATACTGCTTTATTTTTCTCCATATTACTACTCAAATGAATATGTTTCTCTCTTTACGAGACCAGGTGCTATGACTATGGTTTGGTTTACATACCTTGTAAAGGTTATAAAATGTGAAAAGAAATTACCTCATTATATTACTTCTGGGTTATAGAAGGAGAGAAGTGGTATTGACTAGAGCCAGATGTTCTACCTTTATAACTAGGTTCCCCTTCTTACTAGCTCTATGACTATAGAAAATTTAATTAACCTTCATCTTCTTCAGTTACATTACTTGAAAAATGAAGATAATAGTATTTCCCACTGTTGGGCTATGGCAAGGACAAAACGAGTTAATAAGTAAAAAGTTCCAGCACATAAGAAATGTTTGGTAAATGTTAGTCATTGCCATTGTAGGTAAGTTGTTAGAAGATTACCTAAGAGGTTCAAGGTTGTGAGCACATGAAATGGAGAAAATAAAGAACAAATTTGAGAGCTCTCAGAGAAGTCTATAAGACTCAATGACCTGAGAAGGGTCTTGGAAAGGGTGGCATGCAAAGTTGTTTGTCTCTCTGCTCTCTCCCAAAGTGGTTTATGCAAGCCAGAGTTTGTTTAGATCTGCCATCTTTTTTTTTAAGTTTATTTACTTATTTTGAGAGAGATAGTGCAGGTGGGGGAGGGGCAAAGAGAGAGGAAGAGAGAGAGAATCCCAGCACAGAGCCTGACGCAAGGCTCGAATTCACAAACCATGAGATCATGACCTTAGCGGAAACCAAAAGTCAGATTTTTAACCAACTGTGTCACCCAGGTGTCCCTAGATCTTGCATCTTTAAATCAGAAATTTCTTTCCTTTCCTTTGTATTTTTCAAAACCACTAGGGGCCTATCATAAAAAATTAAAATTGAACAATTTTATATTTTAGGCATAAACATTTAGTACATGTAATTTTTATTTTAAAAAAAATTTAATGTTTTTGAGAGAGAGAGAGAGACAGAGACAGAGCATGAGCAGGGGAGGGGCAGACAGAGAGGGAGACACAGAATCCAAAGGAGGCTCCAGGCTCTGAGCTGTCAGGGCAGAGCCCAATGCGGGCTGGAACCCAGGAGCACTGAAATCACGACCTGAGCAGAAGTCGGACAGTTAGCCGACTGAGCCACCCAGGCAACCCAGGAAATGTAATTTTTAATACAGAAAAATAATCATTGTGTATTGCAAAATATGGTGTCAGAACATAAAAATGTCCAGATTTCTTATGCAATGGAATATTTACATATTTATATATTATTTATACACATGATAGAAAATTTCAAAGTTATACCTAATATGAAATTATATTTTAATTGACATATGCCTATATCTAAAAATCTGTCCATATCTCTAATCCATCTATATTTAGAAACAAAATACTTTACAATATTCCCCTGATCTAAATGGAAGCTTAGAAATATAGGAGATAATTATATTTATTTCAATTAAAATATACAAATCACTCTGCATTTTAATAAATCCTACAGAGAGCAGCATATATCAATGTAGAATATGTATGTATGTGTTTTTTTAGTGTTTGAATACTAAATTACCTCATTTTCATGCTTCAGATTTGCTGACGATGACTGTAATTAATCTCCTAATGATTAACAAAGAAAGACACTTTTTGATGTCAAATAAATGAGAATAATAGCTTCCATGAATTTTGTGAAAATCAATTTATTAAATGGGTCCTTAACATCTTGTAATACTTCCATTAGTATAAGTGAATGAATTCCAGCAAGGAAGTATTTCCTGTGAAGACAAGATTTACCCAGGAGAATGCTATTGAAGGAATCTTATCATTTTTACAGTGGGGGGTAATTATAAAGTTAAATATATGGCATAGTTTAAAATGGAATTGTGAAGAATGAGGTTAAAATAAGACTACAAAAGGTGAAGGGCAAATTTGATAATATGATATCATTTTCAAACATAGGGTATTTAACTACCAGAAGTCCCTTTAAAGAAAAATAGTTAATGATCCTTAAAATTCACTTTTACATAGTGTTACATTGTTACATACTTTATTATAATACCTCTTTTTCATATTACTCTATAGCAGAAGATAAAAATGTTATATGGTACTTTTCCACAGAGTACTAAAAGATGCATACAGAGTGACATCAAAAGACAGAGTAATTTTTTATGAACTACTATTCATTATAATAATTACATTAATGTTTTTGCAGAAGTTACAGAAAAATTAGTGGTGGTTTAGAAATTATTTATTAGTAACTAAGGTGGGCCATAGAGCAATCCAAGGCTCTCTGTGAGTGTCTCATTCTTCAGCCTCAACTGTGTTATGCCTGGCACACACATTTTGCATTGCCATTCTCAAATAATTCCAGTTTGCTATACTTGTAATTATTTTTTTTAATGCTTGTTTATTTTCGAGAGAGAGGGAGAAAGAGCATGAGTGGGGGAGAGGCAGAGAGAGAGGCAGAATCTGAAGCAGCCTCCAGGCTCTGTGCTGTCAGCACAGAACCCCATGCAGGGCTCGAACTCATGAGGCATGAGATCATGACCTGAGCTGAAGTCAGACGCTCAACCGAGTGAGCCACCCAGGTGCCCCTACTCTTGTAATTCTTTATGTAACCTGGGACTTTGTTCATTCTTCTTCCTTTTTCCTGAATGCACTTCTCCATTCTCCATGCTCCCCATATTAGAACTAGAAAATCAGTACTCCATTTTTCTATTTCCACTCTGGACAACACTATGTGTCATCCTGTCTCCACCTGGAAAGTATTGCTTATATCCACCTTTGGACTACCTCTATGCAACAATGCAGATTTCATTTTGGCATTTGTAAAACGTTATCAATCTGATATTTGGCAAATCTGTCTCCTCATTTGAAAAATGATTATTTGTTGCCATGTGGCTAGTAGTGAGCCAAATGACTGATTGTTGAATTACATCCTTATTAGTAGGTTATTTTTTTAAAGATTCAAATGTCAAGATCCCTCAGTTTGATCAGTCTTATATAGATTAGGGATAATTTAAGATACACCAGTGTACTATGAAAATTATGGATTTCATCTATGTCAATATAACTTTGAGGACACATGTAACAGATATTTTAAAATGTCATATCCTCCAGAGAACTATCCAATAAAAAACTTCCTGCAGTGATGTAAAAGTTCTATATTTCAGGTGCCCTCTAATATGATAACCATTAGTTATATGTGGCAATTGAGGATTTGAAATGACCAGTATGAAAAAGTGAATACTTGGTTTGTTTTTAATTAATTTATATTTAAATGTAAGTAGTTACATATAACTAGCTCCTCCCTACTTAGCATCACTCTTGAATCAGTATGTAATTAAAGTTCATGTATTTTCAATGCCATACATATACTAACAGTACATCTTTATACACTGGCATTTAATTAAACAATTTTATAAATGGGTGTCTTCCAGCAAGATTGCCGTACACTGGGAGTTCAAAGACAATATGATACAGTCTCAGACCTACAGACATTTTTACTTTTCCAAGGAGAAGTTGTAATAATATTCACCTCAAACTTCATGGGCAAACTTGCATAATAAATATTTTTGTCTACTACTTTCTCTCACCCAAACACAGTATTTCCAGAGAAAGGAAAGAAGAGTGAGAAAAACAGAGTATTCTTCATGGAGCATGAAGACAAATATGAAAAATAGAGTGAAGTTGTGCATAAGAGAATAAAACGACTCAAAATGAATTTAATGGGAAATATAACAGATAGTAGAAAACCTAGAGGATGCTAGGATAATGAACATTTTAAGAAATAAACTTTAGAGTTTTCTAAATTCAGTAAAAACACTTAATATTTTACATTACATACATATATTTTTTTATCTGTCAGTGCATTCAGTGTTATCCAGTGTGCATGGTGAACATCAGATTATGTCTGCCTTGTCTAGAATGGCTTTATATAGAGAAAAATGCTTGAGCCATAGGAAACCCTCAGTAAATATTAGAAGAACTGAGTTAATCACTGAATCCTGACCAGTATCATAAAAAATAAAATAAATCCACATAAAAGCATGTTGATGAAACTCAACAACATAAAAGATAATAAGTACTGGAAGCAACTTGGAAATTGCAGATCATTTGCATGGCAGCAACAATGACATAATTCTCTTTAGCAGCGGGAGATAAGAGTAGAGAAAGAAATACTTTTCAAGTGACAAATAAACTAATCACCAATATTGACATGCTGTTTTGTTGATGTAGGAAAGTCAGCATCCAATAATATCATTTTCATTTTCTTTTTTAAGGGCTACTTTATTTTTTGAATTTTGTATGTTTTAGTTTTCCCAATGTTTTAATACCTGCGATATGAATGTGTGTATGTATGTGTGCTTATGTGTCTTCGTAAATTATGATTTTTTTGCTCAAGGACAGAGACCAAATTCAAACACATGGTGTTCTCATTGAAACAAAGAAGAACAATGTGTGCTTAAAACTATCTTAATATTTCACTTCATTAAAAATATCTTAAGTGAATTACGACAATAATAAATCTATGATCTCTGAATGGAAGAATAAGATTCTTAATATATCATTAATCTTTATATATTTTTCAATTTGTTTAGAATAATTTATAATTAAAAATGAAATAAAAATATATGATGTGAAACCTAAATTTGTGGCACTGTCATAAAGTCCTAAGACATAAAATGAGTTTTGCATTTACCAATGGATGAATTTACATGAATTTACAACTTCTATTGCACATGAATACCATGAATCCCTGCAAATATACAAATTATTCCTTATTATTAACTGCACAATTCTTCATATACTTACTGTTACATCAATCTTCTTTAAGTAAATGTTAATTTACACTATTTAAAACTTTAAAAATATCTGAAGTATTATTTCTATAACTTTCATTAGAAACTGCATTTAAATTTATTTGAGATATGCATATCTGCAGTTCTTATAGAAACAATAGCCATTAAATCAACATATTCACTTTCTCATTAATTTATATTTGAACACAGCATAGTAAGTATTTAATTATAATTTTACTCCATGTTCATAAAATGTATACATGTTTACTCCTGATGGTTGTTTTTACCAATTTCACAAATTTCATTGTTTACTCTTTTCAAAGGAGATCTTGCTGATTTTCTTCTATGAAAGATTTTATTCCAGCACTGAGTCATATTAAAATATGAAAAAGTTGAAGTTGGCAGGAAACACATGAAATCAGCAAAGTTGTGAGAAATATAGTAGTAGTATTGGGGGAATTTGAGAAAATGCTGCTTATCCAGCATCACTACTGTGGCTGCCTAGAGGCTAGTTTAATTAGGCTACAATTCATATGGCAGAAAGTAGTTTTGTAATTACCTTCAAATGACCAAACGATATAGAACTCTAAGGAGAGTTGCATATTCCCAGTAATGAACCAATTTGCAATTGACTGGATATTTTATCTAAGGCACTTTTTGAGCAAACTATTTAAATATATGTTACTTCAATTCTATATCCATGTAAATAGTTGAATTTTAGGAGCTTATTTCAGAATGTATAGAAGTAATAAAAAATTTTTCTTAAATAAAACCCACCAGTCTTTTAAAACCTGCTTTGCTTAAAGTAAAAGTGCTGCATCTAAAAATCTAGAAATACAACCATTAATTAAGTTTCAAATTGCACCATGAGAAGTTTAATTAGTTAAGTATGGAAAGCATATTTAATTAAAATCCGTATTTCTTAATGATGAATAAAGAAATAGAAATACTTCCTTTTTTGATTCAGAGTGTTTATAGTTAATTCTTCTTTGATATCAAAGTGAGCTCCAAATCATATCTTTTTGAATAACACTTATCCTCTTTATCTGAATCTTTGTCTTTTTGAAAGGGATATGTGCATTAAATATGTGCATTAAAATATAGTCTCAGGGGTGCCTTGGTGGCTCAGTTGGTTAAGTGTCCAACTTCAGCTTAGGTCATGATCTCACAGTTCGTGAGTTAGAGCTCCACTTTGGGCTCTCTGCTGTCCTCCAGGAGCCCACTTTGGATCCTCTGTCTCCAGCTCTCTGCCCCTCGCCCAGTCTCCAAATTAAAAAAATAAAAAATAAAAAATAACTTTAAATAAATAAATAAAAGAAAACATTATACCAAACCTGAGACATTTCCTTTCTACTACATAGAACTAAAGTCAACACGTTTTTAGGCAGAAAATGTGGTATGGGGGTTCTTTTAATTAATCTAAAATGCTTCCTGTGCTAGAGGTAGTAGTATTAAGACAAAAATTGATAGTCTCTAAGTACAGAAGATTTTTGAAACATAATGAGGAATTAAGGATATATAAATTAGTACATTTTTCTTATATTTTGAAAATGGAGGTATAAGAGAAAAAAACAAATTCATACAAATATCCAGAAAAATTACAAAAATGTAATTTGGGAATGGAAAAACAAAGTGAAAGAATAATTTGTCATTATATTTTCTATTAAATACTTATATTAATAATCATTTATAGACTTTAAGAATATTAGTTCAATCCTCACAGCCGAATTAACTATTACTATTAACTTCATTAAAAAAAAAAAGCTGAGATAAAGAAGTTGAATGACTTGCCAAGGCACACATAGGTAGCATTATTGGAAAAAAAATATTGACCCTGAGCAAGCTCAATTAATTTGAAAATCCATTTTAAAATATGAAAACAGACATAAGACTAGCAAAATTAAATTAAGAAAAATGCACAAGTATAAGAAAAAAATATAGTCTTATCTCTTTATCCTGAATTTTCTTTTGCCATGAAAACATCATGTAGTTGTTGTTGAAAGAAAATACACAAAATTCAGACAAGAAACGATGGTAACAAAATAAAACAAACCCAGAACTCTAAAAGTTAAAACATCAAAAATTTAAAAATTTAAAAATTTAAAAATTAAAAAAATAAAAGTTAAAACATCAAATACAAAGAAGGGTTGTTGGCTGGAGCTATTATGTCTCAGAAGGCAGGATATCCTACTGATATCCTACTGAAGGGCTCCATGAAGAAGTTCAGTTAAAATAGGTTTTCTTTCTATGATGTTTGTTACAGGCCGCAGCTATATATACTTGATATAAAGAAAACAAAACAAACACAATTTTTATATGGAACTCACATGAATCTAGTGGTGAGAAGAACTGGAACAATTATTTCAATTAAAATATATATATTGGAAAACCAGATAGAAGTAAAAGAATGAGAGAAACTGGAATGGGGAAGGACAGCAAGGGGAAAAGAAGAAGAAGGACAGGAGAGCATGAGCAGAAGAAGGAAAAGAAAGAGGAAAAGGGAAAAAAGGAGTAGGAGAAGGAGGACAAGGATGAGGAAGGGGAGAGGAGAAGGAAAAGGAAAGGAGAAAAGAAGATAGAGGAAAGACAGGAAGAGAAGAATAAAAAAAGAGAAGTGGGAGAAGAACATTGAGGAGGAGAAGAATGAGGAAGGAAAGAAAAGTACCATTTTATGCAGTAACTAAAGCAAGAAACCCTTCCTTTTTTTAAAAGAAGTCTCCAGTGTGCTTGTCTATTCCTTGTACAAAGATAAAGGAAAAAAATGACTAGCAGAATAACTTTCTCACATAGTATTTTAATGTAGTCTCAGCCCTCAAAAAAGGATATCATCTAATGAAACTCTGAATGATACTAATAGCCATCAATCTAGTCTATTCAGAATGTCGAAAGCACAACCAAAAAACATAATACGTATAAAGGGAAAATATAAAGAATACCAAAACATTAAAATTATCTAAAAGAAAGTACAATTCTGGTAAAACAAAAAAGGAAAATAAAATAAAGTGCATTTCACATATGTATGTGTGTGTGTCCTCTGCAATGGGACATGACCCACTACATAGCCAGGCATCTATCTCGACCCATCTATGTGACCCCTTTGGGATTGGTGACAAGGGGAATTGAAACAAATAGACTATTTATGCCGCCCTGCTTTGCCATAGGGCTCTTTTTGCTTTTGATCCATGAATATTGTATATTTGACAAAATCTATGAAATCTTGACAAGATAACTTTTTATTTTGCATATGATGTATAATCACAGACCTTTCACTGTTCTCTACAAATATAACAATGATACTGGATCTGAATCCACAAACTGATCAATGAAAAAATTAAAAACACTGAATTTACTTGTTAGCAATTAAAGTAGAAAAAAATAGGCTACATTTAGTCTATTAGGACTATTTTAATTTTTTTATTTTGTCTTACAAAGGAATTAAAAATATCATTAGGGAGTACTCAAAAATAATGATATTGAACATTGTGTAGTAAAATTTGTATAGATGGTACAAGTTTGAACACACAAACTGACTTATAAAGAAAAATGAATTAAAATCATTAAATTAACTATTAATTCAAGGGGGGAGCTAAGATGATGGAGGAGGAGAACCCTAGGCTTTCCTCACCACTTGAACACAGCTAGATAAATATTAAATCATTCCGAATACCCAAGAAATTGACCTGAGGACTGATAGAACAAACTACACAACTAGAAGAAGAGAAGAGGCCACATCAAGGAAGGTAGGAAGTACAGAGGTGTGGTTTGGGGAAGAAATGAGGCAGAGGGGAGGGAGCCCTGATCCCAGAGGAATTGTGCAAGAAAAACACTTCCTCAAAGCCATTTTCTTGGAAAATGAGAGGGGCTGGTGTTCAGGAGTTTTTGCATTGAGCAGGGCTCAAAAACTACAGTGTTCGAGGTCCATTGAGTGGTTGATATAGACCCCTGAGGGCACTACAGTGTTCCTTGAGAGAAGGCAGGCCGGAAACCCCAGGGCATACTGCTCCATCTGAGGATTGCCTAAATGCACTGGGAAAGGCTGTTTCCTCTTCTTAGGGCACATCTAAGAGAGGTGGCATTGCTTCTTCATGGACAAAAGACCTGATAGGTGCCATTTCCTTCCTCTACCCCTCTGTGTGAGTGCAGAGACAAATGCTGAACACAGCTAACCCAGACACTGGCAGTTTAGTGTCCTTTGCCCCAAACCCCATGCTCTGGCTTTCTGGTGCAACTGTCCTTCAGGGTCAAACCTTCATCAATCCCAGTGCAGTCATAACCTCCCCTAGAAGACCAGTACAGATCCTTGCCACACCAGGTCCTAAAGTTTAGAGTTTTAGAACTCTGTTGATCTGGCTAGGACAGAGCCCAAAGTGTACTGCACTGCACCATGCAGGCAAGCAACCAGGACACAGAAAGTATGATAACAGGAATCTGAAAAAATCCTAGCATGCACAAGGGGAAATTGTTCTTCTGGGAGAGCTTCCCTGACAGCAACAAGCATGAACTGTCCTTTCTAGGGACAAAGAAGATGGCTAGCACCATTTTCCTCCCTTGCACCTCAGTATAAACCACTTTAATAAACATGACAATGCTAATACTGGCTGCCTAACCTCCTTATACCTAGGTGTACTCCCCTAGGCTCTGCTGGTACTGCTTTTCTCCAGCAAATGTGCCCAAGAATCATCACAGTGGGCCCCTTCCCCAGAAGACCAGCGCAAAACCCTGCACATACCATGTCTACTGCCTGTGGAGTTCTGCAAAACTGTAGTTCTTGTGAAAATAGCATCAAGTTTCTTTTTACAAGTAGACCAGAGCACACCTAGTTAAAACTCACCAAGGCCCAAACACTACCCACTTCAGAAAAAAAGAATGCTACAGATGACTGACCTGAGGGATAGAGCGACCAAAATACAGCAGTCGAGTGGGCACAACACACACCAGAGACACTTCCTGAAATGCCAGGCTCTGGCCATTATATGACCTCTTTTCCATAAAGCCACTATAGTCAAGAGAAGGGAACATAACAGACTTTCCTAACACAGAGATGACAGAGATTTAGACAAAATGCCAAGACAGAGTAATTCATCCAAAAGGAAAGAACAAGAAGAATTCACAGCCAGGGATCTAATCGAAACAGATATAAGTAATATCCCTGATTCAGAACTTAAAGCAACAATCACAAGGATACTTGCTGGGCTTAAGAAAATCATAGAAGACATCAGGGAGACCCTTACCACAGGCATAGAAGAGCTACAAAAATAATCAGGCTGAAATAAATGCAGAGGTTCATAACCGACTGGATATAATGACCCCAGGATGGAAGAAGCAGAGGAGCAAATAAGTGATATAGAAAATAAAATTAATGAAGCTGAACAAAAGAGGGAAAGAAAAATTTTGGATCACAAAAATAGACTTAGGGAACTCAATGACTCCATCAAGCATAGTAACATTCATATCATAGGAGTCTCAGGAGAAAAAGAGAGAGAAAAGGGAACAGAAGGATTATTTGAGGAAATTAGAGCTGTAAACCTCCCAAATCTCAGGAAGGAAACAGACATCCAAATCCAGGAGGCACAGAGAATTCCCATCAAAATCAACAAAAGCAGGCTCAGCAACATGAAGTATCATAGTTATATTTCCAAAATATAAAGAAAAAAATCCTAAAAACAGCAAGACAACAGCAGTCCCTAATTTACAAAGGAAGACCAACAAGTTTAGCAGTAGATCTCTCCACAGAAACCTTGCAGGTCAGAAGGGAGTGGCATGATACACTCAACATGCTGAAAAAATGTGCAGCCAAGAATACTCTATCCAGTAAGGCTATCATTCAGAATAAAAAGAGAAATATTTTCCCAGACAAACAAAAACTAAAGGAGTTTGTAACCACTACAACAGCCCTGCAAGAAATATTTAAAGGAGACTCTTTAAATTGGAAAGAAAGACCCAAAGTGACAAAGACTAAAAATAAACAGAGAAAATCTCCAGAATCAATGACCAAACAAGTAACAAAATAGCACTAAATCCATATCTATCAATAATTATTCTGACTGTAAATGAACTAAATGCTCTAATCAAAAGACATAGGGTGCTGGGGCACCTGGGTGGCTCAGTAGGTTAAACGACCAACTTCGGCTCAGGTCATGATCTCACAGTTCATGTGTTTGAGCCCTAAATTGGGCTCTGTACTGACAGTTCAGAGCCCGGAGCCTACTTCCAATTCTGTGTCTCTCTGTCTCTCTGCCCCTCCCCCCACTTGCAGTCTGCCTCTCTCTCTCTCAAAAATAAATAAACAAAAAAAATTTTTTAGTGACATAGGGTGTCAGAATGGATTAAAAAAAAAAAGAAGAGTGATCTATTTTAGATCTTATTTTAGACCTAAAAAACTGAAGTTTCAAAATGAAGGGATAGAAAAACATTTATCATTAACATTCAAAAGATATTTGGAGTAGCCATACTTATATCAGACAAACTAGATTTTAAACCAAAGACTGTATGTAACAAGAGATGATGAAAAGTACTGTATCATAATAAAGAGGCCTATCCAACAAGATGATCTAAGAATTATAAATATTTATGCCCCCAACTTGCAAGGACACAAATATATAAAGCAGTTAATAACAAATATAAGCAGGGTGCTTGGGTGGGTTAGTCAGTTAAGCATATGGCTCTTCGTTTCGAATCAGGTCATAACCTGACAGCTTTGCAGGTTTGAACCCAGCATCCAGCTCTGTGCTGGCAGTATGGAGTCTGCTTGGGATTTCTCTCTCTTTCTCTCTCTCTCCCTCTCTCTCTCTCTCTCTCTCTCTCTCTCTCTTTTTCTCACTCCCTGTCTCTCTACCCTCTCGTACTTGTGCTGTCCCTGTCCCTCTCAAAATAAATACACTTAAATAATAATAATAATAACAACAACAATAAACAAACCCATTGATAATGATACAATAATAGTAAGGGACTTTAACACCCCGTTACAGCAATGGACAGATCATATCAGCAGAAAATCAGCAAGTAAGTAATGGCCTTGAATGACGCACTGGAATTCTACCAAACATTTAAGGAAGAGTTAATAACTATTCTTTCAAACTATTCCACAAAATAGAAATGCAAGGAAAACTTCCAAACTCATTCTATGAGGCCAGTATTACCCTGATTTCAAAACCAGACAAAGACTCTACTAAAAATGAGAAATACAGGCCAATATCACTGATGAACATTCCTGCAAAAAGTCTCAAGACAATACTAGCAAATTGAGTCCAAGAGTACATTAAAACTATCACCCGCCATGATCAAGTAGGATTTGTTCCTGGGCTACAAGTGTGGTTCAATATTTGCAAATCAATCAATGTGATACACACCACATTAATAAAACAAAGGATAAGAACCACATGATCCTCCAATAGATGCAGAAAAAGCATGTGACAAAGTATAGCAACCATTCTTGATAAAAACCCTCAACAAAGTAGGAATAGAGGGAACATACCTCAACATCATTAAGGCCATATACAAAAGACCCAAGCTAATATCATCCTCAATGGGGAAAAACTGAGAGCTTTTCCTCTATGGTCAGGAACAAGACAGGGATATTCACTCTCACCATTATTATTTTACATAGTACTGGAAGACCTAGCCTTAGCAATTGGACAAAAAAAGAAATAAAAGGCATCCAAATCATCAACAAAAGAATCAAACTTTCACTAATTGCAAGCGACATGATTCTCTATGTAGAAAACCCAAAAGACTCCACCAAAAAAATTGCTAGAACTCTTACATGGATTCTGTAAAGTTGCAGGATACAAAATCAACCTACAGAAATCTGTTGCATTTCTATACACCAAGAATGAAGCAGAAGAAAGAGATACCAAGGAATTGATCCTATTTACAATTGCACACACACAAAAAAAAGGTAACAGAATAAACCTAACCAAAGAGGTAAAATATCTGTACTATAAAAACCATAAAACACTTAGAAGAAAATTGAAGATGACACAAAGAAATGGAAAGACATTGCATGCTAATGGATTGGAAGAAGAAACATTGTTAAAATGTCTATACTGCCCAAAGATATCTACACATTTATTACAATCACTATCAAAATACCACCAGCATTTTTCACAGAGCTAGAACCCCTACAAACAATCCTAAAATTCGTATTGAACCAAAAAAGACTCCAAACATCTAAAGCAATCTTGAGAAATAAAAGGAAAGCTACAGGCATTACAATTCTGAACTTCAAACTACATTACAGAACTATAGTGATCAAGAGATTATGGTACTGGCACAAAAACTGACTCATAGATCAATGGAACAGAACAGAAAACCCAGAAATGGACCCACAACTATATGGTCAACTAATCTTCCACAAACCAGGAAAGCCTATCCAATGGAAAAATGACAGTCTCTTCAACAAATGGTGTTGAGAAAACTGGACAGCAACATACAGAAGAATGAAACCTGACCACTTTCTTACACCATAACCAGAAATATTTTAAAATGATAAAAGACCTAAATGCAAGATGGGGAACCATGAAAATCCTAGAGGAGAACACAGGCAGACATCTACCATAGCAACTTCTTACTAAATACAATTCCTGAGGCAAGGGAAACAAAAGCAAAAATAAACTATTGGGGGTCTCATCAAGATACAGAGCCTCTGCACAGCAAAGGAAATAATTAACCAAACAAAACTAAAAGGCAACCTTGGAATGGGAGAAGATATTTGCATATGGCATATTTGATAAAGGGTTAGTATCCAAAATCTATAAAGAACTTATCAAACACAACACCCAAAAACTAATAACCCAGGTAAAAAAAAAATGGGCAGAAGACATGGATAGACACATTTCCAAAGAGGATATAGAGATGGCTAACAGACACATGAGAAGATGCTCAACATCACTCATCATCAGAGAAATACAATTAAAAACACAATGAGATACCACTTCATACATGTCAGAATGGCTATAAGTAACAACACAGGAGACAACAAATGCTGGTGAGGATGCATAGAAAGGGGAACCCTCTTACACTATTGGTGGGAATGCAAAGTGGTGCAGCCACTCTAGAAAACAGTATGGAGGTTTCTCAAAAAGTTAAAAATAGAACTACCTTATGAACCAGCAATTGCACTACTCTGTATTTCCCCAAAGGATACAAAAACACTGATACAAAGGGACATATGCACCCTGATGTTTATAGCAGCATTATTGACAATAGCCAAATTATGGAAAGGGTCCAAATGTTCATCGACTGATGAATAGATAAAGAAGCAGTGATTTATATATATATATATATATGTATATATAAAGATACATATATATATGTATATATAAAGAATTAAAAAAATTACATAAAAGATTACATAAAAAGAATGTAATCTTGCCATTTGCAATAACGTGGATGGGACTAAAGAGTATTATGCTAAGCTAAATAATTCAGTCAGAGAAAGACAAATACCATATGATTTCACTCATATGTAGAATTTAAGAAACAAAACAGAGGGAGGTACCTGGATGGCTCAGTCAGTTGAGCATCCAACTCTTGATTTCAGCTCAGGCCATGATCTCATGGTTCATGAGTTTGAGCCCCACATCAGGCTCTGTGCTGATAGTGCCTTTCTCTCTCTTTCTCTGCCCTTTCCCTGCTTGTATGCTCTCTCTCAAAATAAATAAACTTTAAAAAATAAATAAAAATCACACATTAAAAAAAAGAAACAAACAAAACAGATGAACAGGGGGAGAGGAGAGAGAGAGGCAAACCATAAAACAGACTCTTAACCATAAAGAACAACCTGAGAGTTGCTGGAGGGAAGACGGGTAGAGGGATGGGTTAAATGGATGATGGGTATCAAGGAGTGCATTTGTGATAAGCACCGGGTGTTGTATGTTAGTGATGAATCACTAAATTTTACACCTGAAACTAATATTTCACTGTATGTTAACTAACTGAAATTTAAATGAAAACTTGAAACTACAAAAAAATTAAATTAACTATTAATTCAAGATCTGAAGAAAGGTAATTAACAAGATAGGGAAATGGGCCTAAGAAATTATAATTGATAATGTAAAATGTAACTGTTTTTTTAAAGGCACAGAGTTAATGAACTGTTAGAAAATTTAATAAAGAAAATCAATATCTGGAAAAAATTACACTTACATATTAGAAGTGGGAAGTTGAATATAAAAACAGAATAATAATTTAAAAAATTATAAGAGAAATATCTTCATGTTTTTCTAATAAATGTGGATGTGTAGAATAAATATGCACTTTCTCATAAAGAAAAGAATAACATTTTTAAAAAATGTTCTGTAAATTTAATAGTACATATAATCCAAGAAAAAATTTAAAGACCTCTTGAAAGAGAAAGATACTGATAGATTAACCTAAATCTGGTATTGGGATTAATTATTGGGCTGTATACAAAAGGATTAGAAACAAATGTTCGTGTAATTCCCTACTGAAATCAATTGTAGTAGTTGTCTAATTATCTTTTCCAATTAACTAGTTTGTTGTTATTTTACTTTTTGATTTGTTTGTGGATTGTAGGTTGTGATACTGTGTATATATGTGTGTAGTATCTAAAATGATTTTCATAGACTCAACCGAAGTTGCTCATTCCCACTTACTTAACCATGAAGTTATCAGTGCTCGATTTACATTGTCTTAATTCTTTTTGAATAACACCATAGGGAAATTATCTTCAAAATAGTAGAATGGATAATATAACTTATTTAGATGTCAGAAAGTTACTTACAGGATGGGAATAAAATGCATTTCCTTTTAAGCCTTTTACCTTTACCTTCACTAATTTTTCTGGTCTGATTTTATATAAGCAATCTCAATATTAAAAACAATATTAAAAATAGAGAAGGCCAATGGGAATGATATTGATTTCTGAGTTGTTTAAAATACCAATAATAAAATAAGGTTAACCTTATAAAAATAGTTTTTCCTTAGCAATTATTGCATGAATGTTTCTGGTATTTCTCCTCTTAAGTTCATATCTCTATATTATTAACATATCCAGAGACAAAAAACTTCCAGTGCATGTTTTTTGAGGATGAAAATTAGTCAATAATTACATATTCTAACATTCTGCTTCCTAGATATAATGATTAAAATAGGTAATATTTAAATAGTGTATCCCAAAATAAACCATTAACTATATCAAATATTTATTTCGGGAGATTTGATATGATTGGGAAAATATGTTATTTTTAAGAAACAAAACTTAAAGATCTCTCTAAAGAAATAAATTGAAACATGTTTCATGTATGGAAAGTGTTGAAACACTATATTGTACACAAATATAACACTGTATGTTAACTAACTAGAATTAAAACAAAAAATGTAAAAACATGGAAAGTTATACATTAATCATTTTATATTATTGAAAATAAGGTAATAACTGAAATATGTTCAGGGAGGGGGAATATATATATATATATGCTGTTATTTATTTCCATGCATTTCTTAACTTTTAAGTTAACAATGTATCTCAAGCCTCCATCTTGTAGATTAAGATACAATTACAGAAATGTTATTCTTTGTGTCTGAGAAATTATTTCCTTATCTAGATCATAATGAAAGTACGTGATGATATGTCAAGAAATTTAGGATGTGGATACTAATATATGACAGCTGAAAATAAGAATAGAGGTAAATTTGTGACAAGCTAAAATAATTTCTCAGTACACATTTTTAATTAGTTTCAAACTAATAATTATTTGGGGAAATATTTACAAGTATGCAACAAGTATATTATCTTCTATACCAAATTTACCAACTTACTTAAATCCATTCCAGACTTTTTGAGAAAGAAACATCACTATACCTATCAAAGGCGATTCCACACAAAAGCTTGATCCTAGTATCTTTTATATACTTAATATAGCACTATAGAAACTTTACAGTTTTGCTCTTCAGTGAGCATAGACTCACCATTTACTAGCTGCCACATATTAAGAATGAGAAAAGGAAGGGAAAGTCAACAAAGAAGAGAAAGAAGTCTTCCCCATGGAGTCCTGTCTCATATCCATCAATTGCTCATGTTAAAAATCTTGAAGTCATACTTGACTCCTAAACTTAATTTCTTCCCCCACTCAATCAATCTTAGAACTGATCCAGTTTGATATATTATTGAAATATATACCAATTTTATTAGGTATTACCATAATTCAGCCACCATCAATACCAATCACCATTTCTTTTAGGCTAGGCAATTGCAATAGCATCCTCACCTTTCTCCCAACTCCATATACGCTTTCTGTTATCCACTCTCTAAAGAAACCACAGTGAGAATTTCAGATATTTGAAATGTTTCCTTTGTCTGTTTTAGAATTTTGCTTTTGCTATTCTTTCTGTGTTGTTCCCTTATTTATAGTTTGATTTTCTTTCCTTAGTATTCTAATCTAGCTCAAATGTTCCATAATTTAAGAAACGTCTTTTTAAGGGACACCTGACTGGCTCAGTCAGTTGAACGTCTGACTCTTGATTTCATCTCAGATCGTGATCAGGGTCTTGGGATCAAGCTCTGTGTCTGGCTCTCTGCTGAGCATGGAGCCTGCTTAAGATTCTCTCCCTCTCTCTCTCTCTCTCTCTCTCTCTCTCTCTGTCTTTCTCTCTCTCTTTCTCTGCCCCATTCCCCAACTTGTGCTCTTTTAATTAATTAATTAATTAATTAAAAAATGTTTTCCAGGCTACCCTAAATTATGCTTTCATTATCCTATATTAGAAAACATTATTTTAGGTTCCTCTGAGCACTTATCATTACAAGAAATTATTTTATTTTGCCTCCCAAACGTAAGCAAGTACTTTTCAGTCTTTTTGAAATTTTATATATACACCGGATGATGAATATTTTTGAGTATCTGAATTAATGAATAAATTGATGAACGCACTTCCTTTCCTAATAATATTCAAAAATCATAAGCAAATAAGAAATACAGTATGCTACACTGAAACATTTAAGACTAACTTTGTAAACTATTTTGATTTATTCTTGAGCAAGCATACAATCAACAGTGAAACAAAAAGTTATAGAACAGAAATTGGAAATTTTAAAATGCATATTTCATACATGAATGCTTAAATTGCTCTAGACTAGATTGTATCAATAAGAAAATTAACAGTTCAAAAGTAATTTGGATTTTTATTTATTGAAGTAATATTGATAGGCCAGTTAAATAAAGCATCAGCCTCTAAGCATTATATTTATTCATTTATACATTTATAAATCTATCCATTTAAAAATATTTACTGAGTGTTATAATGTTCTAAGTTTTGTACTAGAGAGAAGACTCAACTTGAAAAGAAGTGAAAAATATGAAACATATAATGAAAGCTTAACCAGGAATTCTTTTTTTAAAAAATGTTTATTTATTAATAATGAGAGAGAGAGAGAGAGAGAGAGAGCATGCATGTGAGCAGGGTAAGAGCAGAGAGAAAGGGAGTCAGAGAATCCCAAGCAGGCTCAGTGCTGTCACCACTGAGCCCAATGTGGGGCTCAATTCCAGGAACCATGATATCATGATCTGAGCCAAAATCAAAAGTCAGGTGCTTAACTGACTGAGCCACCCAGGTGACCCTGAGAATTCTAAGAAATGTATAATTCAACTATACTATTCTTGCAAATATAAATGCAATAATTATAAAAACTACTAAAAATAAGATGTGGTGAGACACAAGATTTAAGATTTAATCATTAATATTTTATGATATATGTCAAGAGCATCATCACTAGAAGACAGCAGAATGATGAGAATCACTGTGGAAGGAATGTTCATAGGGGCTACCTGATTAAACAATGTTTGAAACCCAATCTCAATGTCAAAGATATAATCCAAATGTATTTTAAAGGCATTTGGAACAGAGTAAACAGTATTAAAAAAAAAAAACAAATAAAAAGTTATTTAAAAGAAAACTCAAAGTCTTCCAAAACATGGATAAGGAGTACATTGCGGGGGAACCTGGGTGTTTCAGTGGGTTAAGCATCCACTCTTGGTTTCAGCTCAGGTCATGATCTCATGGTCATAAGTTCAGACCCTGCATCAGGATCTGAGCTGGCAGTTCAGAGCCTCTTTGGGATTCTCTCATTCCCTCTTTTTTCTTCACCTTCCCACTCATTCTCTTTCTCTCTCTCTCTCTCTCTCTCTCTCTCTCTCTCTCTCTCTCTCTCAGAATAAATAAATAAACATTAGTTTTTTAAAAATTATCTGTGAGGGGCACTATTTCCTGAAATACCATCAAATTTGAAGATGTTGAAGATGCCTTATCACATTTATGTCTTCTGTAGTTATCACTCTACTTTCATTGGTAAATGTTAAAAGTTAAGATATTTTTATACAAGTCAGAAATTCAGAATCAACTTTTTTTTGTAAAATGAATATGTAGTACTTGTCTTTTCATCAAAATGTGTTTCATTTATTTGAGGTCATTGCTGCTGAATGTGTTTATTGCAAAATATAAGTGTTATGAATCATGGAATAATACACATTTGCTTAATAGAAAGAATGATTTATGTCAGACACTAAGTTTTTGCTACTCAAATTATGTTTTGCAGATCTAAGAGCATATGCATCACTGGTAACTTTCTTTTTCTTTATTCCAGGTGATGCCCATGTTCTGATCCATGGACCACACTGAGTAGCAAGGTATGAAAGAATAAAACTAGTCTTTATATAGGACATTCTATTTGTTCTCTATATAAAGTACTGTAAGAATGTTCATCTTCTATTTTATTGCACTTATGGCAAAAATACTTAACTTCTGATCCCAACTGGCCGCTTTAGTGGCTTCCCACATCTCAAGGCTCAGACAATGGCTGTGTCAAATCTGGTGGTTTTACCAAGTGGTCAGAAGAGACAGTAGCATTGCTCATTTTTTTCATCACCCTGAAATCAAAAGTGGTGAAAGGATGAATTCTATGCCTTCCCTGTCCCAGTGAATTCATTTTTTATCAGAGAACAACCTACATACACTTTTTGAAAGGAGATGCTAGTTTTTTCATATCATGTAAAGGTATAAAAAAGAGGCTAGTTAGTGGTAATATTCTTTCAGATTTAACTTCTTATCTATGTGACAAATATATTCACTGCTTATGTATCTCACAAATTACTCGATTAGACATTACTAAAATCTAGAAGCACAAATTGGAGGTCTAACAAATTAATGTTTCATATTAAAATTATTAATAATATGCTTTGTAAAGTAATTACAGAGGAAAAAACAAGGAAAAATACTAGAT
This sequence comes from Cryptoprocta ferox, assembly GCA_028646485.1. Classification (NCBI taxonomy): domain Eukaryota; kingdom Metazoa; phylum Chordata; class Mammalia; order Carnivora; family Eupleridae; genus Cryptoprocta; species Cryptoprocta ferox. The sequence continues at coordinate 107,679,160 of CM053574.1, read as the reverse complement.
CAAATGTGATAATGGGAATATATGAAAGCCAGGAAATATACTAATGCTAGGAATAGGTAATTTCAAAGAAATAATGACTAAGGACTAATAATGACTTGGCCTACCATGTCCAAGAAGACCAATATTACTAAATCTACACGTAGAGGTACCATATTTGATAACACCAAATACAAAGTAGAATTTTCAACAACCAGAGAAAAGAGCTTACATATCAACCTAGTATTATACTTACACTAATATTTAAGATTGTAGTAAAATAAATATTTTTTGTATGCAAACAAAAAGGATAGATTTTACTTAGCAGATCCTTAGATGTAGTAAATTTTTCACAAAGAAGAGACTGAAACTAATACAGACCGCATTAGGTTGATGATAGTAAATTTATGAAGATTTCACAAAATGACATCAAAGAAAACTAAAAGATGCATGTTATTTAAACAAATGGAGAATTTATAGAATTGGAAAAATATGCCCTTATTTTGTACTTTATTTGAAAAATTACTCTGCAATCTGTGGATTAAAAGAAGTAAACAAAGCATTTTCCATTTTTTTTTACAAGTGTAAAATTTAAATTATTGATAAGTACAATTTATAAATGTAGCTAGAACAGAGAGTTAGGAAATTAAGAGGAGACAGTTTGGCATTGTATTGAATAAATGATTAAATGGGTACACAAAAACAAAGATACATATTCCTTATGCAAGAGAGAAGAGGGTAGTTGAGGAAGAGGAATTTGAAATGAGAAAGGAAACTCAAATGTACACGTGTAATGATGGCTTAAATTTGAATTGATTTTTGTAAATTGAATAAATACCTATTAATAATCAGGTAGACCAACATTTATTACCCTTCTTTAGGAAACTACTGAAATGCTGAAATATTTCAGGGAAAGATTTCCAACTGAAACAGTGATAAAGACTTAAGTTATTTAGCATACTATTTTCTCAAATGTAATGGCTATGAAAAAGAAAGACCAATGATTGAATTAATTATGAGATAAGAGAAGATATTAGCAGAAGTGTTCTAAGAAAAGTTAGTGTGTGTGTGTGTGTGTGTGTGTGTGTGTGTGTGTGTGTGTGTTATTGCTTCATTTTGTATTTTTGGAATAATATGGAAGTCATCCTTTGCCTTTCCATGGCAAGGGCTGCATGAACATATAGGGTGATTTTAAGTTGTCTTGTGAATGAGAACAAGCCTTAGGATGATGATGTTACAAAATACAGAGCATCATTAAATTGCTGAATCAATATACTTTAGTGCTAAACTAGGTCTAGTAGAGCCTCATATAATCTTGGACTTTGAGTAACCACGTAGATCACAGCTCAACCATTGACTTGAGTTGGACATGGGGAATGAACAAAATATGTATTTATTTTAAACCATTAATATTTTGGGTTTGATTCAGCAGCATGATCTGGAATTGCCTAATACAGACATTGGTTTCAGGAGTAGAATGCCATCTCAACAAATCTAAAATGTCTGACACAAGCTTATCAGTTGGAAGTGGAGGAAATAATTTGCAGAGCCTGAAAAAATGTCACTTTTAAGCAGTAGCAGAATATTTGGTCACACCATATTTCTGAAAATCTTGTGAAGCTGAATGCATGCCCAATTACTTTGTAGCTCTAGGGGAAGAGTTCAAAAACAGAACATTAGTGTTTTTGATTGTTATTGACTGAATTTTATCAGGTATTACCAGAAAGAGATAAGTAAAGAATTTTGATTGCTAAAAGCAAAAAATGAAATGAACGAAAAACATTCTGGAACTCTGGACCTTGATGTTATAAGGCTCAAACTGTAGGAGATAATTGATAAAGGTCTTAAGAGGCAAGACCCTATCAAAACTCAGCATTTTAGAAGAGATAAAAATAAGACTGTAGCCTTCCCATTTATTTCAAAAATTCCTATAGGATTCAAGTGCCTCAAGGCAAAAATCAGATTAAGGATATGGGAGACAGTTAAACCTCAAAATTGAATTAGCTGATTTAGAGAAAAATCAGGCTATAATTTTTCTCTAGAAGCACAGATTTCTACTTCTAAGCTTAAAATTTAAAGACATTTTGGAGGTAGAAGTGAGGAACATGTGTGTGTGTGTGTGTGTGTATAATGTAGATACATATATATAATTATTTTATATATATTTATATGATATATATCAGATATGAAAATTATATCTTTATAAGAATTGAAGGCATAAATATTTGCTAGCATCACTTAGATAACAATTTTACTACCTTACGCTAAAGCAAGTGCAAACCTGGAATAACAATAGTGAAATTTAAAAAATGTTGTTATTTGACATTTTTACTCCTTCCTCCAAATTCCTCTAATTGGACATGAGATTAAAAAGCTGAATAAATCCAAGATAGGCACATTCCCTCAAGGGAAAGCCAAGAAAAATAAAGATAAAGAAGCATTTCCCTGAGTTGTGAACTGTGTACATGGACAGGACCATAGGGTATAATGCACCATGAAACAAATCCTATAGAGTAGAATCAGGGTCTAATCAATACATACTCACCAACACTATTGTAGGGTCTGCTCACACTGCCTATTCAGTGTAGCATTTAAGAAATGCTACAGTCCTTTGTCTATTGAGGGTCTTCTGTTCCTCCCTTTCTGATAAAGAGAAGTTAATACAGATATCCAAACCACAATTCACCATTGAATATTGGGAGTTAGCGGATGAAAAGTAATTTATCCTTTAGTTCATAGTTTGAAGAGCCACAGCCAAACCTGCCATTGAACTTACTAGCAGCACACCAACATTCTAGAATCTGAGCTAAATAGAGTGACAATAGGTTTTTATGTTGTTTACTCTGGGGATGATTGACTGTGTATGATATGTTAAAAGAAAAAAAAAGTACAAAACATTAATAAACAAGTAATGTTCGCCAAATAATCTATTTGACACTCTACATTAACCAGTCCTTTTTCATTTAAGTCCTTTGGCATTTGAGTGCCAATGAAATATGGTGCAAAGTAGTCGTTTGCTACTCTAAAGCTTACTGTCCCCCTGACACAGTGTATTCTGAAGTCACCTATTGAGATGCTGGTATCATAATGAATCCATCTGTCTGAGCTTCTGGCTGACTTCATAGTATAAAGGACCCTCTCAGTCATGGCCCATAGTTCATACACTGGACACACAACTGGGGAGAGAAATGAACACTTATTCCACTCAGGAATGGGGATGAGTTTTCCACAGTATAACCTGGATTATCTGGAATAATAAACACTTTAAAAAAAGAATGGATTTCAAACTCTTTCTCTACAATAGAAACAATCATTCAATGCATAATTGTTGGGGAATTTGCTTAACAATCTGAAAAAATATATGAATTCATAACTTCTACTTTATACCACGTATCTGTAACATATTTAAGCATGTGTTAAACTGCAAACTAAAAAAATTATGGAATATTAATTCAAATATATTTGAAACCTAAATGCAATTGCATTAATAATAAAAAGACTCCTAGAAATACATTTTACTACACACTGTTTTTATGTTCTGTACATACCATTTAGGATAAATAGAACAAAAATTAATCAGAAAATTAGATCAGAAGTCAGAAAACTATGGTCTAGAGGCTAAATCCAGCCCACTGAATATAAACTACGATGTTTTTTTACATTTTAGGGGTGCCTGGGTAGCTCAGTCGGTTAAGCATCTGACTTCAGCTCAGATCATGATCTTGGGGTTTTTGGATTTGAGCCCCATGTTGGGCTCTGTGCAGCTCAGAGCCTGGAGCCTGCTTTGGATTCTGTGTCTCCCTCTTTCTCTGCCCCTCCTCTGTTCATGCTCTCTGTCTCTCTTAATAAGTAAACATTAAAAATTTTTAAAAATAATTTTATTTACATTTTAAATGTTGTTGAAAAAGGGGGGAAGCATAACTCATTATATGTTAATTGTGAACTGTGTACACTGACTTCCCTCTAAAAAGTACAATATGGAAATTGGGAAAAGAGTAACTTCACAGTGGAGAAAGCTGACAAACACTAGCTTAGCAAAGTAATCAAGGTCAACATCAATAACCATAAATCATGTAGATAGTGTGTACCCTTGAAGCGACATGACGATGATAGTACTTTTCCTCTGTGATTGTCCATTCCCGAACCCATATCACCAGTCTAATGAGAAAAAAATATATTAGAATAATTTTACTACAGGAGTATATTTCAAAATACCTTACACATTTAAAAGTCATGAAAAACAAGGAAAGTCTGAGAAACTGTCACAGCCAAAGAGGAGCCTAATAAGATGCAACAAGTAAATGTGATGTGTTATTCTGTATGGGATCATGGAACAGAAAAAGGATATTAAGAAAGACTAAGATAATGTGAATCCTTATGGACTTCAATTAATAATGTGCTAGCATTGACTCCCTATTTACAACAGATGAACCATATTAATGAAAATATTAATAAAACAGAAAATTTTATGCAGAGTATATGTAGGAATTCTGTATTATCTGCTCAATATTTTCTATAAATCCAGGGATGCCTAGGTGACTAAGTTGTTTAAGCTTCCTATTCTTGGTTTTGGCTCCAGTCATGATCTCATGGTTCATGAGACTGAGCCCAATGTTGGGCTCTGCCCTGACGGCACTGAGCCTGCCTGGGAATTCTCTCTCCCTCTCTCTCTGCCCCACCTCCACCTGTATACGCGTGCGATTTCTCACTCTCAAAATAAATAAATGAACATTAAAAATATTTTCTGTATATCTAAAACAATTCTAAGAAAATAAACTGTACTACTAATAATAATCTAAAACGAACATATGACAGAAGACATTTGGCCCACAAAGTCTAAAATATTTATCATCTGGCCCTTTGCAGAGAACATTTGCTGGAATCTGATTTAGATCTTTAAAAATACCACCTTTTTTTCTATCAAGTATGATAAATTATATTACAGTAATAAACAACCCCAAATATCAGTAATGTAGTGAAATTTAGGTAGAAAAAAATCCAAGTTTTTCCCTTACATAATCCAATTTCAATCAAGCTCCTATTTTTTCTTTAATTGACCTTACTATCATGTATTGAAATTGCATTTTCAATGTCTGTCTTGCCCACCAAGCAATCAAATATTAGGAAGAAGAGACTATCCCTGTTTATATCTCCATTACCAAGTGTACTAGTTAGAACGCAGAATGGATGAAAAAGTATTTATTGATCAGAACTAAACTCTTCAAATAATAACTTTAGGAAAACATAACTTCTCAGCAGCAGTATGTAACTAAATTATCAAGAATTATCATGCTGAAATCTGGCTCACCCGAAGAGGAGAAGAGCCTTCAGAAAATGAAATAGAAACAAGTACTGTAGGGGAGAAATTAATAGGGTTAGTTTTACAGAGTTCAGGTTTTAGTGTGTGGTAAACCTGGTTTCAAAACAGTTAAAAAGATAACTTACTAGCTCTGTGACTTTAAGGTATACGCCCTTTATGCACCTCATTTTCTTCATACTTTAACATAAATAATATTTACTATGTAAAAATGTGATGAATAAATGAATCTAAGGCATGTAATCTGCTCAGTCATGTCTTAGGCACAGCAGAAACCAAACATGTTAATTTTACTACATTGGAAGGCTATGGTAATTACTAGTATTTTAATAAAATCTCCAGGCTAAACTAAATATTATATATTTAATTGTTCTTTTTTTTTTTTAAAGTTTATTCTTTGAGAGAGGGTGGGGAGGGGCAGAGAGAAAGGGAGACAGAGGATCCGGAGTGGGCTGTCCACTGTCAGCACAGAGCCTGATGGAGGCTCAAACTCAGGAACTGTGAGATCATGACCTGAGCCAAAGTAGCAGGCTTAACCAACTGAGACACCAGGTGCCCCTGTATTTAATCTTATGGTGGGTAATATTTGTTGAAATAAGTTTAAAGGATACTTTGGCAGAGAAAGTATTATATGCAATCCTACATTTTTGCACATAACAATTTTGCACTATACTAATATGTTCAAGCAAATGTGAATTGTAAATATATTCTTCAAAACGTGGAATAATATTATTCACATATCATTTGATTTGCTGACATTTATTTCCAAAGAGCAATTGAGTTTGTCTTTCTCATTCTTTTTTAAGAAATAGCTGTGGAACCAGAAAAATAAAAGTTTCTAGTTGTCATTCATATCTTTCTCAGAAATTAATTTAGGAATCATGGTATGCCTGAGAAATGTCTTTCTTTAATGGATTTGCATATATATTTCATATAAAAGTATTTGACATGGCATCAAATCACAAATTGTTACAGATTTGTTTTGTAGCAAGAGTGGTAGATACATTACTTTTTGAAGCAGTCACTAATGTTACTAAAAAAAAATCTCTAATTTTAAATAGTCTCTGGGTTTTGTTTTGTTTTTATTTTTGTTTTTATTTTTGTATTACTTTCTCAGGAAAGTAATGCAACATACCATTTCATGTATTACTTTTTCCTTTAAAAAACAAAAATTGTATCCTTTATACTGGAGACAGTTTAAAAAACTAGAAAACTTAAAATGATAATGAAAACAGAAATAAACAATTATATAATGTTATTTATATTAATACTATCTAAGTGGTATTAATAATGATTACATTTACATTTGCTCAGTTATTTTATGGATATGCTAAATTAAAACATTTTTAAATATTTTTAAATCATATTTGGAAAGTGAATATTTCTGAAGTGATTCATATTAATATATAGTAATTGATTTCTCTAGCACATCATTCTCTGCTACCCCTGAGCATTTTATACTTTGAGGAAAAAAAGCTTTTCATATATATTAAATAATTGGAGTAATTCTGTACAAATAAAATAAATTCCACTTTACATACTAGTTCTAAAATACATCATATATCACTTTATTGAGATTTGTGTTTGGACATTTATTGAGAAGAAAATTATATTTTATCAAAGAGAGTGTACGAAACAGAAAAATGCTGAACACTTAGAACATCTTTCAAATATACAGATAGAATCTCTAGTGCACATGTGTGTGTGTGTATTACTTTTATTTACTATTATTTTAAAATAAAAAATAGATATAATTACCAAGAAATACTGACTTTTTTAATTAGTGAGTAGGAAATTTTAGACTCAAATATTTATGTATTTTACATGATTGCATGAATTATTTATTTTTGTTGTCAAGTATATATTGTACTCTTCTAAATTTGATCAAGAAAATGAAACAATAATCATTTTATCATTAGTTTTATGGTCAGATCTTATAATCATATTTTGGCTATTTAACAGAAAGATAAATAAATAAAAGGAAAAAAGGGAAATTGGTAAAAATTCTTTATTGAATAAGGACTTGAGACCTGGGATATAGAAGAATTTTTACCACCTTGCCATTAAACTTCCTAGCTTTCCCCAAAGTAATTAGCAAATTTGAGGTTATATGCAATGCCATTTGCCATTCAAATTCATTTTTAAACTTCATTTTTATTAGTTATACAAATTATGCCACTTATTTATGGCAGAGTACAAGTAGAAAATCCAGAATCCACAACCAAGATTTCCCTCAGTAGGTGAATGGTTAAATAAATCATTGTATATCTGGGCAATGGAGTTCACGCTAAAAAGAAATGAGTTGTCAAGTCACGTAAAGATATGGAGAAAACTTGAATTCATATTACTAAGTAAAAGAAGACAATCTGAAAAGGCTACATACTGTATGATTCCAAACACAGGACATTCTGGAAAAGGGAAAACTGTGGAGATGGTGAAAAGTCAGTGGTTGGGAGTCGGGGAGCGATGACTAGAAAAAGCACAGAGAATTTAGGCAATGAAAATACTTCGTAGAATGTCATAATGATCAATATATGCCATTATATATTTGTCCAAACCAAGTGAATGTACAACACAGAATGAACTATAATGTAAACTATGGACTTTGGATGATAATGATAAATCAATATAGATTAATTAGTTGTAATTACTCTGGTGGGGGCTTATGACAATGAGGGAGGCTATGGATGAGTAGTGGAAAGGAATGTATGGGAAATCTCTGTACTTTCCCCTCAATTTTGTTGTGAATCTAAAACTACTCTAAAAAACAAAGTCATTTAAAAAAATCCAGGAACCCTAGGTAATTTTGGACCATAGTGTAATGCCTAAATCTCAAACCAAAGTTAATTTTTATATTGAAAATCACTAGAAAGGACCGATAAAATACAGTTAAAATAAAATTAGGGAATTTGATGAAAATAATCAAAATCTTTTATTTCCAGAATTGTAATTTTGATACTTTTCATGGGACCTTATTTAGCTTCTTCACAATTATAAGGGTATGGATTATGCTAATCATCACCTAAAACTGAAATGTTTAGAAAATAATATTGTGAAGAACATTGCCTAAAAATAGGCAATTATTATTTAGAAAATATTTTAAGGAATTGCTGCAAAATACTATAATAATGTAAGTGTCTACTGATATTCAATTTATGCACTATAAGATTTATGATTATTATCTTGATTAGTTTTAGTTTATGTTTATACCTATCGGCTCCACTTCCAAAGCTCCCATTTGCTCCTGAATTCACACTAATAAAATACCTCTAAATGCTTCTACAGTAACTCTTGTTAAGAAGAACCTAAGGACCATCACTTTGGAAAATTCCAAATTCATTCCCTATATTTTCTCATTTTACAGAGTTTCTTAGCAGTTTTCCAGGTGGAAAATTGTATATTTTTAATTATTTTACTCTTGATTTCTGTATTGTGCCACTTTAATGGCTCTAATGGAATTTTTGAATTGTCTTCATTCCTATTATCCTCAATGAATCCTAAAAAATCTATCTAGCGTGCCAAGAACCTGATGCTTATATACAATGGAAATAATTAGTAGATATTTGATATTTATTAGAGTGTTATGTATCTATTATATTTGAGTATTATGTGACATCTATTAGCTTACCGATTCTTACTGAGTAAACTTTCAATATACCAGGCAGAGGAGAACTTATAATAATGCAATGCTTTTTATAAAGTAGTAGTCAATATATTATTATTGAATTGAGTGGATTCAGCTACAAAATTATATGGTTCAGCTCCTTACTGCCATTTCATGCTAGATTTTATCTAAGGGGTGTGGCTTATTTAGTACGTAATTTTCCATAAAGTTTTTATTTCTCTTTTGTTGTATATAAGCCTTGATGTACTACGAGTAGACATTATTTTTTTTAAATATATAACTACATCATATCCATATTACCCTATTTTCCAGGAAATACATTTAGAAAATTAAGCTACATGATATAGTAACTGCCACCAACTAAAATCTTACATTTGCAAAAGCTATTTCATCATTGATCAGAAACATAACTAGCGGCACCTGGGTGGCTCAGTCGGTTGATCGTCTGACTTCCGGCTCAGGTCATGATCTCATAATTCATGGGTGGAAGCCCCACGTTGGGCTTTGTGCTGACAGTGTGGAGCCTTGCTTGGGATTCTATGTCTCCCTTCTCTCTGCCCCTTCCCCACTCATGTGCACACATGCACTCTCTCTCTTAAAAAGAAATAAACATTAAAAAAGAATGTTTTAAAAATATCTAAAATTAATGCAGAAGTAAAAATTAATATCTGAATTATATTATTTTCTATGAAGACAGGTATTTTACTAAGTTTTCTTTAGTCACATATATACCAAATTAAATTATTCTGAAACTTTTAGTAATTTTCAACTCACTAAACTCATATTCTATGTATACAAGACACTATTGTAAAACTATTGGGGAAAAAACTAAGATGGAGTCATTCAATGTAAAATGTAAAACTATGTTTCTGTTCATGTTTCATTTTACCTACTATTGTAGATATTTTACTATTTTTATCTGTTCACATCAAATCACAGTGAAAAAAATTTCATTCCTCTACAGGAAATCTCATTAAGTAAAACGGTATAAATTTCATACAGGCTCAGAATAATTCAATTGGATGTGCGTTGATGTTTTGGAGTTTCTGATGGAAATTTGTTTTAAGCAGGTTGCAATAATCCAATTTCATTTTGACAAGTTACTGCTAAATGTCACTCAGGGATATTTTAAAATATTTTTTTCAACTTCAGGAATAAAATTTTAAAGTTAAAAAAAGGATAATATATATCTTTTATGTCAAAACCATTTGTTCTAAATTTGAGAAAACTGTTTCACAGAGGGAGTAAGTAATGTGCTTAGTCACATAGCTAATGGAGATGTGAAATTGAAAAATAATTTTTTGATGTGACTGTATTTTAATGTGTATTGCTTTGCACCAAGGAAACCATATAAAGAGGAATTTAAGAGTGGAGATGAGTCTTTTAAATAAAAGGTTAAAGGAACTTTTTCAGAAAGGAATCATGACTTAGAGATTATTTCTTTATATTTTTCCTGAGTCTCTACTCCAGGTACCTTGTCATTAGATTCTTGTATATCCATCAATCTAAGATTAAAGGAAACCATGTCTTCCTGGTAATGACTTAATGAGTAATAACTTTGAGTTTTTTTACTTAATCATTGCAGATGGTTCTGAGCTCATTGCCTCATAGGAGTTCCAGGGTTATTTGGTGGAGCTGAAGGGATATTACTGTAAATTCTTTTCAGAAAGTTTTAAGAGAATATCCTCAATATATTTTTAACTCTCTATAGGCTTAGATAATGTTTAAAAAGTAAAACAACTTTTGAAAATAATATGTGGGCAGCATTTCAGAATTGAGATATATTAAGGATGCTAAGAAGTACCCTTTAAGAACATCTAACAAAGCCAGATTAAAAATCAATAAAATCCTCAGAACATTCATATATAGGTTAAAAAGCAAGTTTATAAAGTCATGCAAAAGAATATGTTAAATGTTTCTTCTTAATATCTATGCCATGTGAAAGAAACTAATTATGAGTAAATAAGATTAATTCTTAGCACTAGTAATCATCCATTCCAAATTAATTGAGTCTTTAGTATCTGATAATAGTTTTGACACTAGATTCACAGTAGTAAATAACACACAGCCCTGCCCCAGTTATGTCAAAATATGTGGAGAAATGTATATTTAAAAGTCCATGTATTAAGGAATCCAATGAAGGAAAGTATGTAGGCTACAAAGATGCAGAAGAATAGAGAGATATTTCTTTGGATGCGTTTTAAAGAAATAATATGAGGCAATTTTCCTAGCATATAATAGGACAATAGAATGTCAGTGACAGTGATGCAAAACGCACATTTGCACATGACTGGTAGAAAGCCTGGGGGATTCAGAACACTGCCAGGATAAACTCTGACATTTTAACCTGAGCGTCCTTGTGTAGACAGAGTTATGTATATCTTTGCCTTCTAAATGCTGGGGAGGCCTGATAAAAGGTATGCAGATTTTAGTATAGTGACTGAAAATAAGTTTTTTGATATGTTAGAAAGAAACCTGGATTGCAGAGATGATACAATTTTGTGAATAATAAAGGCTTTGATAAGTTAAAAATCAAACAAGTGGTTCAGTATTAAAATTTAAAACTCTTTAGACTTTCCTAGGACTTCCTAAGCCCTTTTTTCGGGCTGTTTACAATTCAAAGGCACTACCATTCTACAGCATCCTTTCTGCCAACTTCATTGTCCAGTCAGTTCCTACACTGATCACAGGCTATTTGTATCCAATTTGTTTTCATTGGTCAAATTGTTAAACAGATTGTTGCCAGATAGCCTGTCAAGTAGTGTCATAGAAGCCAGTGCTGTGATTATCCCAGATGTCCCCTTCTAGTGCCAAGTATTATGCTTTCTGTGTGTGTTTGTTTTTGCAATAAAATCATCATTTTACAAAGGCTGCTAAAATATATAGATACATTTTTTACTCACATATAAATTTATCTTTTCTATAAATGTCCCACATTGCTGTGTCTGCAATACAAATAAGTCCTAATTCACATAACGAGATCATAGAATAAATACTCTATCACTTACTGATCCTGTGTTTCTTCCATGTTTTGCGTTTATTTGTTCACTTCTATAATTTAAGTGAAGTGCTTGTATTGAAGATTTTCACTTTTCATTTCTTTCTTTTCCAAAAAGGGGGGATTGACCTTTCTTTACATTACATTGTTATGTCTTCAAGTTCAAAATAACAAACTGTCCATAAATAAGGAGGCATTTTTTATAATGGTGTATATCAAAAAGGAATCATTGTCAAATGTGTCAGATCATACTATAAGCAAAACCATGATATCAACCAATTATCTGTAGATGGTTTCTAAGAAAATCATTAAGAATACAGCATGAAAACAATTGGACATTTGAATAAAGAATTTTAATCTGATTCCTGAAATTAACAATTAGAATTTTAATACATTTTAAAAAGTTTTACTGTGCCTTATTCTACAGAAGAAATAGAAGACTTTGGGTTACTGAGTTTTGAACACATACTAATTTTAACTTTCCAATTAGCTTCATGGATAAAAGTATACTGTAATATCCATTTACAAGGAAAAAATTAATGAACTCTTATCTGTGAAGTGCCCAGATATGGAAAATAAGCTTAAGAATTCCCTGAGCTTGCACAGATGGGTTAACAAGTCATAAAGAAATAGAAAGCCACAGGATGAATGCATCCACAATTAGGTAAACAAGATTAGGTAAACAGGGCTAAGGCCCCCAATATAGGACAAAGGTGTAGGAATAGGAAATCTCAGGATGAAAACATTCAAGATTAGGTAAACAAGATTAGGTATTCATGGTGGAAGCACCCCCCAACTTAGTACAATAGCAGAAAACTGCTTTCACAGGAAGGAAGGACCAAAATAGGTAAATAGGTAAACAGAGCTATAGATTGCAGCAAGGCAAAGTTGCACTGAGCAGAGGTAATTACCAAAAGAAAGGTGCCTTTCTGACCCTGAGGTAGCATGCTCCCTCTTTCTTGTCCCCTAGGCAAGTTTAGGTAAACAGAAGTGGTGCCTCTGTCCCCACACCCATGAGTTAATGTTCATGGTTTCATTATCTCTTTGTGCACATCCATCACACTTGTTAGCCTTCAGATCCTAATAAAAATGGAGCAAGGACTCTTACTCAGGGCTCTTGTCTCCTCCCGGGCATTAGCCTCTCTCATATTTCAATCCTTCATCTACTCTCTTGCTGGACAAGAGAGAACTCCAGAACCCAGAGTCTATGACACCCAGAAATTCTGAAATAATGCACAAACTTCCTCTGGTACCCTCTAGTCCAAATCTTTGAAACTTTATACAAGAAACAGGAGGCTTTTATTGTAGAACTTTGGCATATTATAATTCTTGAAAAACAAAGAAATGCTGAACTATCTTTCAAAGTACTAATCAAAATACTTCATTGCTACATGTTCTGGATTCAAGTCTTGGTTTGTTCAATTTCTCATTGTATGACCCATGACAAGTCATTTAGTATATCTAATCTGCAAATCTATGTTTAAAAAAAGAGAACAGTAGTAATATATCAATCTTATAGTACTTTTGTGAGTTTTAAGAGTTCATCTGTGTAAAATGTCAAGAATATTGCTTTGCTAATGGTAAGAACTCAAAAAAGTTAATGGTTAATTAAAATGTATAAAACACAGACAAAATAAAATGCAATGCAAGTTCCTTGATATTCAGTTTTTCTAGTTATGTTTATTTTGTTCTTTCATTCATGCACTGATACAATTATTTGTTCATTTTTCAAGTCATTTCAAATTGTCATATCAATAAGCACAATAACATGCACATAATAAGCAGTTGATGAAATTAAGTATGTATGAATAAATGTATCAATTAAGCAATTAGAAATGGAATCATGCTCACTAATTCACTGTTATTCAGGATATGTTTACTGCTCTATACATCTTTTTGATCAGCTTAACTATGGATTTGACTACTAAAATATAAGATATATTAATCTATAGATACAAGAGCATCAGAGAACTCCAAGTGAGATGATTAAATACACTTATTGTTATTAATTGTTAATTTTAGTTATGAATAATAATGCAAGGCACAACAAAAGAAAACACACCATAGCCAAAAAACCTGAAAATCCAATAAATGACATCCAGAGTTAAAGAAAAATGCTGGCAGAAAACAAACATAAACAATAAGCAGAAAATATGCAAATAGAAGCCATAGCAGTAAGTTCTTTAAAGTACTGTAAGGGGGGAAGGGGGGACGCCTGGGTGGCTCACTCGGTTGAGCTTCCTACTTCGGCTCAGATCATGATCTCACGGTTCACGGTTCATGGGTTCGAGCTTTGCGTCGGGCTCTGTGCTGACAGCTAGCTCAGAGCCTGGAGCCTGTCTTCGGATTCTGTGTCTCCTTCCCTCTATGACCCTGCCCTGCTCGCACTCTCTCGCTCTCTCTCCCTCAAAAATAAATTTCAAAAAAAACATTTAAAAAAATAAAAAAAATAAAGTACTGTAAGGGGGAATAAAGCTGTCTACCTAGAACCCATCACAAGCAAAACATATTTCAGAAAAGAAGTTTAAGAAATTGTCAGAAAAGCAAAATGTGAGAGAATATAATTTCACATTATATTGACTCAAGAAAAGTTAAAGAATATTCCTGAGACCATCATTTGGACATGAGACACTTGCATCTACCAGACATGAGTAATGCTGAAGATAATATTAAAAGGTAATTTTAAAATATTTTTTAAAATTTTAATTGCTCTGAAAGATAAAGTATGTCTAAAGTGAAAATAGTAATCATGTACTATGACATTTGCTTTGTACGCAAAATAAAATGATGGACTATGTTGCAGGAGATGATAGGTATATACTATATATGAAGTAGTAGTATAAGATAATAATTTGTAAATTATTTGAAAGTTGAATGTGTTAATAATAATGTATATATTAACCTAAAGATATCCATTTAAAAAAGAAAAGGTTAAAACTAATTAGTAATGATGGAAACAATGTAGAATATTTTTAAAAATACTTTAATAAGCCAGAAGAATGCAGAAAAAGAGAAGAACAGGTAGAAACCTTCGTTTGCAAGCATAATTCATTCCAAAAACATGCTTATAATCCAAGGCACTTGTATATCAAAGCGAATTTCCCCATAAGATAGGAAACAAAGATGATTCATTCCACAACCCAAAATTATTCATATAAAAATGATTACAATACTGTAATGTAATATATAATAATAAATAAAATACAAAATATAAAGAAAAATAAACAAATTAACATACACTTACCTTTGAAAACCTTCGTGGCTGATGTGAGGGAGACTTTTTCCCTAAAAAATTGAGGGAAAAAAAAGAATATAAGAGGGAAGGTACATATCATTAATGTCAGGAGTAAAATAGAGTACATCATTATAGATCCTACATATAATAAAGAGATAAAAAGAGATATGCCCATATAAATGATCACGTGGATGAAATGGTCAGGTTATTTGCAAGATACAAAGTACTTTATAAAGCTCATTCATGAAAGGAGATAAACTGAAATGTATCCATCTTTTAAATAAATTGAACCCCTATTTATAAACCTCCCCCAAAAGGAACTCTAGTCCCAAATATCTTGGAAATGCTAGAAAATATTTAAAGACCTCTTAATATCAATTCTAACAGAGACCTTCCAAAAAATAGAAAGGAGGGATCACTTAACAGTTTTTATTATGAGGCCAGTATTACCTTGGCATCAAAATTTAACCATGATATTAAAAGAAGTTAAAATTACAGACCAATATTGTTCATGAACATAAACAAGTAAGTATCTGTAAAATATTAGCAAATAGGGGTAGCTGGGGGGCTCAGTTAGTTAAGCATCTGACCTCAGCTCAGGTTATGATCTCATGGTTTGTGAGCTTGAGTTCGGCATTAGGCTCTTTGCTGACAGCTCAGAGCCTGCCTACTTTGGATTCTTTGTCTCTGTCTCTTTCTGCCCTCCCCCACTCACACTTTGTCTCCCTCTCTCTCTCAAAAATAAATAAATATTAAAAAATGTATTTTTAATATTAGCAAATAACTTACAGCAATAAAATAAAATAAAATAAAATAAAATAAAATAAAATAAAA
>CM053574.1:107611278-107662675 GCA_028646485.1 Cryptoprocta ferox | reverse complement strand
GAAAAGAAGTATAATTTTTAATGTTGAAGTAGCATGATTTCTATATAAAAAATCCCCCAAAACTTATAAAAAGGTCCTATGACTAAGCAGTAAATTAAGTGGTATCAGATATGCAAAGCAACATACAAAAATCAACTAATTTTATTTTAATAAAACAATAAGAATAGAAATTTTAAAATATAATATCACCTAAAAATCAAAAAATAAAAATAAAATAAGGATATGCCTAACAAAATAATTGAAAAGTTTGTGTGCTATAAATTACAAAATATTGCTGAATAAAAATAAAGATAATTTAAATAGAAACGCTGTTGATTGACTAGAAGTCTCAGTAATGTTAATATGCATATGTGTATATTGTCTCCAAATTGTTTTGTAGATTCAACAAAATCTATTAAAATTCCAAGCTTTTTATTCTTTCTTTCTTTCTTTCTTTCTTTCTCTCTTTCTTTCTTTCTTCTTTTTTTTTTCTTTTGGACGATTCTAGTAGATGCTGATTCTAAACTATATATTCAAGGAGCACTTCTAACTACTCTGGTGCTGTTGATTCAAATTAATTTTCATTT
The DNA here is from genome assembly GCA_028646485.1 of Cryptoprocta ferox. Lineage (NCBI taxonomy): Eukaryota > Metazoa > Chordata > Mammalia > Carnivora > Eupleridae > Cryptoprocta > Cryptoprocta ferox. The sequence continues at coordinate 107,662,109 of CM053574.1, read as the reverse complement.
AAATAAACTCTTAGAGGTACCTAGGTTGCTCAGATGGGTTAGCTTCCAACTCTTGATTTCAGCTCAGGTCATGATTTCAGGGTTTGTGGGATCAAGTCCCCTGCAGAGAGCTCCATGCTGAGAGCAGGGAACCTACTTGAGATTCTTTCTTTCCCTCTCTTTCTGCCCCTCCCCCCTTCTCTCTCTCTCTCAAAATAAATAAAATAAATTTTAAAAATAAACTTTTAAAAATTTTAATATGCCTCTACTTATCATTTAGCATTTGGTGTCATAGAGGGAGCCAAAGGAGACCCCCAAGGCCCTCAGAAGCAGCCAGGTATAGGTACCTATTGAAACCCTGGGGATCACTGCTTTCTCACTACCTCCCCTCAAGGTCATGGATAATTTCCTCTTGGACCCTGGATCCTAGCTCTGCAGCTGTTGAATATTGAGCCTTACCTGAGCATTTCTTTTTCAGTACTGGGTGGGGAAACTGGAGTTGGACTGGATCCAACTTTAAAACCAGGTCAGGTCTGGGGTTAGACTGGGTCTAACTTAGAAACCAGACTATGTCTGTGTCAGAATGTGTCTCACTTAATCTATGTTGGGTCAAATTGGATACCTCAGGTGAATAAACTTTTGTTTTAAAGTTGAACAAGTAAGTTAACCTTACCAAAGATAATCTTGAATTTCAGTGGCCACAGTGGAGTAATTTTAACTTAGATAAGCTTATCCACTTATTTATTAGGTGGTCTAACCAAAAAGGGGCCTCAGCCCGGCATTCACTATAAAAGGAAGAAGAAAAAAACATTTTTCCTCTTGTACAGTTTCTGGTGACCAGTATTAGACCTACTGGTGTACTTCACTCACTCTAGAGTCCACAGACTACATCCTAGGAAAATTGGCAGGATGGCAAAGGGTTAGAATTCCTATGAAGTCAGCTCTCCCAGATCTCCATCTGTAGTGTTTGGTAAAGAGAGAAAGAAAGGTTGATTCATTCTATTCCTTCTTTACCAAATTTAGATCAGCAGGAAAAACATTCATTATTGATTCGCTTTCTCCAGTAAACCTTGGAATTATAATCTGCCATTAAAAAGGACTCATTCAAGATCTTGGAACTGCACACCAGCTGGAGATCTAAAACTAAAATTCCCCATGGAGGTTCCTCTCCAGAAGCAAACAGCATCTGGTAGTGGACAGCTCTCACAGGATCACAGATCAAGATCTTCATCTCTAATATGAAACCTTTATTCCTTTTGCCTGTTCCCTACATGCTTCTCTCTCTCTCTCTCTCTCTCTCTCTCTCTCTCTCTCTCTCTCTCTCTGTTAATGCACAGGAAGACAGTGCTTCTCAACTCTGGCAATTATTTGTGAATCTACTACTAAGACTATAACTGCACAAAAAAAATCCCTAGAATTCTTTGCTAAGGTGATCTTAGATAATAGAATTGCTTTAGATTACTTATTGGCTAAAGAAAGACTCTGTGCTGTAGCAAATTTTTCATGCTATACCTGGATCAAAACCTCCGAAATTTTAGCAAATATAAGAAATTGACCAAAAAAGGCACTTTGCTAAAACAGATTGATGTCCCTTCAGATACATTTTTTGATTTTTTTATATCAACTGGTTTCATTCATAAAGGGCTTGGCTAAGGAGTATACTTCAGTCTCTTAATGTTATCTTCCTCATAGTTATCATTGTACTCTCCTTGGGTGCTGTGTTCTCACAGATGGTACAATGCAGTACATCAGATGGTCTCACTCTGCTAAGAGAAACAGAAGCAACTGGACAAGAAGAGGAATGGCAAAAACAATTCATCCGGGGATCTGAAGACATAACCTGTGAGTTTCACGATGTAATAAGAACAACTTACATCTGATGGTGACTAAGAGTAGTGTTAATACCAAATTTTTTATCAGCCTCTCATATATGAAAGGATGATAAAAATTAAAGAAACGTTAAATTAAACAAAGAGGCCATTAGATGTGTTGTGACTCTAATGCTGCAGCAGCCTATTAAGCAAACCATAACACTTAGAAACAGCCAATCACAAGGGGCCAACTAGGCTTTATGCTTTAGTCAATCAGTAATTGCCTTCCCTCACCTTTTTGCTATAAAAGTCTCTCCCTGAGCTTTTGTTGGTGGAGTACACCTAACCACTTCTGATTTGGAACACAGCTCAATTTGAAGAGATTTTTGTTCAAATAAACTCTTAAAATTAAACATAAATAAAATAAAAGTTATATTAAAACACAAAGATGTAGAATCATCAAAATTTTTAAAATAATAGCATATGTGGTGTAGCCAAGCACCCTATTTTAGACTTTCTATACAGTTACAGTAATCAAGTGTGTCATACTAGCTAATGCATAGACATAGATCAGTGGGACAGAAGGATCAGAGATAGAGTTATACATAGAAGATCACTTGGTTTTTATACAAAAGTTATAAGGTAATTCAGTTAGGAAAGGATAATCTTTCAACAAATTATGATCCACAAATTACACACTCACGTGTAAAAAAAAGTAAATCTTAACACATACCTTGCATTAAATACAAAAAATTAACTTGAACTGGATAATGCACATAAATATAAAACCTAATACTATAAAACTTCTTGAAAAAATTAGGAAAGCAATCTGATTCCTTGGGTTAAGTAAGGGTGTCTTATATGAGGCATAAATCAAAGGAAAAAACATACATATGTGTTTATATTTATAATGATAAATGTATGTATACACACAGACATATATGCTGAAGGTATATCAAAGGGACAAAGGAAGCAACTGAAAAAGTCTAATTTTTGAGTAAAATACCATTAAGAAATATTGGGTTATAACCAGTAGTATAAAGTAAATATTTATGGGTTCATGCTGATATAATTAGGGAGAAGAGACAGATGTACTGTGCAGAAGAATTCCATGTAATTTGTGTGGATACAATATTCTAATTGTGCACCTAAGGGCTTCCTTCCAAAGAGTACGATATGGAAACAGAAAACAAGAGTAAGTTTATAGTACAGAAACCTGACAAACACTACCTTAGCCAGGTGATCATTCTTCATATTAACAGAAGTCATGTTGATAGTATATATTCTTGATATGCTATGATTAAAATGGCACTTCATCTCTGTGGTTTTTCTTCCCCAAACCCACAAAAATAGTCTAAACAGAAGAAAAATATCAAAAAAATCGTCTTAGAGGGACAATCTACAAAAGAGTTGAGTGAATAGGACTTCTCAAACTTTCAAGGCCAATAAAAGCAAGGAATGTCTCCGAATATGTCAAGGACAAGAGGGGGGTAAGGAGACATGATAGGTACATCAGAAATGTCAGAATATAAAATTAGTTTTTGAAATTCCACCTGTTCACCAACTTTCAGCCTGTCCTCACACAGCAGTTTTCTCATTTTCTATTTTGATGATTAGCTGTTTTATTTTAAACATAAAAATGAAGGCATATGTACTGCAAAAATTGCAATGGACAAATTAAACAGGAAAGGAAAGCTTTATTCAAGATTATTGCAATAGTACAATAGAGGAAAAGGAGCAGAACTCAAGTCTGAACTTGATTTCACTTAGAGGGATATAAGTTGTCTTTTTATTCTCTTTTTTAAGTGCCAGGGTAAGAGGGATATCATAGGCCATCTCAGTTTGCTCGGTTGACTTTATTCCAAATAAAAAGTAAACTCATTTTTTCCTGACAGGAGGTAATTTTGTAGTCTGAACTTTACTCCACTTTTGGAGATAAAAGTTTTGTTTTTTGTTCCTTTTTTTTTTTTTTAAGTGCCAGGGCAAGGGGAATATCATAGGCAGTCTCAGTTTACTTAGTTGACTTTATCCAAAGAAAAAATAAACTTTCTCATTTCTTCCTGACAGGAGGTAATTTTACATCTTGAGCAAGGTTAGACTCTTAACGTCTCAGAGAAGCTGAGACACTGGTGCTATCTTCCTTGATGATAGCATTTTAAAAAGCTGGTTCATAAGACTTTGAAAAAGTAGTCATGGGTTGTAAGACTGGCAAGAGGTTTTAAAAATATTTATATCTTGGGGCTCCTGGGTAGCTCAGTCAGTTAATCGTCCAACTTCGGCTCAGGTCATGATCTCACAGTTCACGAGTTCGAGCCCCTCATCAGGCTCTGCAATGACAGCAGAGTGCCTGCTTGGGATTCTGTGTCTCCCTCTCTCTCTCTGCCCCTCCCCCACTCATGTGCATGCTCTCTCTCTCTCTCTCTCTTTCTCTAAGATAAACATTTGAAAAAATAATAAAAATATTTACATTGCAAAGGGGCAGTTAAAGTGTTTACAATTACAACTTTTCTGAAATAAATGTTCCAATAAAAGAGGTCAGGGGCCTAAAGTCAGAGAAAGCCTGTCTAAAGTTTGTCAAACTGAAAGGAACACTAAATATGCAATAATCATATACATTTGCTTACTTTAAAAATAAAACAAGTACATTGCCAGACCACTTCATATTTATCTAGATATTTATGAATAACATGATTGAACCAAAATTTATCTCTTGTTAATATTGTTTAATGAAATTTTAGTTGTATACTAACATGAATATACAAAAATATAAATATTTCTATATGTATCCATAAATACATATTTATATGCATTAAATATAAATATAAAAAATTAACAAGTATATAAATATGTATACATATATAGAAGATATATGTATAATATTTGTAACTATATTAAGCTAAAATGACTTTATATTGCTACCTCCAGCTCTAATCCATTAGCACTTGGGCAATACAGTCTTCTCTCCTTACTTATCTGTCACCTCCCCTGCAGGCAGTGAGAAACATGGCTCTCACTCTCTGCCAATTTACTCAATTGTCCGATTGCGGTGTTTATGTATAGTGTTACCATAATTGTTAATCCATACCCTTGTGGGGAAAAAATCTTTACCAACTAGAGTAGAGGGTTAATTTATACTGTAATATTATATAGAAAAGTTTTCCCACTGTAAAATATCTCCTGTGTCTCAATCATTCAGTGTCCCCCTACTTCTCTTGTCTTACTGTGCTAGAACTGCCATGACAAAATACCACAGACTGGGTAACTTTAAAAATGACAATTTATTTTTGCATGGTTCTAGAGGTTTGAGGTCCAAGATCAAGGTGCCAGCACAGTTGGTTTTCTTTGAGGCCACTCTCCTTGGCTTTCAGATGGCTCTTCTCTTGCTACCTCTTTACATCGTCTTCTCTCCGAGTATGCACACTCCTGGTGTCTCTTTGTGTTCCCTAATCTCCTCTTATAAGGATACCAATCAAATTGGATTAAGGGCCACTCTAAAAGCCTCATTTTAACTTACCTTTGCAAAAAGGCCTTAAAATATGGTTTCATTCTGAAATACTATGAGTTTAGAACTTCAAACTGAACTTTGGGAAATAGAGTTTTAGCTTTAACAACTTCTAAATCCATGATAATCCATGACATTTTTATCTTTGCTATAGTTTTGCCTTTTCAACTATGTCCTGTTAACTGGTATCTTACATAGTGTAGCCTTTCCAAACTGTTTTCTTTTGCTTAGCACTGTGAATTTAAAGTTCATGCATGTCTTCTAATGGCTTTAGAACTAATTTATTTTTATTGTTAAAGAGTATGTAATTGTATGAATGCACCAGTTTGTTAATGTATTCACCTATTCAAGGATGTCTTGATTGCTTCTGCTTTTTGATGAATATGAATGAAACTTCTATAGGTTTTTTGTTTGTTTGTTTGTTTGTTTGTTTGTTTTGTATGCACATATTGTAAATCAGTTGGATAAATACCTAGAAGTGTAATTACTTGGTATGATCTTCCTTTCCAATCTGTGTACCTTAATGCAATTTATCATGCTCAATGCACAAGAACAACTGCTTAATTTTATAGACAGGGTATCTGTACAGAGTATTACAAACTTTGTAGGTGATGCTTTTTTTGTAACTAGTAAACAACACAAGATTTTTCTATTAATGGTGATGAGAACCATCTGTGCCCTGTGATTCATTGTGTTAAGCATTATCTTATGAATCAGAAATTATGTTAAAGTGAATTCATAATATCTTTCTGTATTTTTATATTTTTATAAATATATATATTACATTTTTCTTTGTTTTCTTTGATATTAGAAAAGAAGTGGCTTTTAAAAACTATAAATAAATTTTAAAAAATAATATAGTGATATGGAAGGACATTACCATGCTCCTGCATTCTAGATCCATTGTTTTCATTCCAGAAAACTGCTGTTATAGTAGGGCTACCCTTTATTACTCTACCTGGTTTGATACTTTTATTTCTGCATTTCATGAAATAACTTTTCATAATCAACTTCCACATTTTATTTTTTAAAAATTTTTTAATGTTTATTTATTTTTGAGAGAGAGAGAGAGCACAAGGGAGGGAGGGGCAGAGTGATAGGGAAATGGAGAATCCAAAGCAGGCTCCACGCTCTCATCACAAAGCCCGACATGGGACTCGAACTCACAAACTGGCCTAAGAGATCCTGCCCTAAGGCAACGTTGGAGTCTCAATGGACTGAGCCACCCAGGCACCCCATAACTTCCACATTTTAATTAAGCATCTCCTCAAGTGACATTCCTAAGGGGACCCAAGGATTGTCTAAAAATGTCTTCACTTAGATTTCATATGTTACTAATAATGTGGTAGAACACAAGATTTTAAATTCAAAATAATATCTGAATTTTAAGGTATTACTTATTGCTGTTTAGTATTCTGCATTATGAGAAGCTCAAGGCTAGTATCATGTTTGTTATTTTTTAGGTTACCTCTTTTTCTCTACTGAGCATCGCTTTATGCTTGTTGATACAAAATTTCACGAAGGTATGTAGTACTGTGAGTGTTTCTCTACGTGTGCATTTTAAAAATTCATTCTGTTGGGAATTTGAGCTGTTCAATCTGAAAGAGAAATCACATCAAAACAATAAAGCAGGAGGTTTTTATTGTTTTTTATTTTGTTCAAGATTTCCAGGTAGATTTGGCTAACTTACCCAACCATATCTGTTGTATAAGTGGATCTTTGTTCCTTACAGCAAAGAATATATATTCTATTTCTGTTAGCTCTTTTATAAATTCCCAAAGTCTGAGTAAAACTTGTCAAATATTCACATGTAACACTACCCTTAGCAACAAAAATGTTAAACCCCAAGAATATCCCATCTTTTACTATCCACTTCTCTCATTAAATATAATTATCATTTAAAAAAGTATTAGAGCAAAAAATTACTGTTCAATATTTTTCATTATTTTTCATCTTTAGGACTTTTAGGACAAAGATATATTACTACGAATGATTAATGTGTTAAAGATTTTAAAGTGTGTGATATAGTTTTTAATGTTCATTTATTTTTGAAAGAGAGCAAGCTGGGGAGGGACAGAGAGAGAAGAGGACAGAGGATCTGAAGCAGGCTCTGTGCTGACAGCAGAGACCCCAGTGTAGGGCTAGAAATCACAAACCCTGAGATCATGACCTGAGCCGAAGTTGGATGTTTAACTGCTTAACTGCCTGAGCCACCCAGGCACCCCAAAGTGTGTGTTATTTTTAACATATATACATACACGTGTGTATATATATATATATATATATATATACATACACGTGTGTATATATATATATATATATATATACATACATATATACATATAAAGTTTATTTCTTTATTTTGAGAGAGAGAGAGAGAGCACACACAAGCAGGGGAGGGGCAGAGAGAAAGAATCCCAAGCAAGTTTTGTACTGTCAGCTTGGAGTCCAATGTGGGGTTCAATCTCACAAACCATGAGATCATGACCTGAGCCAAAACCAATAGTCAGACGCTCAACTGACTGAGCCATCCAGACACCCCTGTGTATTATTTTTAATAACAATGTCCAGCTGTATTGTTTACAATATACCTAGAGTCCTAACTTATGGCTAGAATTGGCATTGTATTTTCATGAAATTACTCATTGTTTAATAAATCCTTTGAAGGGTGCAACCATTAGTTTTAGTATTTTTAGAGATTTTTATTTGTGAATAGATTTTTAATAAACCTGATGACAAGAACAAGAGTTCTTGTACATATTTATGATTACATTGCAAGAAGCACATCTTTCATGACCTAACATATAGCCATTAATAATGTGAACAGCAGTGCATATAACATAAATAATTTAGTGAGAAAGATACAAAGTTCAAACCTAAATATATTTTCAATATATTTGGTAATTATAATGATTAAATATCGGTAAGTGCATTAGTAGAAATTTCATTATATTTATTAAAGCACATTGGTTCTATCACTTAAATTATAGCTGGAAATCACTTTGAGGTAGTGTGTTTATTTTATCTCCTTCTTTATTTGACCATTTCCCTATCCAATCCCCATCATTGCTTTCCATTCACCTAGCACTATTAATCTGTTTTTCATTGTTACAAGGAGGGTTTGTGAGAGGGCAAGAAACAAAATTGCCTCTATGACATCTTAATTAACATTTTCAGATTCCACTTGAGATAGAAAGGAGAAGCAAGAATGCAGAAATGATAAATTGGCTTTCAAAAATCTAAAAAAAGAAAAGATTAACTTAAAAGAGGTTTCTACTGAGGGACACCTGGTGGCTCAGCTGGTTAAATGTCCAACTTTAACTCTGGTCATGATCTCAAGGTTCATAGTTTGAGTCCCACATTGGGTTCTCTGCTGTCAGCATGGAGCCTGCTTTGGATCCTCTCTCCCCATATCTTTCTGCTCCTCTCTTGCTTTCTTTCTCTCCTTCTCTCTCTCTCTCTCTCTCTCTCTCTCAAAAATAAATACACATTAAAATTTTTTAAAGTGGTTTCTACTGAAAGGAACCTTCATGCACTGCTGGTGGGAATGTAAATTAGTGGATACGCTGTGGAAAACAGCATGGAGGTCCCTTGAAAAATTAAAAATAGAAATGCCATATGATCCAGGTATTCACTACTGGGTATTTCCTCAAAGAAAACCAAACAAACAAACAAAAAGACACACGCAGGGGTGCCTGGGTGGTTCAGTTTGTTAAGCGTCTGACTTCAGCTCAGGTCATGATCTCATGGTTTGTGAGTTCTAGCCCCACATGGGGTTCTGTGCTGGCAGTGCAGAGTCTGCTTTGGGTTCTCTCTCTCCCTCTCTCTCTGCCCCTCCCCTGCTTGCACTTTCTCTCTCTCTCAAAAATAAATAAGTAAATGTTAAAAAAAGACATATGCACTCCCATGTTTACTGAAGCATTATTTATAATAACCAAGATATGGAAGCAACCCAAGTGTCCACTGATAGATAAATGGATAAAGACATGATATATGCATATAATGGAATGTGTAAAGCATAGCAAAGGTATATAGAGCTACAGAAAAGGACAAGATCTTGCCATTTACAACAATGTGGAAGAACCTAGGGGATATTATGCTAAGTGAAATAAGTCAGACTGAGAATGACAAATACCATATGATTTTACTTACATGTGCAATCTAAAAAAGTGAATAAATCAACACACAAATATAAAACAGAAACAGACTTATAAAGGCAGAAAACAAACTGATGCCTCCCAGAGGAGAAGGATAGGGGAGAATGGGCAAAATGGGTGAAGGGGAGTAAGAGGCTTCCAGTTACAGACTGAATATGTCACAGACATAAAAAGTACAGCATAGGGAATATAGGCAATGTATCGTAACAGTGATGTATGGTGACAGATGGTAGCTATACTTGTAGTGAGCATAGTATAATGCATAATGTTGTTGAATGACAATTATGTATACATGAAACTGATGTAACAATTGTGTGTCAATTACATATCAATAAAAAAAATTAAAAAAGAGGTTTCTACTGATTAGGGAAAAGAGGAGTCATCTGGGACCCAGAGCAGTGGGGACTACTTGCATTTTACAAGGCAGCACCCATCTGAGATGACAAGGCCCTAAGAGGAGAATGGTAAAATTATTCAACAAGGTAGGCTTTAGCCTTTCTAAGCTTGAGGAAAAAATCCAGTGTTTCAAGAATGTTCTTAAACCAGTGGATATTTGCCAGTCCTGAAGAGAACAGAAATAATTGAAGATACAGATGACTAAAAATAAAGGAATACTTTCCATCCTACCAACCTGCACCTACTTTTTAAGTATATATACTTTATACCATATATACTTCTTTCATGGAAGTTATGTCTTTGAATACTAATTGCAAAGCATGAAAGAAGAATTGTAACTCTAGCAACATCCTATGGCAAAAATGGAAAATTCAAATACTTCTGTTCACTTAAATTTAGTAAAAAGAGCATTTATAGTATTTGGACTTAGAAAACCTCATCTCACATCTTACCTCTGTTGCTATTAACATCAGTGCCTTATGTAAGTCATTTATAATCTCAGAACCAGTTTCTCTATTCTTAAAAATTATACTAATTCCAAAGTCTCTCACTTGTTTTGAGAATAAAGTAACTTATTGCATAATTTTTCAACTTCATTAGGTTATCATAGTCAGGAAGCTATAAAATTGTAGAGAATTTCAATAATGAAAGACCTATTGCTATGAGAGAAAGCTTCCTTTAAAGTCATTAGTGGAAAAAATATATATATTCATAAATGTAAATGATTTTTGAAGAAATATTTAATTACTAATATAGTGCATGCTTTTTTAAATTAAAATATTTTCAATGTTTATTTAAATATATTATGATTTCAAAATTAACAGAATTTTATGTTTTATTTATATAATGATTCATATGTTATGTAAAATGTGGAAGTTCAATACAATTTCAAAAACTCTCTTTTCATGAAAAATTTAAGAAGCTCAGCTAGTTGCATCATCTGAATACAGTGTAGTACTGGACACATTTTACACCCATTGTTAAATTCATTAAATTGCAATGTTGTATATATTATCATTGAAAACCTCAAAATTTTTAAAAAATCATAAAATCACAAGTGACGTTAAGAAACTACATTTTGATCAAAATCTTTGATTGATGACTGTAACTTAAGGCTATTTCATAAAACTACATTTAAATATATTTGACATAATTTGATCAAATAAAATTTTATAACTAGTTATTTGAATGAGCAGCGATTTTAAAATAATTATTGCAAGTACATACTGCACTGTTTTATATTACATAAGAAGTATATCTTGAAGAAAACAGTTTTCTTGACTCATCAGTGCTATTTGTCTCTGAAACAGAACTTTTTCCTCTTAATTCAGCACTCAGCAGTACTGTGAACATATTGATCTGTAATCAACTGCTGACACAGTTATTTGGCTTAAGCCATATATTTACTGAACTGCAAACACAGCATTATGACAGGCATATATAAAACAGTTTTCTAGTACACACAAAAACTCATTGCAAACACTTTATCTAAGTGACAATTTTATCTGCAGTTTTCTTTCTTCAATTTGTTCAGTAAAGGGTGTATATGTTAGTCACCATAAAAATAACATGTTGCTATAAATCACCTCCCAGAACAAAATTAATTTTATATTTCCTCATTTGTAATAAGGACCTTAATAAATTTTAAAAGCCAATGAATAGCTCATATTCAATATAGCTTGGCTGTAGAGGATTAGCATTTTTAATATTAATTTATCAGCAATATATAAAAATAGTGCGGCAGTTTTTCATATATCAGAGATTTTAAAAATTTAATTAATATTGTAAAAATTATTACAGTTAAAATACTTTATAGTGCATTTGACATATGAAGTCACCATCCTTCAATATTTTAGCATACCACTATGCAAACATAATGAAAAACTATTAAATGTAAAATGTAATAGTTTTAAGAAATTATACTTTCCTTACACAGTGTTTTACTTTATGTCATGGCTGTTCTCTAAAGTTTATAGCTAGAGCTGCAAAGCATATTTCTGTCTTGTGCCAACACCATGGTTAGTGCTTAAGAGTTTAACAAAGTAAATGGAATATTTATACATATAGTACATGATGACTTTTATGATATATATAAATATATATACTATATATATTGGTGTAAAGAAGACAAATTATCAAAAGTCCTTTGGCCGCTGGCTGATGTGCACAGTAAGCCAAAAAATGACACTGGTTTTTGTGGCAGAGAAAAGGGTTTTATTTCAGAGCACCAAGTAAGGAGAAGGAAGAAGATTTCTCAGATTCCATCTCTGTTGGGTTGGGTTTATTTAAGGGTAAGGGAACAAGATGTGAAATATGCTGATTGGCTATAGAGATGAGGGGAGATAGCACTCTTTCTGGGCATGCACATTCAGGAATCATGCCACTTCATGGGAGACATGATTAAAAAATGGCAGATTTAACATGACAAACAAGGAAAATTTCTGAGTGTATCCTCGCTGAGTTTACTTTCCTTCACTCCTGGTCCCTTTTGCTCAACTGCAAATATTATTTCTTCCTGTTTTATTTATTTTAACTGGTCTTATTGGTTCTGGGCCAACTTTCAGCAAAACAGGCCTATAAATCAATCAGGTGAACAGAGTTTTTTTTAGGGCAGGATGATCAAGCATTTGTTAACTTAAATATATTGATTTCAGACACACTTATGTTTTATTTTTCTGGATGATCATGGGTAAGGGCCTAAGGATACAAAGGAAAGAAAGCTCATTAAGCAAGAAGGTGAAAGGAGATGTTTGGAAAAACAAGGTTGTCCTATGATGCAGGTGAGTTCCTAGATAAAAGGGAATTTCTGCTAATAGCTCTCTTTCTGTTATAGGCTTTCCTCTTCAATGTAAATTTAGGCAGATGATGATAGGCCTATATTTTTCTGCATATGCTGGGGTTTAATTACTTTTAACTCAAAATAATCTTTATGTCAAAGTGGCCCATCTTGGCACAGCCTGCCCTGGGCCCCTGCACCATGAAGCAGGAAATGAATATTTGAGATTACTGAAATAAATGACATAATATTTTCAGCATTTCTAGGTTGTGACCATATTTTCTACTATCTATATTTGCAACTCAAACAAATGCACTATTATGAAATGCCCAAAGCCAATAATTTTAAATGACATAGGTAAGATAGTATTCTAAAGAGTGCTTCTTTCAGGAATGACAATAAGTGCTGCTTAATTTTTGGAAGGTGATACATGAGAAATAACAAAAGAAAATAATTCCAGAAGAAAACACTCACAATGCTAGATAATTACATATTTAAAAAAAAATCTGACAGGAAAAAAAGTATTCCTGACCAGTTTGCAGAAAAATATGGGAACTTCTTAGAAACCAAAAACAAAATGAATTGCAAGTTCAGAGATGTGAGTGTGATGAAGGAGCATCAGGCAAGCTGATGGCAAAGTACAGGCTAACAGCACCCCCTACCCCCCAGGTGGTATATGTATTCCTTGGACACTCCTGACTGCCCAAGAACAAAGGAAAGAAAACAAATGGTTGACTGATAGAGATCACAGTCATACAGGACAGGAGTCTCCTTCAGTTTATGGGTAACTTAGTAAACTGCAAGAAAAAGACAATCTTACCCATAGCCTAATCTCCAAAAACCTATAGACTCCATTTCATGGAGCCCTAATATTGTTGCAGGATTTTTTACAATACGTGGGATTCGTTGTCTCACTGCTTTGAAGAATGAAGAGGTGGACACAAAATAAGCAGCAGGCAAAAGTTTATTCGAGGAAAGTTTAGAAAATAAGAATAGTAAGAAAGCTCTCTTTACAGAGAAGGGGCATTCAGAAGTGAACACCCAAGAACTAGAGACAAGCATCCTTGTTTTATAAGGTTCTGGTTGCCCCCCTTCTCAGATTCCACCTTTACTGGCTGGACAACTCATGTGCTGGGTTGTCCATTCCTAATTGGCTTGTTTCCATTGTATGAGGGGTGGTCTGTGGCTAAATCATTCCTTGTAGGTTATAGGTTTTATGACCAACTTATTGTTAGTCAGGTCTTTGGTCAAATTCCTGAGGGAAACCTGAGGGAGAGTAGGTGGTGTCTGCTACATTCTTAAGAGGGACCTTATACCTGTTGGTGGTGAGTTGGGGGGAGGTTACTGTGGTCAGACACTCCCAGCATTGTTCCAATTGTGTCTTTTCCCCAGCCAGGAGCCTCAGGTCCTATCCTTTCCCTCTCTGCCTATTTTATCCTATCTTTGCCTATTATAATATCACTTCATCAAAATGTAAGTAAGGGTATAAGTGCTTACTATGGTGGTGTGGGAAACAAAGACAAGTGAAAAATTAAATGCCTTTACTGCCTACAGCCCATTGACAAGTCTTTCAAACAGGTAGAGTGACCTTCCTCCAGGAGTTCAGCTGTCTCCATGATGACACTTTGCTAGGGGCAAAAGGGAATATTGGCTTAACATTATCCTGACCCCGCAGGATCCTGTAAGTCTCCTTAAACACATAGAAATTCTTTTGGAAACCTCCTTTATATTTAACCCCCAAGTGTATGTTGGCAACATACACCAAGCTTATGGCCCCTGATAGGGGCCTCTGAAGGGTCTCATGACTGAGGTTTTACTAAACAGTAATAAGTGACATTTGCCTAACAACAGCTAGACCCTCAAGGTCCTGGTTTCTTAGAGACTTGAACTGTCTCTAACCCACTCTCAACCTGAAGGTATATAACCAGTCACTCTTCACAACCTCAGTGCAGCTCTTCTGCCTACGGTTCCTGTTCCCATGCTTTAATAAAATCACATTTTTTGCATCAAAAACGTCTTCAAAAATTCTTCCTTGGTCATTGGTTCTGAATCTCAAACATCACCCCAAAACCCCATCAAGTGGACACTGAAACTGAGGTATCTGCAAATCTCTGTGCACTTGAAACTGCACTTTATGCACAGCACAGATGGGGTAGGAGGTGTTCCAGGAGAAACAGATGAAGCCTAACACTCAAGTAAACAACACATAATCCAACAATTCTAAAGGTGAACACATTTCATGGATAAATTAGGAAAACAAAAGACTCCACGAAAGGACCTTAACTACCTTGTTTCTAGGTGGAGGTAGTGAAGAGGGAAAATAAAACTTTTCCTACAAAATCATAATTATAAACTCATATTCACCTGAGTGAACCTAAAATGACTTGAGTCACCTAAGTTTCTAAACTAAGGTTCTAGTTAAAATGGATTCAATTTATAAATACTTCACATAATTTGCAACAGTAAAAACAAATAATTTTTTGAGATGCAATATATTTCCAGATATCTTAAAGCACTACCAAGTGATGCATTACATAATGAAAAATAAATTTAAAAGTTAATTTAAAAGCCACCATGTCCAAACATCAGAAGTAATATGTCATAGATATATAAGCATAGAGCAAGATCAGACTGCTAAGGAATAAAGATAATGGAACAATTTTGATACTGCATATAAAACACACATGTGCAATATGTTCAAGAAATAAAAGTGAACGTCAGAAATATGATGATGTAACACACAATTAAACAAAAAGACACAGCAGAACTTTAAGGGCATCAAAGAAATTTCTAAAAATTAAAAATAGGAGAAAGAAATTCAAATAAATTTTTAGAAATTAAATTAAAAATATAAGAAATTACACACTAAAGACATGGTTCAAGACTGACCACAAATGGAAATTAAATTAGTAAACCTGACATTACAACTGAATGAATTAAACATAATGATGTTTATATAAAAACTAATATAAAGAAGTTAAACAAAATGATGCAAATTGTAAAAAATAAAAATAAAAAATGAAACTATTAAACAGAGAGGGAAAAGCCCAGAGGATGTTAAATGTCTAATCAGATTCTGGGAGAAGTATATAGATAATTGGGAAGAGACGGTATTCAAAAATAGTAGGGTATGTATATTCCAGAATTGATAAAAATCACAAATCAGGAATCCTAACTAATTTCAAGCAAGTTTAAGTTAAAGAAAAACTATTTCTAAACCTGCTGGTAAGTATTTAAAGGATGATATAGTTAAACCAACTTTAATTTTATTTAGGGGATGTAGTAGTGCAAGTGTAGACAATTTAAAGATGAAAGTATATCTCAAAGGGGGATATTTAAAGGAAAGTGTCATATAACTATTGCCTGACTCTTATCAAAATGTATTATTGAAATGCATGGCATGTCTGAATGGAGAAGTCTTTCTTGAACCAAACAGCTGAGAAAAGGGAAATAATGCAAATCTGGTCTTCGTCCTCTTTAATATGGCTTGCAAAATGGGAGCCTTTAGAATTGCCTAAACCCATTCAAGTAGTTAATTTAAAACAACATAGGATACTACTGGGGGTAGGGAGGGTAATGGCAATCAGGAAATTTCAGCTAATTAATTAGCCAGAACTAATTACAGGAAATATCTGTTAAGTACACCACACTAAATGGAGCCTCTGGGAAAAGCCTTTTACTGACACTCACCATTTATTGCTAGAATTTGACGCAGTTTCAAGACATGTGCCATTTGAAAGGGATTTGTTGGCTTGTTATTGAGTTTTCATTGAAACATCTTCTATTACAGAAGACTATACATACTGTAAGCTGAAATAACCTTCATGTCTTGGGTTATAACAAATTCCATTCCCATGGAAATGGAAATGCAATTTTCCCTCACTAAGTGGAAACAATGTATTCAAGAATACACAACATGGGTGACCACTAGAGTATCAGGCAGTACATGACTTGGTGGTTGCTCTGCCTTTTGGCTGGGTCAACATTAGATCCCCTTCAGGAGTTACCTAATCTCGTAGCCAAAGGGACCACTTACCATGAACAGTTACTCAAAGATACCAAGCACGTTGGTTTACAGAAGGTAGATCAAATGTGGTTAATTGGTTAATTTTTTGAGATGATGATCAGAAAAGCAATTGCACTCCAGATAGTTGATTGCTTCTTTTTAATTTCCATTAAACATAGATTCACACAATGGGTATAATTAAGATTGGTGTTTCTTGACACATTAAGAAGAATTGAATAAGAACAATGTAATGGTGTAGATTTTTAGTGATTCTTAGACAGTAGCTACTACATTGATAATGTCATGTGTTTTGTTATGACAAACTTTATGGAATTGGAAAAAGAGAATCAAATCTAAGAAAAGAAGAAAATCAAATAATCACATTGATGGCCATTAAAATTTAGAAGGAGATAGAAACCAAGTAGGTGCCTTTTTTCATTGTTTGGAAATTGTCCCATGGGGACATAAGATAAGTGATCCTACAAGCATTCAATAAATTCATTCATGGGAAGAAAAAATGTATCCCATAATTTTTGTCAGAAGTTCACAATATAACTAACAATTGTTCTATTTACTAACAAGATATCATTAGTGATTAAAAGCAGCTACAGATTGCCTGGTGAAAGATCTTGGTCAGACCATAGTTGGCAGGAAACTCATGTAGACATCCATTTCAGTATAACAAGGCAGTATGAATAGTACATATGGCTATGCCCACAAGAGACTTCAGGTCCATTTTAACTGAGTTTGTTTATTTTTTTAATGTTTGTTTATTTTTGAGAAAAAGAGCATGAGCTGGGAAGGGGCAGAGAGAGAGGGACACACAGAATCTGAAGTAGGCTCCAGATCTGAACTGTCAGCACAGAGCCCAGTGGGGGCTCAAACTCACAAACCGAGAGATCACGACCTGAGCCAAAGTTGAACACTTAACCAGTTGAGCCACTCAGGTGCCCCTTAACTGAGATTATTAATTTTTCCCAGTCCATGACAATGTGAGTTATGAGCAAGGGTTACTCTTGTTTGGAAAGCCTAAAGATACTAATGCAATTCAAACTAATGTATTTGCAATGATTTTAGTCCAACTCATAATTGCTAACTGCTATTTGGTGTGTATTTCTGTTGTGATTAATAAGAGTAATTTAATTTAATAAAACGTAATATTCATTGATGATCAAATGAACTGGGAGATTGAAATTAAATCCCCACAACCTAGTCTTCTAATGGAAGCTATTGGCCAAACAAGCAAGTAAAGTTAGGTAACAATCATTTAATTGTATATTGAATCAACTTTTCTTAAAGTTCAAATTTTTATGGTGGAAGGAAGTTTAAAAGAGCAGTCATTTTGGGGCACAGTTATGAAACCACTTGTGTTTATTCATTTATTTGGTAAACTTAAATGTACCTTTAAAGCAATATCTGCACCCTGTGGGAAGATAATAATCAGGATGCATCCTATTACTTATGCGTCCTATTACTTATTTTGTTTTATAAGTAGCGTGTAGGGGCCCAGGGCAAGCCGCCTCAAGAAAGGCCACTTTGCTATAAAGATTATTTTTAATTAAAAGTAATTAATGCCCAGCAGATACAGAAAAAGTTCTCTGCTTACCTATCAACCTAAATTTACATTGGCAAGTAAGTATTAATGTTTCTTTATTTATGAGAGAGAGACAGAGCACAAGCAGGGGAGGGGCAAAGAGAGAGGGAGACACAGAATCTGAAGCAGGGTCTGGGCGCTGAGCTGTCAGCACAGAGCCTCCCTGATGCGGGGCTTGAACTCATGCACCACGAGATCATGACCTAAGCTCAAGACAGATGCTTAACCAACTGAGCCATCCATGCGCCCCCGTGGCCAAATTCTTAAGAATTTCCTACTCAGAGTACACAAGTGTTATAGGAAATATTTTTACTCCTTGAAAAATATATTTTTATCTCAATATCAGTTGATTCATAATTTATATGTAGTTTTTAGCTTTTACCACAATTTTGGTACTCCTTACTTTTAATGATCATTATTTGTTTGCAGGTACTAATACCTTACTTACTGAATAATAAAAATATTGTATAAGTCTAAGGAAGGTATTATGATAGTAGCAGACTGATATTATGACTAGTAGAATGTCTACTTTAAAAGGCATCATATTCTTGGCTTTCTGTCTGATGACAGATACAGGGCTTCTCCTAAACTAAAAGATTGATCAAGATTTGCATTGCATTAGAGCCTTTAAAATTGTAAAGAATCAAAGCCTGATGACAGATGGCATACCTGCTGAGGAGTTCAAGGGCGCTGATGAGATGATACTGAAGTGACAGCAGAGTCTTTTTGCTCTACATATGTAAGAGCTGATATGAAGAGATTTCAAAACTGCTGTTGGCATCATTATCTTTGTGATAAAAAGGTGAATATTCTGACTGCATCTGTGGTTATCTGCCAATTATTTTAGAAACCAAGAAAGAGAAAACAACTGAATGAATTTCAAGTATAATCCCTAAATTTAGATTTTAACTATATTTAAAATTATAATTTAGCCAAGTTTCACAGACTTAATCAAACCCATGTGAAAACTTTAATGAATAAAATCATGTAAATATAGAAAACAAGATATATATTATGAATAATCTCATAATGAATCATTCTTAAAGTAATAATGAAAACTGGTTACACTCTGTACTACCTGCCTTTTTAAATATTTTCAAAAAATGTATAGAATATAGGGAATATATGGAAACATATGAAGGAATCTTGGACAAAGTTGAATGCATTAAGTTTATTGCACTTTAAATGTGTACTGATGGGAGTACTGAAAGACAAATACTCAATATACTTTATTTAAATAATACATGTAAGTTCCAAAGATATGTTAAAGCTGTCTCATACTACTGAGTGTGAAAAACCATTGTTAAATATTTGGAAATCCTGTGAGCTTTCTGATTTTGTGTTGGTTGCTTGCAGTTGGCTTTGGTAGGGGTATTTTATTTTTAGCACAAAAAATAGCAATGACACAAATCAAGATTTTGTTGTTTTGTTTTTCTCCAGAGAAGGTTATTAAACATTTACCAACTTACTGCTGCTTGTAAATAAATCTTAGTAATGTATCAAATGCCTTTAATTTTCTTCTTTCTCAATTATTCTTCTATTTCTTCTGATTCTTTAAGTGTTTTTAATTTAAAAATTTATAATCATATTAAAAAGCATACTTTTAAAACTGTGAAACAAATATAACAAATACACAAATTAAACTGTATTTTTAATACCAGGTAAAAATATATGGAAATATACTGAAATAACTTTAATTCCTTTTATATCATTTTTTTTTCTAATGCTTCTATAACAGAAATGCTAGAGTTCCAAATGACTAGATACCAGCTTTAAGTAGAGAAGCAAATATTGGAAAAATTGATCATGTGGTTAAAATAAAAAAGGCACTATTATATTTAAAGTGGGAAAAATAACATCACATATCTTAAACATATCACTGGTAAGAAGTATCTAATTTCTATAAATATTGATGTGTTCTGTAGTCTATAACAGATAGCTTCATCATTACTAGTCACACTGACGTAAAAATTGCTTTCAGATATACTTTTACCATTTACTTTGGAAGCTCAGACTGTGACATGACACAGAAGTAAAGGGGGTAGATTTTAACAATAAAACTAGGGTTCTTAGTCATACTGAATAGATAGAAAGGAGAACAAGATTTTTCATCACAACAAAAAATTTCACATATGATATTTTTAAGTACATTTTTTATTTACTTTTCTAATATTTTGTCTAAGATATTTGTCCATAGGTTTATGGTGTTATTGACAGTGTGTGCCCTTTCCATGAAAAAGATATTTTATTCATATGTAGAAAGGTTTATGAATGTTTGAGATTATCAGGTTATAGGCTGAATGAAGTTTTTGCTTATAAGATATTTTGTTCTTTCTTAATTGAAATTGTTTGATCCTCAATTCTATTTCTTTATGGTTATGGAAATTTTTTGTTTGATTTATTTTTGAGACAGGCTAAATGACTGTGTTGAATTTTTCTATTTTCATCTAAATTTTAATAGTGGTTGTTTCTTAATCACTATCTTTCAAATTGTATGCATATTTAGAAATATTTTCTCCTTGATATCTCAGTTACCCTAAAAACCTGTACCATGCTAAATTCAATTTAATAGAACATAAGGAATGTCAGTAATACATAAAAGGCAAAATAATAATTATAATTTAGAAAATATTTTAATAAGAATATGTACTCTAAATATAGGACAGAAATTCAGAGATGAAAACATTTTAATATATTGTGCAAGGAGAAATAGAGAAAATCTGTATGCTATCCCACTAAAAAGAAATCAGTAGTAATGTTCTGAACATCTGATGAATTTATTTGATAGATACTTGAGGAAGTACAATTTAACTTTCTAATATGATATGTTTTTCTTCCAGTATACTTTCATTCTGTGTTTCATCCAAACAATACAATCCCTATTTCATTCTCCCTTTGCTTTCTTATAATTTATTTTCCTATGCTATTTCTTTTGATTGAATATTTTTGTCTTTATATCTATATGATATATGGTCACTCTTTTAATATCATCTCAGTTTACCAAAATCTCCAGCCACCTATTAATCCTCTTAGTTCTCATCACACTCTGCTATACAAAACAGATTATTTATTTTACTCTTATTTTCTCTTTACATGAGTGACTCAGGGTAAGGCATCTCCAAAATGTAAATTTCATTAGTTGGGATACAGTTTGTTGTTCTCTCTAATGCTCCTTCAGGGCCAACATACTTAAGGACTCTGAAAATTATAGTTAACAAATACATATTTTTATATTTAGATAAAATTTAACCCTTCAGTACTTTCTGATCTCTATTTTATTTTTTTTTTAATTTTTAATGTTTATTTTTGAAGGAGAGAGAGACAGAGCATAAGCTGGGGAGGAGCAGAGAGAGAGGGAAACACAGAATCTGAAGCAGGCTCCAGGCTCTGAGCTGTCAGCACAGAGCCCGACTTGGGGCTCAAACTCATAAACCATAATATCATGACCTGAGCCAAAGTCTGTCACTTAACCACTGAGCCACCCAGGTGCCCCTATGATTTCTATATATTTTAAAACTCTTTTACATTCCTTGCCTCTGATCTTAAGATAATTTTACTAGAGTTTTAAAAATCCATTTATATTTTTTCAAACTATTTCTATTTCTCAAAATATTTTTCCATACTATTATAACATAATAGTAATTTTGTTCTGTGCCAGTAACTTACTAACGACTTTTTTATTATCCAAGCTACATTATAAAATAAGGCTAGTCATCAAAGAAAGATATTTTAAAATTTCAAGATATAGTATGAGTCTTTGACAATAATTATTTAAATAAAAACAAAAAAGAATCAACATAAACCTGAGATATTGGAAAAATTAATCTTATTTTTTTCATATTTTTTCTAGAAAGTGAAATATTTTTACTGCTGCTGGGCTTATCTGACCTTTAACAAACCCATAGTGCCTTAGGCAAACATTCATCGTTTCATAAAGTAAGAGATGTTATAATAGTAAAAGACAGTGATTCATACATCTTTATAGTAGAACTCCAAGATGTTTGTCTTTCTCAAAATAAGCCTTTTTCCTCTGCAATAAAATAATACTAGTCCTTGTCAGAAAAGAAAAATGTAGTCTTCAGAATTACTAAAAAAACATAACCCTATGGGAAAAACACAGGCTATGTGCAGATTTATTTTCTGTATCTGATCTTATGATGTAATATTTTAAAAATCCCTTTAATTTAATCAATAAATCACTTTAAAATGTTCTAATAAATATATGATCCAATTAAAATCAGTGCACAATATGATGTGATCACTGATACGACATAGAAAGAAAGTCAATGCAATTGAAATATTGGAAGCATTAACACATTTATTGCTTCAGATAAATTATGGTCTCTGGGTGATTATTTTGTGCTTTGTTCTTTTATTTTGACTTACAAATAATTATTTGAAAAACTTGTATCTACTGCTTATGGACAAGATAATATCACTGTTTTGAAAATCCATGGAATCTCCACATTTGTTCAGTATGTTCTATTTGTTGGTTGGCAATAATAAATCCCAATATGTATGCCAAATTATGGTCATAGATCACTGCTATATAACCACACTGTTATCAATGACTGGATTATTTTGGCAGGGGGTGCTTATGAAAGTTGTCTCTATAATTACCTTTTGCAAGGACTGCTGTGAATTGAAAAATTAGAAAAGAACGTGTTCAAGTTTCCTACAAAATATTAACAAAATGTTTGAATATATAGCTTATATGTTAGACAAAATAGTATTTCATGACCTCACAAATATACTAATGGGTATATACAATTCCATCCACCCCTAGCTACTGTCTGCAGATTTGGAGTTGTCTATACTCTCAATTTTACATCCCTTTCTCTTTTTCTCCCCTGAGTCTAATATAGCCAGTCTTTAGACTCTAAAACACAAACGAATCATGTCAAAAACAACTTCCATCTCTCTAAATGCAATGGCTATTGCTCAGTCATCTTTATTTTTCTTTTCATTTGGAAAAAAAAAAGTTCTTCGTTTGACTTTAGAGCAATTCTTGCTCTCTCCATGCTAACTCAGTGGCTATCCCATCTCAGTTCTTTGTCTGGTCTTCTTCCTCTTTAAAGTCTTTTAGTACTAGAGGAAGTCACTGCTTAATCCATTTGCATCTTCTCTGTCTACACTAGCTTCCTAGGTAAGATTTTTCATATACTTTAATATGGCTCTGATGTGTGCTCTTGAATCCAAAATTAGACTAAGAATTGCATACAGGATATCTAATAGATTTTAAACATAGGTGTGTTTAAACTCATACATTTGATCCCCTTACCAATCTGTTTCTTCCTGATTATTCTCTTTTCAGTGTCTGCAAATGAACATGTTACAAAATTGAACATGTTATATGAATTTAATGACTGGCATTTAATAAAAATATTCTGGGTCTCTCTCTCCCTCTCTTTCTCTCTCTCTCTCGCGCACACACACACACACACACACACACACACACACAGTTGAAAATGAAAAAGACAAAAAGAAAATGAATTGTTAGAAAAATAGCAATGATCATTCTATTACAAGTAACCATCTAGATGCAACAAAGTCAGGGAATTTATATCAAGAAAATTCTTACTTCAACTTTAAGTTTGTTAGTAAAAATGATGATATGATGATAATTTAAAGTAAACAAAGATAATAGCTGTTGAATACCTATTCTTTTAAGAGCCAGATATTCTTTTAAGCATACAACATGGATAAGTTTATATCCACTGAAAACAGCCAAATGAAGAAGACAGACACAATGATACAATTTATTTCTTCAGACCATTTAGACTCTCCTATAATACACAAAGTAGCTACAATTGCTCTACAAAACATAACATATAGTAAATACTAAATCAAATATTTTGCCTCTGTGGCATTATATTTGGGCCAAAGGAGAAGTGCAGAGTTTTTTCAGTGGAAGACCATCCCTTACCACAGTTTCAGTTAAGTTTTGGTCTGAGAAACTTATAGAAGCAGCAAATGGAATGGTGGTTACCTGAGAATGAGTGGGGAATGGAAAAAGAAGATGAGGAATTTTCCAATGGATATAAAGTTACAGTTATACAAAATGAATAAATCCTAGAGATCTGCTGTAAAACATAGTGTCTATATTTAACAATACAATACTGTGCACTTAAAAATCCAAGAGGGTATGTGAGGCGATAAGTTAATGAACTTGACTGTGGTAATCATTTCATTATATACATGAATATCAAACCATCATGTTGTATACCTTAAATATGAATGATTTTTATTTTTAAAACTTTTTTAAAAAATTTTAAATATTTATTTTTTGAGAGAGAGAAACAGAGAGCAAGTGGGGAAGGGGAAGAGAGAGGGAGACACAGAACTGAAGCAGACTCCAGACTCTGAGCTGTTAGCACAGAGCCTGATGTGGGGCTTAAATTCACAAACTGTGAGATCGTGACCTGAGCCGAAGTCAAGACCCTTAACCAACTGAGCCACTCAGGTGCCCCATGAATAATTTTTATTTTTAAAAGTTATATCTTAAAAAATATATATCTTAAAAAGTATAAAGGGGCAGATCTCATGGTAAGTGTTCTTACCAGAAAACAAAACCAAAACAAACTAAAACCCTCAAAGGACACGAGAAGACTTTTGGAGGTCATGTATATGTTTATTACCTTGCATGTGCCGATGGGATCATGTGTATATGCACCTGTCCAAACTCACCAGATTGCATATCTTAAATATTTGAAGTTTTAAAATATCAATTATAGCCTCAAGAAAGATGTAAAAATACCAGATAACATGATTTGTTCTTTCTCCTAAAAAGAAGAAAACACAACAGATTTTCAAGGATATTCTTCACTTACCGATATTGTTCCAAGGAAACTAATCACATTAATCATTCAATAAACTTACCATATAAAAAGTTTGAAAAGTCTAATTAATACAAGCTCTAAAAACTATGAAAATATTATAGTCTCTTGAAATCTTGTAATGAAGAGGTCACAAGAAGTATCAATCAGTTCAAAAGCACATAAACAGCACATCTGTGGATTTGTATTTTACACTATGGCTTCTCCAAAGACCATGTCCAGACCCT
The DNA here is from genome assembly GCA_028646485.1 of Cryptoprocta ferox. NCBI lineage: Eukaryota > Metazoa > Chordata > Mammalia > Carnivora > Eupleridae > Cryptoprocta > Cryptoprocta ferox. The sequence continues at coordinate 107,636,825 of CM053574.1, read as the reverse complement.
GATCTTTACTCAATTATCAAAATGGCAACAATTAGATACTGTATCCTTAGAAATAAAGATAAGAATTTCATGTCTATAGTATACTTAACTGCTCTATCCATGTTAATATATTAGTACATTAGTACATTAGTACTAACAAGCAGTTAGTACATGTTCAATTCTTTACTTAGATAGTCCTATATAGTGTTTAAAATACATGAGTCATGTATGAACTCTGAGCCACTGATTCCAGGAGTGTATTAAACAGTATTTCTTACACAGCAATTTTCAGTGAGACTCTACAATAGGTCTGCCGTTACTCACTTACGGGAATGGACAGGACACAGATATTAGGGAGAATACCAGAAAGAAGAATTGATCAAATTAGGGAGAGCCCCAGAGAAAAAGCAAACAAATATATCAAGTCTCAACAACTTTAGGAGAACCTATCCAGCACTTTTTAGAATATGTGTGTGGTTACTATCCCTGTAGAAAGGAATAGGTAATCATTATGAAGAACCTGCTCAAGGAAACCTTCCCATAGTCACTAAGAGATAGAAAAGTTCTGAAACAGGGATGCCTGGGTGACTCAGTCAGTTAAGTGTCCAACTCCTGATTTCAGCTCAGGTCATGATCTCATAATTTGTGAGTTCAAGCCCCACATCAGCCTCTACACTGACAGTGTGAAGCCTGCTTCGGATTCTTTCTCTCTGTGTCTCTGTCCCTCCCCTGCTCATTCTTTCTCTCTCTCTCTCAAAATAAATAAAAACAAACAAACAACAAAAACCCAGAAAAGCTCTGACACAAATAAAGGACAATATCTATGCAGACTTTGTAAAGTAAAACTGGTGTGATATTTAGAAAAAAAGATGGCCAAGCTTAGGGAAAGAGGAACTAGGATAGACATATTTTCACTGCTGTTTAACTGAAAATAAATTATGCAAGTTAAATAGAAACAAAGACTTGGAAATGGAAAACAAAATCCCAATCAATGCAATTTCAGGAATGTAAATGTAGATACTGACATGGTAAATTGTAAATTTTCTATTTGAGTAGCCATTTGGGAAAAAAATGGTTGTGATTTTTTATTCGGATCTAAATAAATCTCTGATACTGATATTTTATAGAGATAGATCCTAGATATATAGATAGATGATAGATAGATAGATTGATAGATAGATAGGAATAGATATGAATTGAGGTGATGTTGATTCCCCTTGTATTTTCCAATATTAATATTTCACATCACTATGGTACAACTATCAAAATTAAGAAACAACTAATGTTATATTTATTTAACCAGTCCTTAAACCAATGATTTGTTTCTGGATCCTATATTAGATCATGCATTGCATTTACTAATAAAGATTTTTTAGGCACCAGGGTGGCTCAGTTGATTAAGTGTCTGACTCTTGATTTTGGCTCAGGTCATAATCTCACAGCTTATGAGTTTGGGCCTCACATCAGGCGGCCTGCTTGGGATGCTCTGTCTCCCTCTCTCTCTGCCCCTCCCCTGCTTTCTCTCTTCTCTCTCTCTCTCTCTCTCTCTCTCTCTCTCTCTCTCTCAAAAATAAGTAAATAAATATTTAAAACAAAAAAGATTTGTATTCTCCAATGAGTGGTTGTTCTTTAATCTTTCTTATTTTTCATGATTGGTACTTTTGAAGTCTATTCATCAGGTGCCTTGGAAAATGTTCCTCTATTTCAGTTTAGTCTTCTGTTTACTGTGATAGAGGCCATGGAATTCTTTGGATATAAATACCTCATAGTAAATGTGCCCATCTTAGCACTTATATCAGAGGACACAAGATACTGATATGTTTCATCACCACTGGTACTGACCTTGATACCATATTTAAGGTTGGTGTCTACAAGTTTCCCTCACTGCTATTCAACAAATATTTTGAAGGAGAAACATTAAAGTTTTGACAATATATCATTTATAAAAATAATTTTAGAATTCATGTTTACCTTACCTGCAGAAATTATATCTGTGCTGTTCTAATGGCTATTTATATTTCCTTTATTTCTTTTGCTTTTAATAATTAAAATTTTTCTTTAAGTAAACTTTGTCTTTTTTTCTCTATTATTTATTCAAACATTTATTTACAGCAATTTGAACTTTTTTATATTTATTATATATTTTTTCTTTGGTTATAACCCAAACTGCCATTACTACCACTATTTATTTGTTGTTCAAATGTTTTCAGTTTGAGACATTGAGAACTCTTTAATACTGAAATAAAACATATAGAAAACATATACAAAAACATATACAAACACTGAAATATATATGATATTTTCTACATGTTCATATTAATATCTGTAACTACAAACCAGACCACCCAGCATTCATTGCTATTCTTCTCACATTAGTTATGTGTGTAGTGGTATCTGATTTTGTTTCCAATTTGCATTTCCCTAATGACTAATGATGCTTACCATTTTTATACACTAGTGCATTATCCATACATATACTTTTTTTACTAAGGGGTCTGTATTTTTCCACTAAAACATTTTTAAATTACTTTATCATTGTTCATCTGTAAGAAACATTTATATACTCTGGACACAAGTTCTTTATCATATATAATTTGGTAATTTGTTTCTCCTAATGTGTAGCTTGTCTTTGTATCTATTAAAAAATTTACAGAGCAAAATTTGTCATTATTGTTACAGTTTTATATATTAATTACTTTCTTTTATGGCGCATATTTTGGTGTTCTATCTAAAATCTCTTTGCCAAACCCAGAGTGAAATGAAATTTTGCTTATATATCCTTCTGAATATCTTACATCTATATTATTTACATTTAGTTCTAAGATCTATTTGAATTGATTTTCATAAAACATGTAACCTATGATATAAAGTTTATTTTTCTATATGGACATCAAATTTTTCCAGAAGAATGAAAATTATTAAAATACTGCCACTTTTCAATTAATTTGCCTCTGAACATTAGTAAGAAATCAGTTGTTTATATTTGTGTTACATTTGTTTTGAAGTTCTATAATCTGTTTAATCGGTACTTTTGCCAATACTGTGATGCTTTGATTACTGTATTTTTATAGTGAGTCTTAAAATTGGGTAGTGGGAGTTTACCCATTTTGTTCTTCTATTTTAAAATAGTTTCTAGTTTCTTTCCTTTTCATATAAATTTTAGGATCAGCTTGTCAATATCTACAAAAAAGCTTTCTGGGATTTTCTTTGGGATTACAATGAATTCATAGGTGAAAGTGGGGAACATTACCATCTTATCAATACTGATTTTTATAACTACTGTATGAAGCCTATTTTCCCTTTATTTACATATTTGATTTCTGTCACTCACATCTTTTATTATTCGGCATGCAGATCTTGCCAATACGCTTGATTTATTATGTTTCTGTGTGTGTGTGTGTGTGTGTGTGTGTGTGTGTGAATTGATTTTTTTGTCGTTTTAGTTTTTTATTATTTTCAATGAAGTTTGAATTCCCTAGGCACCTTTTGAGTGAGGTTTCCACTCAATAAGGGGTACCAGCCGGACTGGTCTGAGGTTGCTGTTAGGTGAAAGACATGCCATGACAAAAATTGGTCAAGTGGATCTTCAATTTTCAAAATTGGTGTATAGAAGCTGCTGCTACTTTTGTTCCAAACTCACAAAAGAGACAGCTTAAAAAAAATAATTTGTTTCTGGGAATGGTTGCATTCAATCATCTAACTACCTTACTAACTGTATAGATTAGATGGTAAGGAAGGTAAGATGAGAAAATGTGTATATTTATTTTCTAAGTGGCTGTTCCAACACTGAACCATACCAGATTCTTGTGGAGGGAAGGTAGAGGTCCATTAAATATCTTGACTATCATTTCATTGTTAAGTGACTTTTGTGATAATGGAAACACTATTATTACAGCAAATATTCCAAAAAACATAAACCTTGCATGGAATGATTTCAAGAGCAACAGTGGTGTGGTCAGAGCCAGATGAGGGTAACCTGAAAAAAATGTCAACAATAATAGTAAGGCACAACACATAGCTCAAGTCTATACAGTCTGTCAGTAGAAGATGGGGACCATTCCTTATATAATGAGTTCTCTCCTACTGCAAGTTATATAGGTCAGCATTTGGTAGATGAACAAGTGTTTTTTTCCCTTTGCTTTTAGTTTATTTATTTTGAGAGAGAGAGAGAGAGAGAGAGAGAGAAGCACAATCAGGGGAGGGGTAGAGAGAGGGATAAGGAGAGAAGAGAGAATCCCTAGCAGGCTCTGCACTGTCAGCACAGAGCCCAATGCTGGTCTTGAACCCACCAACTGTGTGAGATCATGACCTGAGCTGAAGTCAGACACTTAACCAACTGAGACACTCAGGTGCCCCTGGCAGATGGACAAGTTTAACATGCAGTGGCAACCTCCACATCACAAATAAATAGTACTTTACTTTCTACTTAGTCTTTGACAGTGAATGTTTCATGATGTTGGATCCAGACAGTGGCAATCTGGTTGGTTCAGGCTAGATCACCAGGTTTGATTTCACCACCATCAGGGAATGGGCCTTTGGGATGAATATCTGAAACAGTGACCTAGGCAATTTGATCACTTATTATGAGTGAGACCTCTGAGTTTGTGATCCCTAAGAAGGGTATCTTTAATCTCACAGTCCTTATAGTTTTCCAAGTGTCAGAACAAATAACAGTTGTTGGCAGCAGATTAATAGTCTATAAAAGTGTAACAGTTTCATCAATAAAGTATTGGCTGGAGCTTTAACAGCTTTGAATCTGTCTACCAAAATGATCACTTACATTTTGGGTTATGAAGAGCCAGTGGTGACATTGAATAGCTGCAGCTCAATGGATACTGTCATATTTATGTTTATCTGGAACATTAATGTATCAGACCCAGGCATTTCCAGGAATGTCTATGGCTTGAGAAACACATTAAGCCAGCAGCTTTGTGTTTGGAGCAATGAGAGATAAAGTTTCCCCTAAAAGGCTTACCTACCACTTTTTCATTTAAGATATGGCCCATCTTGCTCTGTTCTTGGATCTACCATATCCATTCACATGCTAAGGTTTTTAAGCCTCTCCTACCTTGTTGGTTATAGACTCTATATTTACCAATCCTAAAATGAAAATACTAAGCCTAAAAGTTTTAATGCCTCAATGGACTACCTGTTCTGTTTTGACAACCTGAGATTAACTAATAGATGCTTTTGCAAAGGGGTTAAACTGACAGCCAGGTCAGGGAGACCAAGAGTCCAAAATCCCAAAGATTACTTCTAGAAATAGGCTACATCTCTTTCCCAGGAGCTCAAATTAGAAAAAAAAAAGTTACAAAGACATGTACTCTCTCTAATACCCAATATATTGAATAATATTTCCGTTCTTTAATTTTGGGAGTAAGAACTAAAGAAATGATAGTTTTTACTTGATTTCTGTGAGAAATTGAGAAATCAGGATTGTTGGAATGAGGATTCTGACTTGTCAAAGACAGACCATCTAAATAGTGAAAACTCTGGACCATGGGAACAGGCATTCATACTAAAACATGACCCCACACTGGTAGAAGGTGGCAGGGAAGTTTGTGTCCCGCTAGTACTTCCCACTAGTACCTGCAGATCTTCCTCCCCTGGGATGTTTACCCCTGGTACTTCTGGGATAGAGATAGACAAGCACATAGCACACCATAATCTTACTATGTATTCAAAGGTAGAAGCGTTAAAATCAGTTGCATTCAACTGGTCCATAGGGTCTTCCACCTATAAACCATGGTCTCTTCCCTTCCCTACTGTGAACCTTGCACAAAACCCATCAGTTAAATCTGGATGCCCACAGATAAAGACTGGATGGTGACTTTTATGCCAATGTCTAATAGAGCCATAAAAGTTTTGATGCTTCCCTGACCCATGCACCACCCAAGATCACCAACTTATTCAGACAGGGGCCATGATCTTCAAGTCCTCATTAGGACAGAGTGACCTCATCCCCACCCCTATGATTTTTTTGTAAAGCAACTGTGGTTGAGGTAGATAGCTAGGTAGGGATCATAGGGCATAGAGAGAGACAGCAATTCTGCAACAGAGTAAGAAAGGTACATTTACTTTCTTTTCCCAGCAATGTGGCAGCTGCTCACAGTTCCCCCAATAGAGGTTTTTTTTTTTTTTTTTTTTTCAATTTGATGCACTCAAAGTGATATATCAGCTTTGGGTACCCCCTCACTCAGCAGCTGTGAACATACTGCTTTTTGGGTGGGCTTGCTGCCTCACTGACCCATCACCTTGCAGCCCCATGATAACATTCTTGTTTCTTCCCACCCGCAAGGGAGAATAAACAAAAATCAAAGCAATATTCAGGCAGCTTCTTTGCTTTGCTTTGCTTTCTTCTGGTCTGTTCTGTTCTTTCCCTTTCTTTTTCTTTCTTTTCTTGTGGTAAGAACACTTAACATGAAATCTATCCTATAAACAAACTGTAAGTGTATAAGACATTATTATTGACTATAGGTACAATGCTGAACAGCAAATCTCTAGAACCTATTCATCTTGCTTAACTGAAACTTTTGCTTGGTGACTGCTAATACCCTGTTTCCTCCTCCCTCCGGCCCTTGGCAATAACCATTCCACTCCTTGGTTCTATGATTTTGACTACTTTAGATACCTCATGTAACTGGAATCATGGTATTTTTCTGTGACTGGCTTATTTCACCTAGTGAGATGTCCTCAAGTTTCATCCATGCTATCACATAATGGAGATTTTTCTTTATTTTTTTTAAAGGCTGATTAGTTTCCATTGTATGTATAGGATACATTTCTTTATTAAGATATAATAATGTCTGTGGATAGATATTTAGGTTATTTCCATATCTTGGGTATTCTGAATAGTGCTGCAGTGATCACAGGAGTGCTAATATCTCTTTGAGATTCTGATTTCAATTCTTTTGGATGAACCACGTAACACTGTTGATGAAAATATAAGATACCTCAGTGGCTATGGAGATTCCTCAAAACAACTAAAACCAGAAATGCCATGTGATCCAGCAATCCAACTTCTGAGTATTCATCCAAAATAATTGGGCAGCTTGTTTTAGTTGTCTCTATTTTCATTCAGCCCCTAAGATTCATTAACGGATAGAATGTCAAGTCTTCAGTGGGAGCCCTTTTTCCACTCACCACAGGAGTTAGCCATTTGATATAAAATCTCAGTTGATCTCCATATATTCCCTAGCCTTGCCTATGGAGAGCCTTTGAACTTTGTTTTTCAGAAGCCATGTTTCTGTCAGTGGTCCATCCTCATCACCAAAAACTGTCAGGAACTGTGATGGGTTCTAAATTTTACCCCACTTTCAAGCTAACATTAGGCCATCCCAGCTTCATGGATAGTAGAAGTCAGCTCAAGACTCTTATGTCAGAATCAAAGGACTTTATTTCTCATGGCACAGCAAGCAGTATGAGCTTCATGTTCATGGTATTTCCTCCTGCTGTTGAAATTCTATGGGAATGATGCAGAGGTAGGCCTAAGTAGATGCTACATAATAGCTGGGGATAAACTTCAGAAACCCCTATATTTTTATAAGCAGTTGCAAGCTAACTTGCCCATTCTTTACCCTGAAAGGAAGACATTGTCTTTATTACACTAGACAACACACAAATCTGATCTCTGCCTTGGTGTCAACTATCTCTCACCTCCAAGGCTATTTGCTATGCAGACATGCTTGATAAGATAAGACTGTCAGTTCCTGTGCTTCCAAGATTTGAAGAAACATGAGAGACCAAAGTAGCATAGCCCTAAAATAAGATGTATCTCACACAAAGACGTAATCCACTAAGGGATCCCAGCAAACAAACAAAGAACCAGCCATTTTGGCCCACCACATGATATCTCTGTCATGCCATGTATGTTTTAGAACTCCTTGTGGGATTTGCCAAGGCTTTTTTCAAGCTGCATCATGGTTCAATTTCCCCTTTCGCCAAACCATACTGTCTCCTTTATTCTTTTCAGATGGTGATCCCTAATATCTAATAAATATATATACTGTAATCCATGCTCAATATCTCCTAGAAATCTCATCCTGTGATAGGCAAATATTTTTGCTTTTATTAGTGTCCTTCATTATTGCTATAGGCCTTTGAGTCTATATGCTCTACTCTGTTCAGTCTGTTACAACTCTACCATCCACTTTATATTTTTCAGAATTCAACTGCATTACTTTTCATTGTTTCCTCTTTAGATAAATTTCTCTTAGCTTGCAATATATTTCCCCCTACTTATTGAATTTTTTTCTGTTGTTATTATTTGAAGAAAAAAAGGCAATAGTATATGTAACTACCTGGCATATTTAACTGGATATTTCTGGCCTAATTTTAGTTTCAGTATATATATATTTTTTCAAAGTCTTAACTTTCTGTAGTATTTCACACCAAAAATACTTTCTTAAAATAGGTCATATGTAAAATGATTATATATTGTTGCCAACAATAAACATCTTCCAAGATTATTTTCTTTCTATACTTTGTGGGGTCTCCTTCTTGTATATTATAAAATAATCAAATTCATTTATATTTGGGTTTATTTCCCTATTTTATTTATTTTATTTTGTTCTGTGTTCCCTGTCGGTATTAACAGATTCCTTGGGTCATGTTTATCATTAGGTAGAGCAACTCTGGATTTAGGAGAGTCTGACCTTTCTGAACCTTCCTACTGCTACTGTGGCCTGAGGCTTTGTGCTTTAAGAGTTGCCTGAGATGCAACTATAGCAAACACTAACCCAAGACTCTGCGTCTGTAAAAATGCAACAAACTGAACTTTAGAAATGAGGTTTTCATTCACAGTCTCTCAATTTTTATGTTAAAAACTATTTTAACATAAAACTATTTATAAATAAAACTTTATTTGTAAAATAACATTTAAGTAATCAAGCTGAAATGCATCATTTTAAATAAGAGCTGTAATTATGGTTTTTAAAGAATTTACATATCCTTAATTCCAAGCTGAAATAGATAGTAGGTATTCTATATAGATATTTTATATCTATCTAACTGTATCTCATTATATATACATGAATAATTGGCTGCAATATTATACAAAATATATTTAAACATATATATGTTATGATGACATATAAAATTGACATGACTCAAATAAAATGGAAACTATGAACATTTATATAATTAAAATGCTTGCACAAATATTTTATTGGTTCATTTAGTAGCTTCCTTGTGGTAATTCTTATATGTTAATCTTTTTTTGTTTTTTAAGTATATCTCAAGAATTCACTTCCTTTTTATGTTTAAACTATGCTAAATTCTCTACTGTGACTTTATTACTGGCAATGAAAACAAAATGGTAAATTAGCATGAGCAGCATCACTTTTGTATTGAAATAATTTACCATTAAAATTGTATTTGGTTCTTGCTGGATAGAGTATTCCTGGATGCAGATATTGTCCCCTTCAGCACTTTGAATATATCATAGTACTTCCTTCTGCCCTTCAAAGTTTCTGCTGAAAAATCAGCTGGTAGCCTTATGGAGATTCCTATGTATGTAACTGTCTTCTTTCCCTCACAACCTTTTAAATTTAGTCTTTCTTTATCACTTTTTTTTTTTTTTTTTGCATTTTAATTAGTATGTGTCTTGGTGTGGACCTCCTTGGGTTGAAATTGTTGGAGGAACCCTGTGCTTCCTGAATCTGTATCTCTGTTTCCCTCCCCAGATTTGGGAAGCTTTCAGCTATTATTTCTTCAAACACATTCTCTTTCCCCTCCCCGCTTTCTTTCTCTTCTCCTTCTGAGATCCCTTTAATGTGAATACTATTATGCTTGATAGAGTTACTGAGTTCTCTAAGTCTATTCTCATTATGCAGTATTTGTCAGTCACCTATTCAGCTAACTACTTTTTGCAATGGTTAAAAAGTTGTGCTATCACCTTTCATCTCTCTATTCAGAGACATCCATGCTATTTTTAGATAACAAAAAGTAAATAATCAGAAAGTGACCAGCCAAAGAAAACCATGAAGAGCAAAGACACTATAACTTTTTGGACTTGTATTAATTTGCTTCTAAGATGTAACATAAAAATATACTGTCATAACTTATGTATTAACTCAGAAATTTTATTGTTAACAGTTTCAATTAATAATACATTATTTTAATTTCAAATACACACTGAATTTATAATGTTTTCAAAATGTAATACCACAAAAATTTTCACACTGTTTAACTTACGTGTACAATCACAGTAAATGCTTCAAAAATCCATTTTACCTCTATCTTATAACCGAAGTTCTAAGTAAGTTACTCTGCCAGAGTATAGTGAATGTACCATGTTCTTCTTAGAGCAATAATGGATTTTGAAAGTCAAGTAGTAAATTACTGTCTCAAAAAATTCCAAAGAGAGAAACTTGCACAAATAATCAGCAACTTTTAGGTTCAATAAAGAACAATGTGAGAATCTAAAAAAAGAATAAATTTCAAAATGATGGGTAAGCCCCCTAGACACCTACACAATTTCTATTTTTAACCATTTTAAAAGAGATAAAAGGTCGCTAAGAATAGATTTCTTTTTCAGAAAGCTTTTTTCGCTTGCATTTGCAGAATATTCCAGACTTTTTTAAAATACATTTCAGGATTTTGTTCTTTGTAATGCAATTTAGGATGTTCTCATAGAGAATAAGTTTTCATTAATTAATTAGTGATCAAGAAGATATTTTTTGCAGAAGGTGTTTGATTATTGTATTTATATATGTCATTTGATTTATATTCGATCTTTATTATCTGCCTCTTAGGCCTTATGATATGCTATATTATAATATCCATTCCTATTGATATAATTGAAGAAAGATTTAAACAGAAACCAATAATAAACCATACCTTTTGGAAAATAACCTAGATTCTTATTTCAATCTCCTTTATTCCTCTCATACAATATCATTTATTTAGCAGGAGAAAATTCTGCCAATATTAGAATTTCTCATCTAACATCCAAAACCTTGCAGCAACTCAGAGAAGTAAAGGAGATAAAACCCCTAGAATTAAAAAAAAATCACTAATATTAGCAGTCAATTCAAGTGCCTAACTCCAGAGAGGGTAGGAGATGTAAACCTGCAGATGAAGATATATAGCAATTTTTAGCCCTTGTAAATAGAAGCTTTATTTATGTTGGTCTCATACTGGAAGAATATTTGCTTCCTTACATTTTCCTTAGTTCCACTTCAAAAATAAATAAATAAATAAATAAATAAATAAATAAATCTTGTTCACAGGTCAAGGATACATTTTTCTTTATCTTTTTTACAGTGTGCATTGAAGAAATTTCTACAACTTTTATAACTCTCCCAAACCACAATTTTCTACACCCTTGTCTCTGGATCTTTCTTCATTGCTGGTATTCTCTACCTTGCCTTCTTTTCTGATCCCACTGCATTGTTTTTCTGGTCTCTTTCTTTGTGCTACCATTTTCCTTCCATGTACTTTCTTACTTGGCCAAAAAAAAAAAAAAAAAAAAAAAAAGCAGTGCATGTTGCCTAAGAGAAAAAAAGAAAAATAACAAAGGTACAGTTTTACCTAAAGAAGTGTTGTTTATATTGCTTAAGTAAATGCACTAAGGTAATAGATATTATTTTATCTGTTCTTTGATAAGACCCTGCTTATTGGCCTGGGATATCAAATCCCTAAAGGTAGGAATTATTTCATGTATTAATCTTTGCATAATTTTTTCAGACACTATAGGTGGTACACACATAAAGAGACTAATATGATCATGAGACTGGTGAAAATGATAGTAGTTATTTTATCACAATTGTCATTATTAGAATTAATTTGATTGCATTACCTATTCTTATATTAACATAATCATATTGAGACTGATGGAGTGAAAGCTTTCTCTGGCTTTCTTGAGCAGGTCAACAAAAGTGAAAGGAAATAAAGAGGGGTTATGAGTAAAAGTGGTATATTATGAAATATGAACTTGAAGTCTTACAGTCAGCTAGATAAAGAAAGAAAGAAGTATTTTTAATTTTATTTTTTTATTACTGGTCTGATGCAGAAGGTGGGCTCGAAATATAAGTGAGTAAAGGATTTTAAAAATAAATACTTCTGCAAATTCTTTTTAAAAATGGAAGTTTCTGTAAGACAGAAAATCTTCTCAAATATTTCTATTATGATCTTGGAATATCAGTTTAAAGATACTTCATAGGCTCCACATTCTCATTAATACAAATCATAATTACAATGAAATGAAAAAAATGGAATGTTTTCCGATAAGAAAAATGATTGTTTTGATATAACAGAATAAACTCGATAGGCTTTAAGGATAAAACAAGAAGTGATAGGAAATAAATACTCCTGATTTTAAATATTTCCTAATAATAATTTTAAGTTACCTTACCATCAGAAATGCAAAAAGAGTAAAACCTTGTTTTGGAGCATAATTTGTTCCAGAAACATGCTTGTAATCCAATGCACTTGTATATCAAAGTGAATTTCCCCATAAGAAATAATGGAAATTCTGATGATCCATTCTATATATTCTAAATATGCATATAAAAATGATTACAATATAGTAATATAATACAAAACAATAAGAAAATAGACAATATAATGGAAAATAAGCAAATTAACCTACACTTACCTTTGAAAACCTGCTTGGTTGGTGGAGGGAGACGAGAGAAGAAGGTTATTGTGTAGGACAACTTTCACTATCACTAATGGAATAACTGCTATCTATTGGTTCAATGGAATATTTTTCTTTTTGTACACCTTTAACAAAGAACCTATCCAAGGACACTTGTGTTTGTTTCCTTTTGAGGATTTTCCAGCAGTGTGACATGGCATTGACAATCCCCCACAATCCTACAGGCAGAGAGAGAGAAAGAACCATTGGCTCAGTTGTAATCATATGATGTTTGGTGTCACTTACTAATATTATAAAAATATACTCCCCTATAATAGTTGTAAAATTGTACTCATGTGAATGTATTGCATGATATTTTATCATCTAATTATTGTTATTTTCTATCAAAATGGACACTAGGTATTCATATTTTGCATTAAACCATTGTCTGAACTTCTCATAATTTACATTTTTACCCAATAGATAACTAAATATATAGATATGTACCTAAATATATACAGAAAATGGAAGCAAAGTATTATACCTGACTATTCTGTGACTATTCCGATTATAAATAAGATTAAGATTTCCATCTAGTTAAATCCTATATAGAGTAGAAAAGTGAATATAGTATACCTAGCATATACAGCAAAATATGAAGCATATTTGAATATTAAACTACTATTTTCAAACACATTAGAAACTAGCTAGAGGAAAACATGGGTCAATAAATAGGATAGTGGTCCATTTAGCATCTGAGATAAGCAGCACATATTCATAAGCAAGAGTCTAGGGAAGAGACTTTAGTGGGAAAACTCTCTTTTGGTTACTGCCATCTAGAGGGCTCTAGAGGACATTTGTTGGTGGCTTTTGTGATATTCCAAATTTCATTTTCCTGAGTAATTCTCAATGACTACCCCAACCTTGTGATTTTGGTGTGATAATTTCTTGGTCAGTATCATCTGATTCTACACACTTACCTACCAGAGCACAGGATCAGATTTATTTATGATTACATATCTCACTTCACATCAAGGAGGAGAGAGAGATAGCAGTCAATTTGGAATCCTTTAAGTTACTGAGAAAATAAAAATTGCATTTTATTTTAAATAAGAGTAAGGATGCTCGTAGCCCCAGTAGTTGCTGGCACAATCTAGCAAACAATAAAGATCATCTTAAGACGAGAGTATAAACTTCATGAAAGACATAGAAATTGATCTGGACCTTGAAGAATTAATTATACTTAAGTAGATAATAATTGCATAAAATAAATTAATAAGCCAAAATTATTTTCTCAGAGTAATAGTATAACCGAGAAGTTGCATTGATTACTTTAAAACTCACTCTGTTCCTTAATTAATCAATATAAGTGACTAAAAATACTGGAATGAAGGATAAGATTACAAAAGTAACAGTTATTTGTAAACAAAATATTCTTTACCGGTTGTCATCTTTATGAAAAAAAAAGTGGAATGGAGAAAGCCTCTTATCTTGATTGAGATAATTTAAAAGCCATAAGAATTAGAAATATGCAACAATTTGAAAGTGTCTTTTATTACTATACAATAAAGTTAATGAGAGAAAAATAAAATATTGTGAAGAATAAAGAGAAGGAGAAACAAATTGGAAAATAAGCAATTAAAAGTTATATAAATTAAAAAATATTGGATAACAAAGAGTGGTTAGACAAAACACTGTTGCAAAATAATGTAAATATACTTAACACTACTGAACTATATACTTAGAGATGGTAAATTTTGTTATGTTTTTATAATAATTAAAAATAAAAAAATTTAGGGGTGTCTGGGTGGCTCAGTCAGTTAAGCGTCTGACCCTTGATTTCAGTTTAGGTCATGGTCTTACAGTTTTGAGATCGAGTCCCATGTTGGGTTCCATGCTAGGCATGGAGCCTACTTAAGATTCTCTTTTCCTTCCTCTCCTTCTGCTTCTCCACCCCAAAAGAAAGAAAGAAGGAAAGAAGAAAAGAAAGAAAGAAAGAAAGAAAGAGAGAGAGAGAGAAAGGGAGAGAGAAAGAGAAAGAAAGAGAGAGAAAGAGGGAAAGGGAGAGAGAAAGAGAGAAAGAAAGAGAGAAAGAAAGAGAAAGAAGGAAAAGAAGAAAGAAAGAAGAAAAAGAAGAAATAAAGGAAAAATATGTAAAAAATATAAAAATTTTAAAATCAAAAATCCCACAATAGCTTAACACAGTGAAGAAAAGAACTAAGGAAGTTAATGTTAGATCTTTTCATTTGAACCAAAAGAGATTAAGATACATGCAGAAAAGAATAAGATCTAAAACACATCTAACAGTAGATTTAAAAAGAATTAATTGAGGGGCACCTGGGTGGATCAGTTGGTTAAGCTCTGACTTCCGCTCGGGTCATGATCTCACCATTTGTGGGTTCGAGCGCAGCATCCGCCTCTGTGCTGACCGCTTGGAGCCTGGAGCCTGCTTCAGGTTCTGCGTCTCCCTCTCTCTTCCCCTTCCACAGCTCACACTCTGTTTCTCTCTCTCTCTCAAAAATAAATAAACATTAAAAAATTAATTAAAAAAATTAATTGATAGCAAGAGAAAGAAGTAACTTAAAGAAATAATGGACCTGAAATATAGATGAATCATCAGATTTAAGAAGCATACCAAGTCCCAGAACTATATCTGGATTTAGCTAGTCCATAAAAATATCTCTAACCAAAATTGCACATAATATTCTTAAAGTTGTCCTCTGAAATATTCTGAACTCTAAATAAAATTTTAAAAAATTTTAGTATAGAGAATGGAGATATGTGAAGTGCTCTCGATCCCTTTTCTCGAGGCACTAATCACTTTAGCAGATGAATCACCTGATTTATTATATGTATATAATATTCCAGCACTTTATTTTATATTCAGTTTAGGTTCCTTGAGAAAGGGACACATGGGTGGCTCAGTTGGTTAAGCATCTGATTCTCGGTTTTGGCTCAGGTCATGATCTCATGGTTTCGTGAAATGGAGCTCTGCGCCAGGCTCTGTGCTGACAGTGCAAAGCCTGTTGCAGGTTCTCTCTCTTCTCCTTCTCTCTGCCCCTTCCCTGCTCATGCTGTCTCTGTCTCTCTCTAAATAAATAAACTTAAAACAATTTTTAAAAAGATTCCTTAAGAAACATGTTAGAACTATGTTCAAAAAGAGATATATCAAGAAGTCATAAGTACTGACTGATAACGAACTGGCAAACTTCAGATCAGTAACCACCATGAAATCAGCACAGATTATATGTTCGCTAAATAATAAAATTTAGCCCTAAGTACTCACTGGGCTTTTTGAAACATCTGCTGAAACTCTCAGGACCAAAAAGTCTCATCCACACTATCCATTTTTTTTTCCAGCTAGCAGGTTCTTTTTAATGTTTATCATTTTTTGAAAGAGAGAGAGAGACAGACCACAAGTGAATGGGGAGGGGTAGAGAGAGAGGGAGACACAGAATCCAAAGCAGAATCCTGGCTCTTAGATGTCAGCAGAGAGCCCAAAATGGGGCTCTAATTCACCAACTGTGAGATCATGACCTGAGCTGAAGTCGAAGGCTTAACTGACTGAGCCACCCAGGTGCCCCAAGCTTTTTTTTTTTTTTTATTTTTTTATTTTTTTATTTATTATTTTGAGAGAGAGAGAGAGCAAGCATGAGCTCAAGCAGGGGTGGGGCAGAGGGAGAGGGAGAAAGAGAATCCTAAGCAGGCTCCATACTGTCAGTGCAAAGCCCAATGTGGGGGTTCGATATCATGAACCATGAAGTCATGAACCAAGTCATGAACCTTGAGCCAAGAACAAGGGTTGGACGCTTAATCCACTAAGCCACTTAGGCACCCCCATATTGTTTGATTTTTTGATGAAGGGAAACACAAAGGAGATCATTTAAGATAAATTTTAAAAAAGGAAAATAATTATAGCTGTAAACATCATTTGTTTAGAGAATAATTTTGAATTGAGAATTGGCTTTATCAATGTTTTAAGGCTCCCTAATATTTCTATATTATTTTTTAATTAAACTTGCATATGAAATGTTTGGTTATTATATTATTGCTCTGTAACATATTACTTGGACACAGTGACTACAGACTTTTTTTCTTCTTTTGGAAAGGATTGTGTGTGAGGAAATGGGAGCAAAGATATGTTTAGTACTAGACCACCAGGTTATGGTAGAGACACTAAGTACTCACCAAATATTTTAGTGCCCATTTACATTTCTCAGCATCCTTTGATGTTAATTTGAAACCACCCAAATTTATGTGGCTAATGGATGGTGTGTCACTTCCAGGATGAGACAGATAAACCAGTATGTCTGGCCTCTATCTTTCTCCTTGCAGTGCCTATGGTGGCCATGAGATGGTGAAACCACAATTCTGAAACACTCTGAAAGAAGTTACTGCGTAAATATTGTAGAATCACCAAATCTAAACCTATTTTCTCTAATGAGAACTATACTTTGTTTTTGTTATGCCACTGAGATCTTAGCATTTTTCTCTTTATTTTTTATTAAGTTGTTTATTTTAATTCCAGTATACTTAACATATAGTGTTATATTAGTTTCAGGTATAGAATATAGTGATTCAGCAATTCTATACATTACTCGGTTCTCATCATAAGTGTAATTTTTAATGTCCATTGCATATTTCACCCACCTGCCCACCCACCTCCCCTTTAATAGCCATCATTTTGTTCTCTATAGTTAAAAATCTGTTTCTTGATTTCTCTCTCTTTTTTTCCTTTTTGCTCATTTGTTTTGTTTAATTCTGCACTGGAGTGAAATCATATGGTATTTGTTTTTCTCTGACTGGCTTATTTCACTTAGCATTATACTATCCAGATCCATCCATGTTGTTGCAAATTGCAAGGCTTCATTTGTTTATATAGCTGATTATTATTCCATTGTGTATATGTGTGTGCGTGTGTGTGTATGTGTGTGTATAACTTCTTTATCCATTCATCTATTGATGGTCGCTTGGGTTGCTTCCATAATTTGGCTATTGTAATTAATGCTGCAAGAAACACAGGGGTGCACCTTTGAAATAGTGCTTTTGCATTGTTTGGATAAATAGCCAGTAGTGTGATTACTGGATTGTAGGGCAGTTCTGTTTTTAGCTTTTTGAAGAACCTCTGTAGAGTATTCAACAGTGGCTGCACCAGTTTGCAGTCTCAAGAACAGTGCAATAAGGGTTCCTTTTTTCTTGCCAGCACTTGGAGTTTCTTGTGTTTTGGATTTTAGCCATTCTGACAAGTATAAGGTAATATCTCATCCTAATTTTGATTTGCATCTCCTTGATGATGAATGATGTAAAACATCTTTTCATGTGTCTGTTGACTGTCTGTATGTCTTTGTAGAAATGTCTGTTCCTGTCTTCTGACCATTTTTAATTGGATTATTTTGGGGGTTTTTTGGCTGAGTTTGATAAGTTCTTTATAGATTTTGGATACTAACCCTTTATTGGATATGTCATTTGCAAGTATCTTCTCCTATTCAGTAGGTTGTCTTTTAGGTTTTTGTTTTGTTTTGTTTTGTTTTCTAATTCCTGTGCCATGAAGTAGCTTTTTATTTTGATGTAGTCCCAATAGTTTATTTGTGTTTTTGTTTCTCTTGCCTCAGGAGACATATCTAGAAAGATATTGCTATGACATGATGGTTTCATGTCTTATATTTAGTTCCTTAGTCCATTTTGAGTTTATTTTTGTGTATGGTGTAAGAAACTGATCCAGTTTCATTCTAGTGCATGTTCCTCTCCAGTTTTCCCAACACCATTTGTTTCCCAAGAGCATTTGTCTCTAAAAAATTAACATTTATTCTCCTGATTATTACAGACTTTTAAAGTATTGAATCTAAAAAATACCCCAAATTTGTTCACATTTATAAATAAATAAATAAATAAATATGCATTTAATTGCGCCTAAGGTTACCAAAACCATCACCTTTACATAATCTATATATTCTTCCTAAAATTTGACATGTATCAAAAAATTTTAACACATCTACAGTTATTAATATCCTTAAACTCTAAATATAAATATACTTGGAAAGAATAATGATCAGTGAAAAACATATATACTTTCTCTTTTAAATATTTTATTAAATAATTCCCTATTTTATATACAAAAGTGTATAATTCATAAAATACTTAATAAATTTCCTCCACTGAGCATTATAATGTCACCAACACTCTGGTCATGGCCAGAGCATTATTCAACATCTCCAAGCTCCCCCATGCTCCATTCCTGTCACTAGTAACCCACCAAGGTAACGACCATCCTGATGTCTTCACACTGAACAGTAGTTTTGCTTGTTTTTATGCTTTATATACATATAATCACATAGTATGTACTCTTCATGCTTGGTTTCTTTTTCTCACAGTTATATTTGAAAAATACATTCATTTTTTCCCAGATAACTGTACTTTGCTCAATTTCTAGATTTTACTTCCTTTATAATATTTTTTTAGATTTAGTCATATTCACTGGGCTGAAACTAAAGAATATGCAACAGAGTGGAAATGGATAATCATTCACCTTTGTGACTATTCAAAATAATACTTTAGAATATTTTACAGCAACTAAAATAAAACTACAATTCCCCATTTGCAAAAATTTTTCCTTAAGATGTTCCTCTAACAATGTAAAAATAAGCCCTATAAGGCAATTCACTACAGCACTTCTTTAATCACAAAAGATTGGAAACAACTAAATTATAATACCTAGTAGAATATTGATAAAAATAAGTTATATCCATGCAATGTTCTTCTACGCAATTTTAAAAAACGAGGGAGGTTAGGAGGAAGAAAGAAGGAGAACGGTGTATGTGTATTTATGTATGTATGTATGTATAGATAGATGTAGATACAGCATAAAAACCCAAGAAGTTATTAATTGAAAAAAAGCATGTGCCTTAAATCTAAGGATATAAAGAACTATAGCAATAATCTTAAACTTTGCTTAGTAGGATTATTTTTCACAGTGATATTTGTTTAGTATTTCAAAAAAACTTTCTAGGATGATGGGGTAGTTTTCTCACTGTAGGAAAAGAGTAATACAAATATTGAATATGAAAAGGCTTGAAAGAGCTGTCATGCTATATTGAGAATGGGGTTTCACAAATTTATGATTTTAATTCCACTCATATATATAAACATATATGTATGTTTGTATAGAATATATGCATATATATATACATATGCACATATATATATTTCATGACTCTGTTAGCTGAAAGGGCCTAGAAGCAATTACTTCCAGTAGCATTAATAGTAATAAGAATACCTAGATCCTGATTTTGTTTCCAAATACCATTCCTTAACACAAATAACCAAGGTAACTTGGAGAGATGGCTAACAAATTTAGATCTCAGGCAGAGAAATTTCAAACCGTAAATCCAACATCTTGTATTGCCAGAATGTAAGGGAGTTCACAAAAAAATTGTGAAGAATTATCAAAATAATACATGAGCTAGATTGAAGGGGATCCATCTAACCAAATCTAGGACAAACTGAACATCAAAACAAATGGTGGAAGTTTCAGATTACGACCCACTGATTGAAAAAAGAAACCAGTGAGTCCATACAGATATTAAATAAATGAGAACAAATAAATAATAAACAGATGATACAGACATGCATACACAAGAGAGAAATAACAGCTTCCTTTACAACAGAATATCAACTATTAAAGGATTAAGAAAAAATGATGTTAAAAACAGTTGTTTTTAAAATCATGATAATAAAATTTTATTTACACATTAGTTATCTTTGGATGTTAAAACTTGTGGGTTGAGGATTAATGAGGAGAAACATATTTACATAGTTCTGAAGCACATGCCTATATTTAGAAGTAGAATAAATGATTAAGAAAACATCAAAATTTAATGGTTGGGCAATCTGGTAAGGAGTATAAATTTAAGGCTAATCTTGTACATTTTCTTTAGGTTTGAAATGATCTCAGAATAAAAATTTTATAAATCACTTCATAAACTCCACTTCCTCCAATTTTACCTTGATTTTTATTTTGCTTTAGATCCCAGTGTCTAAATGTTGAAACAAGTAAGCAAAAACACATTTCTATCAAAGACAAATTAATTGGACACAATCCAAATCATAGATTGTGATTTGGAATATGCAAGGACATGAGGTGAATTTTTCATTTCTAGTTTTTGGATGATGTGGTAGGGTGGTTTTCTAATAGGTCTAAGCCATATTGATGACTCGCTCCCTGAGAACAGCAGTGATTTTCACACATTTGAATGATTAATATTTGCATTAAAACTACAGGTTCAATAACACACTCAGTTAATTTTGTGCTCCACAGGATTTTAGATTTACTTTACACCATAGTTTCTTTGATTTATCTTCTATTAATGGCAGTTTGTGTCATCAAATTTAATAAAATAGGTTAGGCTAGATAGGCTCCTCCTCTAGAATATGTACTTTAGGAGGGATTTATTAAAAACCATATCCAACTGTTTCAAGTATGTTTTCAAAATTCAGAATATCATATAGTTAATTATTTTACTCAAATTTTGTAATTCTTCAGTGATTTGTGCATTTAAAAAATGATCTCATGCTCTGTACTGTTTTTCATTTATCTTCACTAATCCACCACTTTTTCGTATACCAACTGGATTCTATGCTACTTTCCCTTCCAATTTTCGAAATCATTATCCTCTCTAATAATTAATTAATTAAATTTTTAATATTGGATTTATGTACAATAAAATAAACAGAATTATTTATATATAATAGACTGGGCATTTGAGAATTTAATATTTCCCCTTTTCAACTCTTCTGAGGGATTTAGGTATAGATGAGATATCTTTATATATAATTTGTAGTAATGTTTGAATTGAATTATGTAAAGCATAAAGTTAGAATATGTATGCTAGATATTTAATTGATAATTATTTTCCATATTGGCTTTCTATTATTTTACAGTTCTAATTACTGATACTCACATTTTTTTATTTAGTCCTCCTAAATGGTCTATGAATTATCACATTTTTTATATAATAATAAGGAAAGTAAGAAAAATAAAATGTCACTTGTTCACGACAGTATGTGGCAGAGATGATCTTGGACTCAAGTTTTGCAGGCGATAGGGTATAGTATATTAATGCCAGGACTCTGGGTACAAATTTCTTTAGGGACTTAATACTACATCACTACCCAATAGACAAAACGCAGGCTATTATCTATACTCTGCTGTATATCCTCCCCATATTGCTCTGGGCTGCCTTTTCTCCAATAAAATGTTTTATTTCTACTTCCTGAATGTGTTTACAATATACCATCCTCAATATATGGATTAAAATTTCATATTCACTCTCACTGAAAATCTGTTTTATATCTTATTTTGATATTTGAGTCCTTATTGAAAAAGACACTTCCAAACAATTCCTCTTATGACTTCGAGCAATATATTTCCCTCTGAAACCCTGCAAACTGTCACATGTTATCAATCAAGACTGTGTTACTTATTTCATCAAAGATTAGATCTCATACTCATAGTCTTCCTTAATATCCTAATTTGAAAATCACCCTGGAAGATTTGAGGATAAAGTAGATAATTCATTTCTTTTTGGCTTAAGGATCATCTTTAAAGTAGCCAGTGTAGCTGGAGTGATTTCAAACAAGTTGATTTCCTGATTCTTGGCTGGGTATTATGAAGTCATGAAATGAACATCTTGAATATAGTTAGTTCCGTAATGGATATTCAGAGTAAAGAAAAGTCCTTCTCTTATTGCTATATTTCTCAAACCTCACAGACTTAAATTTGATCCATCTTCCCCTCAGTACTTTAATAACAACTTTCCATTGTGGAAGAGATATATTAGCTAGAAGAATGATAAATCTTTAAGGATGTTCTAAAACATTATCCAGTATAAACATCCTCTAATTGTTAGCTACTGCTGATTAACATATAATTCCCAAACTTATTAATTGAAAACAATAACCATTTGTTATATCTCCGAAATCAATCATCAGCCAAGCAAGTCTCCTGATCTTGACTAGGCTAATTTGTGAAAATTGAGTCAGCTATTGAGTGGACTGAGGAACCTGGACTAGGGTGACCTTGACTGCAATGACTAGGGTTTATTCCACATGGTCTTTCATACACCAGCAGATTAGCCCCAGCTTTTTGTCATGCCATTCCAAAGATGGGTTTCAAAAATATAAAACCAATTTTCAAATCTCTTCTTAACATCAAATTTGCTACTCCATACTGGACAAAGAACATCCCAAGACTGAGCTCATAATCCGAAAGGTAGGATGCCACAAAAACAATAGGGATGCTGGATGTATGAAAAATTGACAATATTCTTGAAATGTCACTGCACACCATCACTACACACCTTTCTGAAATTCTTACTGATAATGAATTAAGTTCCGATCATTGGACTTTGATAATGAGATCCTTTAGCTTGGCTACTATGACAGATTTGAATTAACTTCATTGTATCTGTAGAACTAGAATTCTGCTCCTCAAAATTACATGAGATCATGGAAATATTCTACTCTAAACATGCCATAAACTGCTTTGGCATTTTCTACTAGACCACAAAGATCAAGTAAACCAGTTTAGGGAAAGTTAGGAAGCAGGAAGATTCTGTAGTTGAGTCTGGTCTAAATAGCATCATTTGGCATCCCGGGTAAGCAGGGGAGATAATTGAGAGCTAAGATTACCAAAACTCTTAAAAATGTAAATGTAAACAAAGAATCCAGAAATCTTCCATGCTCATTCTATGAGGCCAGCTTTACCTTGATTCCAAATCGAGGCAAAGACCCCACTAAAAAGGAGAATTATAGACCAATTTCCCTGATGAACATGGATACAAAAATTCTCAAAAAGATACTAGCAAACTGAATCCAACAATATATTAAAAGAATTATTCACCACAATCAAGTGGGATTTATTCCTGAGGGGCTACAGGGGTGGTTCAGTTCTGCAAATCAATCAACATGATACATCACATTAATAAAAGAAAGCATAAGAACCACATGATCTTCTCAAAAGATGAAGAAAAAGGATTGATAAAATACAAAATTCTTTCTCGATAAAAACCCTCAAGAAAGTAGGGAGAGAAGGAACATACCTCAAAATCAGAAAGGCCATTATGTGAAAGACCCACAGCAAATATCCTCAATGGAGAAAAACTGAGAGCTTTCCCCCTGAGATCAGAAAAATGTCAAGGACATTCACTCTCACCACTGTTGTTCAACACAGTGCTGGAAGTCCTAGTCTCAGCAATCAGACAACAAAAATCAATAGAAAGCATCCCAATCAGCAAGGAGGAAGTCAAACTTTCAGTCTTCACAGAAGACATGATTCTCTATGTGGGAAACCCAAAGGACTCTAAAGAACTGTTAGAACTGATCCATGAATTCAACAAAGTCACAGGCTATGAAATCAATGCACAGATATTGGTTGCATTTCTATACACCAATAATGAAGCAGCAGAAAGAGAAATCAAAGAATTGATTCCATTTACAGTTGCACCAAAAACTGTAAAATACCTAAGACTAAACCTAAACAAAGAGGTAAAAGATCTGTATACTGAGAACTGTAGAAAGCTTATGAAAGAAATTGTAGAAGACACAGAGAAATGGAAAAACATTCCATGCTCATGGATTGGAAGAAGAAATAATGTTAAAATGTCTATACTATCCAAAGCAATCTACACATTTAATCCAATCCCCTATCAAAATAACACCAGAATTCTTCATTCTGGCTTTCAAGCTGAATTACAAAGCTGTAATCATCAAGATAGTATGGTACTGGCACAAAAACAGACACATAGATCAACAGAACAGAACAGAGTACTCAAAAATGGACTCACAAATGTATGGTCAACTACTCTTCAACAAAGCAGGAAAGAATGTCCAATGGAAAAAAGACAGTCTCTTCAGCAAATGGTGTTGGGAAAACTGGACAGCGACCTGCAGAGGAAGGAACCTGGACCACTTTTATATACCATACACAAAAATAAACTCAAAATGGATTAAAAATAAATGAGGAATACAAGAAAAAATTACTTTTCCTTCATAATACTTTGGAATGAAGAATAGGCTAAATTCTTTGGTATAAATGATGAATTTATTTATGTAAAGAGTAAGATAACATAACATCCCAACTCTCAGAAAATAAAACGGAAACCTTTCTCGTTTGTGTATATATCTAGTGCTAAGTGGAAATAGGCTTTGAAAACAACTAATAATGGAAGTTATTAGCTGCTGCTACTACTACTTTTTTTAATGTAGAGATGCTCTTTATTTCTTTTTTGGATCTCTAAGCATATTACAACAGTCAGCTGCATAGTAATCATGGCTTTGGCTTCCATGAATTGGTGTGTTATGCATTTTGGTCATTTTACTTTCTATTCATTTTTCTTTCTGAATCACTTGTGGTGGCTCTGAAAAATAAAATTTTTATTATAAGTCATTTGGCAGCCAAAACACGACAAGTTGTGAATTGTCATTTCTAAAGCTATCTGCTTTGTGTTCTCATTTTTTTTTCATTTTTGACTTATATGGATATCAGTAAATTTGAGTATTTTCTAATACAAACTATTTTATTAATTACTAAAAAAACAAACTTGGTTTGGAGTTTTAAAACCTTTTAATTAAAGTCTTTACATACAAATGCATATATATAAGTTTATACATTTAATTTTTTAAAATTCTTTATTGAGATATGTATAAAAGTATTGCTCGTTAATTTTCACAAGCTAAGCATACATAACTTGTACCCAGTTCATGACACAGGTTATTACCATAGTGCTAATACCCTGGAAGTCCTCCTTTGCTCCCTTCTAAATAATAGTCACCCAGGGCACCTGGGTAGCTCAGTCCGTTAAACATTCGACTTCAGCTCAGGTCATGATTTCATGGATTGTGAGTTTGAGCCCCGCATCAGGCTTTATGCTGACAGCTCAGAGCCTGGAGCCTGCTTCAGATTCTGTGTGTGTGTCTCTCTCTGCTCCTTCCC